>CANSNZ010000984.1:535000-1060000 GCA_947646795.1 Beta lomatogona
TTTATTATTATTATTATTTATTATTATTATTATTATATATTATTATTATTATTTATTATTTATTATTGATTATTATTATTATTTATTATTAATTATTTATTATTTATTATTTATTATTTATTATTTATTATTTATTATTTATTATTTATTATTTATTATTTATTATTTATTATTTATTATTTATTATTTATTATTTATTATTTATTATTTATTATTTATTATTTATTATTTATTATTTATTATTTATTATTTATTATTTATTATTTATTATTTATTATTTATTATGTATTATTTATTATTTATTATTTATTATTTATTATTTATTATTTATTAATATTATTATTATTTATTATTATTATTATTATTATTATTATTATTTATTATTATTAATATTTATATTATTAATATTTATTATTATTTATTAATATTAATATTATTATTATTTATTATTATTATTTGGCAAAAATATGTTCAGTTCAGCAAAAATAAAATAAGTTCATTTTAGTTCAGTCAAAATAAGCTCAAAAGAACAGGACCTTAATCGCATAACTTGTTTTCTCCGGAGGCAGGTGAAGATGAAATCATGAAAACACTGTCATGTGTGACTCAATGACACTTCACTCTCGCATCAGTCATCTCCTTTTAGAGTTTAGGACCCCTTCGTTCTCAATTTTTTTTTGGGTTGTTTCGAAATTTATTAAACATGAAAATTGTGAGAAACCTCCTTTTTATAATTTTTTTACGTAAACAAACTATAAATAAAAAGTTTATTGCGAGAACAAAGCTCAGACCAAGCTCAACTCGTGGTAATTCGGCTTGGGTTCGGGCTCGGCTCGAGATATTAAAGAGACGAGCCGAATGAGGTCAACTTCGGCTCAAAAAGCTCATGAACAGGCTCGATTATTTGTTTATATTAAAAATATTATACCTTAGAGCACTAAAAAAGTTTTATAGGCTAAAACACTTACAAAATTATACGTATCCTTTTATACAACTTTTTACATTGAACAATTTTATGTGTTTTCTTTTCGTATGGTTTTAGATCTAGCTAGTTTGTCGATTTTTTATGTATATTAGTAAGTAATTCATTTGGTTAGTATGTAGAAATGAAATAAAATATTTTTATTTATGTTACTTTTTGAATTTAGTCTACAATTCTACAAGATCTGTCAATAATTTTTTAAATGTCGAATATAAATTTTTGGTTTGGTTTAATGTTTTAATTTATTTTTAATTGGTCTCAAATCGAGCTCGAGCTCTGAAAGAAGTTCACGAGCTTGAGCCGAGCTTCACTTATCGAGTTCACGAGACGAGCCGGGCTAATCGATAAACGAGCTCAGCCGAGCCCAGCGGCTCGTGCGATAAGCACCCCTAAACTACCTGTACCACCTACACCATGAAAATCACCTCAAAACCCTCCACTTTAAAAACGTTGGTATAATTTTGCAAAAACGTTGGTAAGCACCTGTACTAATTGATTTTGATAACGAGTCTTCTTCTCTGACTAACTGCGGTTACGAAGATCCTTTTTATGTCAATATTGAGGGTGATTGTGGGTGACGGTAGAGTTGGCCAGTTGGGACGCACATTCTATTTAATCGGTTTAATAATAGGTTACTTCAGGTTAAGGACCATTTGTAGCTAATACTCATAGTTTGGGCTGCCTTAAATTCATCGAAAATTAAGACTGTTTAAAGTTAACCGACCATAATTAGAGTCGTTATTATAATTATTTCCAAAAAACTTCAGCAACCAAATTGAAGGACATATGTATAACCCCGGCCCCCTGTTACATAAAATTGATGCTGAAAAAACAAGAAGCAAAAGCTTTACATTCCTCAGTGCCAAATAAGTTGCTACATGAGCCTTAATTTTATTTTGAGATGTCAGATTCTTCATTTAAGTGAAAGGCCAAACTTGTAGGTTTTGCTGGGACTACAATTGAAGTTCTCGTCTCCCCCAAACCCACGCTTGGTATTATAGCCAGGATACTTGCTTTTTTTAAAGTTTACTACTTGGATTAGATTTAGTCTGTGATCACTTCCAATCTTTGGTATATCCCACTCAAGAAAAAAACCGTTCGATTTCGAGGTGATGTGTATTTCACCATCTTCTCCTATCATCTTCTTTGCGTTCTTCAAGAAACCCCTCAGCAACTGTTGATGTAAACTGTCAAAAATTAACAATAATGTTACGATGCCAATTAGACTCCAAAAAAAGAACTGCCTACTTAATGATAACTAATACTTCTTCCATTTCATATTGCACGAAATATTTATTTGGCACACTTGTCAATGCGTAACTTTAATCCTATGATGCACAAACACTCTTTCAATCAACTTTTCCCGTTTCGGACATATTTTTGCTTCCGACTCTTTTGGAAACTTTCGAAAACTTCGAATTTTCTTTTGAAAATAGATAGTTGATTGAAACGAGACCGACATAGTTTTTTGATACCCGAAGAAATGTTTTCTCTCTAAAATCTTACTTTTTCCTTTAAATGTCTTTAATCTCTCGAAGTATGGCCTAAGCCTAATCTACTTTCAAAACTTCAAACAATTGTAGTTCCTTACGTTTCCCTTGAGTTTCCTCACTTTTAGAATTTGCGTTTCCTTGTGTCCACGTCCATGTTCCGTTTTCGTACTACTTAGCTTTAATTATTAATATCTCAAATTATCTATAAGTAAATAATAAGAATTTGATTTTTGGAAATTACATGTTGAGGTGAATTTAAAAAGATTCTATATGACTATAGTTTTTTTTAAAGGCTATACGACTATAGTTAACCTTATGTAGAATTCACAAAATACGTTGAAAGAAAATGTGTGAATAGTATGAAAGTCCAAAACGTTACAAGTAATTCGGAACAGAGTAAATGAGTAAGTAATAAGTATCTAGAGTTGATGGCTGGGTTGTTTTATTCTACCATAATCCTATAAATGGCCAATGCTTCCCACATTATTTTAGATAGCACTTACCTTGTTTTCAGGAAGAACTAGCTAATTTAAGCCTATTAATAATTACTATATTTTAGGAAAAATTCACAAGAATAATCCAAACTATTGGGGGTCTTCTCAAATTAATCCCAATTACGGTTTATTCTAGTATAATCCCAACTTAATGGTATCCCTTCCCAAAATGATCCCATATGACCATCTACCTGTTAAACAGGTTAAAAAAACAAATTTCTGTTTTTTTTCTTTTTATTTCACCCTTTCTCTCTCTTCTTCTCTTACCCACCAGTCCACCACCTGACCACCCCCCTTCATCTGGCCACACCTGCACCACCATTACCGACGCCCCCACCTCCCCAAATCACCTTATTTAACTTTAAACCACTCCTAACCACCTCCACCATCTGAACCGCCTCAACTTCCGCCTAAAACCCACTCCTTATAAGCCACCTTCACCAAAATCCACCCAAGCCCCCATATAAAAAACCACAACCACTAACCTGAGCACCGCTCCACCCAATCAAAAACCAAAATCAACCCCGCAGAACCAACCCACCTCGTCGAACAACCTTGAAACCAAACCCTCCCCCCACGAAAACCATCACCATCCACATAAGAACCACCTTTGACCCTCGATAACCATCCTTACCACCTCGAAAATCAAACCAAACCATCTAAAAATCACCACCTCCGGCCAATAAACCACCACCAAATCCTCCTCTTCCACCACTTGTACCCGACACAATCACCAAAGTGCCAAACATTCCTCGCTCCACCATACCACCACTGCTAAAAAGTTTACTTCCATCACCACCCATCCAACCACCAAATCAACCATTCAAACCCAAAAAATAAAATAAGAGAGAGATACTCATTTGCATATTGCTTCAACAACAGCTTAAAATGGTCAAATTCGATCATATAAACTTAAAACCTGCAGTTTATATGGTCGAAATCTACCATAAAAGTCCACAATTTTTGTGGTTGAGATGAAGATGTGGCAATTATGCAGGGGTATAGGAGAGAGAGGGGGAAAGTGGGTGACGAAAGAAAAGAGAGCAGGAGGCGGCGATGACGGTTGTCATATTTTCAGGTGGGAACGGAGGCGATTGTGGTGGTTGTCTGGTGGATTGTTTTTGTTGACAGTAGTTGTGGAGGTGGTGATAGAAGACGAAGGACGAGGAAAAACACCGAAGGAAAGAGATAGGGGGATGATGAAAAAAGGAAACAAATGAAAGAAAAACTCGTAGAGATTTCTACCAATCACAATGTGCCACGTGGTCTTTTTACCTATTAAACTGGTATCTAGAGGTAATGGGATCATTTTGGGAAAATATATCCTATAATTTGGATTATACTAGAATAACCCATAGTTAGGATTAATATGGGAAGAACGACCATAGTTGAGATTATTGGTATGAATTTTTCCTATATTTTATCATTTGCAGTTAACACAAATAGTGTGTTTTGTTAGTCTTGTCTCTCTATTATCCATTTTGACCATTTCTTTCTCTTGTTTTCCCAACACTTAGGGATAAACATTGACAATTGATTGAGTCCAACAAGTTAATTATTTTTAGTAGTTATGGCTAGTCTATTTAGTGGATAAATTAGTTAATACCCGCCTCCAAATTGAGTCATTACTGACTTACTGTACGTCATATGGAATTTAGCTGTCGAATACGAAACAAAAGTAGGCTTACCGCAGTTCAGTATCAGTTGTATCAAATTTGCCAGCATGTGGAAAATTGAAGACGACGCGATCGAATACCATACTGCCAATAATAGGATGTTTCGCCATTTTCCTGGCGTTAACGCCATGAAGGACCATGCTGCCTCGAGTCTCAAGCTCTGCTTTGTTGGTCAAGAATTTTTCGTAGTTTTTTATCAGAAAGTCTGCCAAAATTAATAGTGACAAACTATTAGAAAGATGCAAAACTATGTCAATGTCCATGTACTTCATGTAGGAATTAGGATTTGTATATTTAGAGATCCGATAGTTAATGTATTGTTTAAGAATGGCTTAAAACTTAAAAGTGAGTTCACGAAATAAAATGAAAGAAAATTTGCTAAAAATCACTTTATAAGGTCAACTTTATGAGGAAGGATCTTTTTTAAGAAAAATGCTAAATTGGGACCTTAAACAACTTTTTTCTGTTGACTGGGACTTTTGGCTGAAAAATAGCGTCGACCATCATTTTCCAGCATTGACTTGTCCACGTGTTTGTCACATGACTTTAAAAATACGAAAGTTTGTGCACGAGTTTCGAGACGATCACAAACGGACGATTGGACCTAAAAAACGATTTTTGAAAAAAAGGACGCTACCAAGAGCCCTTTATGGGCACGAATTTCAATAAGCTTGTCAAAATGACTACCAATATGTTAATTTTTTAGCACAAGTTTACAGACGATCTTAAATAGGCGATTTGACCTAAAAACAACTTCTAAAAAAATAGATGCCATCGAGTGCCCTTTATGGGCACAAATTTTGACAAGCCGGTCAAAATCAGTATTTATACGGTAATTATTTGCACACAAGTTTTGAGACGATTTTAAATGGGGAATTTTGACCTTCAAAACGACTTTTTTATTTTTGAAAAAATGAAGCCACTAAGCACCCTTTATGGGCACGTATTTCGACAAACACGTGGGTTGATCAATGCCGAAAAATGGTGGTCAACACCATTTTTTGACCAAAGGTCCCAGTCAACAAAAAAAATAGTTTCTTAAGGTCCCAATTTACCACTTTTCTTATAAAAGGTCTTTTCTCACAAAGTCGACCTTATAAAAGGTCATTTTTAACAAATTTTCCTTGAATGAACTGAAAGCATTTTCAATAAACTGATTTTCCATGGAAATAAATTATTCTAAGGGGAAAGATACTTGACTTTAGTTTTTGACTATTTGGTTGCTTATAAGAAAACTGGAGACAAAAGAAAAAAAGGAATAAATGGTAGATGATGATGGTAAGAATAGATATATAACTCAAACCTAAAATAAAAAATTTGAGGAAACCCTTTTTCAGGCTTGGATTAAATTTTTCCTCCCAATCCTACTCTCTAAAAAAATAGTGAAAGTGGGTAAAGCTTAAAACATACTATAAATAAGATCAAAAAACATGTTGCGTCCGTTTTGCTCAACTTATTTTAACTTATATAAGATTTTATAAGATAAGATCAGATAAGATCATATAAGATAAGATAAAATAAGATGTTAGACACACAATAAACTATCTTATAAGATAAGATAAGATAATATCAGATAAGATTTTATAAGATCTTATAAGATAAGATAAGATAAGATAAGATAAGATAAGACAAAATAAGTTGAACAGAACGGACTCGTAGAGCTCAATGAGACAGAAGGACTAATATAGTACCTCTATTTTTTTAGATACAACATTTGATTAGTTTAATCCACTCACAAGAAAAGCAAATGTTGCATGTAAAAAAAAAGGGTATAATATGCTTAAAATCATGTTCCTATAACATGAAACAAATCATATTTAGAACAATGGTAATGTTAAGAGTAGTGTACCTTCGGAGTCGAGAGAAGTGGCGGTTATATTATGAGAAGTACTAAAAGCAACAAATAAAACAAGAGGAGAAAGAGAAGTCACCCTCACCAACGAGTAGTATTCTCTGAGCGCTGGTGTATGACCCTATTCTCCTTACTATTTCTTTTGGAACACTAGACACACGGTTAACAACCGTAGTAGCAACATTTTTTTCCAAGACAATTTCTGGTATTACTTGCTTATCACCATGATCTATGACTAGATTCTTTCCATTCTTGTTCTTTTTCCTTCTATTCCTGTTCTTCTTCTTCGTCGTCGTAGCACCTTCTTCTTCTCCATCACCACTCTTCAGATCAACCACAATGTGAGGGGCACTAATTAAGACATTCAAGTCATTGTAATGACTTTCAATGGTTTCGATAGTGCTCGAACCCGGTATTGGCTCAGCACGATGATCATATATGTCGATGTAGTGGCTTTCTAGTTGCTTGTCATAAGTATTTTTAAAAGGAATTGTTAAGTCATTGGCTTGATGATCATCTCTTGGTGTTCCAATTTTTGCTTTTGGGCACAGAAATTTCCACAAGTAGGAACATATTTGACCCATTTTTATTATAGCAAAGCTAAGCACACATCCTATTTCTACTAACAGGGGAGGATATGGGAATTACTGGATGAAAGTACGGATGTTGGAGGAGATGAACTTGAAGTTGGAGACTTTTGTGATTTTATTCCCTCCGACTTCCTTCAAAAAAAAAATACTCTTAAACTTTTATTTTTGATCTTACTAATCTAGCAATTATAAAGTAAACACATTATTATACTTCATCCGTTCCAATTTAGTTGTGACACTTTCCATTTTAGGAAGTTTCAAATTAGTTGTTACACTTTCATTTTGGGTAATAATTAATTTTTCTCTATCTCTATCTCTATCCTATCACATGGGACCCTTTTGTTTTGTTTCTATATCTCTCTCCTCTCCTCTCCAAAAATTGTCCAGGAGTCCGTGATTTGAAAAGTGTCACAACTAAATTGAAACAGAGGAATTAGATTAATTCCAAAGACCCTTATCTCAATTCACAACCTCCAATTTGGAATTCAATTAATTTCACTTCACAACAGTTAATTTCAATTTTACAATTTCTAATTTCAATTCAACTAATCTCAATTCACAACAATTAATTTTACATTCACAGTTTCTAATTTTAAATTTTAATTCAGCTAATCTCAATACATATCATAAAATGTAATTTCATTTCGTCTAATTTTAATTTCACAACTTCTAAACATATTCCATTCCATATCTCAAGAAAATTCTCAAGAAAATTGAAAAATCCATAAAAAAATTGTGTTTCATATTATTTAAAACATTCCTCTAGGCAATATCTCTAAATTTCAGTAAAAAAAATTATTTTGAAATTAGACGACGAAGTAAATTTAACAGGACCTCACATAGTCACAAATCACAATACTATATTTTTCATTACGTAGATTTTGCAAAATACGATCAAAGATGAAGAAAATTTAACAGGACCTCACATATTCACAATACTATATTTTTCATTATGTAGATTTTCAAAGTAGAGGTGAATAGGGTAAAAGTCAAAATGTTTTAAAAACTTACCTTCAACAACTGTCCGGCGTTCGAATCGCCGTTGCCGCGCGCAACTTCCTGGCGGCTAGCAACGTGAAGACAAAGGACTGCTCCTCTATGCTCGGCAGTCGGCAGTGAGACTTGTGAATGCGAGTTTATTTAAACAGAAAAAAGCAAGGAAAGAGAAAAGAGAGAAATAAACAAAGAACATTACTTGGACTTGCGACTTTGACACATAGGGGAGAGGAAAAGAAAAAGCAAATGAGTGCTTGTTGAGAGTGACTGAGGAAAGAGAAAAGAAAGTAAAGCGTGGTGCTTTACTTAGTCTTAGCTATGGCCTATGGTGCACTTACTATACCCCTTATTGGCTAAATCCTTCCCTGATTACTGATTAGCGATAATGAATTAGAGAAGTATTGCCAATAAAATAGTTAGAGAGGTAATAATAGCGTAGGAGAAAAGAAAAGAAAAAAAGCTCCACTTAGGTAGGGAATAGGGATGGCAGTAGGCCGGGTGAAGCAGGAGACCCGCCCCATCCCCGCCGAAGTAGGAGACCAGCCCCATCCCCACCCAAGCGGGGATGGTTCTAGGTTTGGCAGGGATGGGGATTAAAATCGTACCCGCAATGGGTGGTGGAGCTAGTGTGGATTTTATGCTATACCAGCCCCATCCCCGCCTGCCCCGCATCACCCCTCCGCCCCACATATTTATTATTTAAATTTTATTTATATACTTATATTATTAATAATTTTATCTTACAAAATATAAATATGTGGGTAGACACGGGTATGAAGCGGATGCAGGTACCCGTGCGAGTTGTGAGACGGAGATGAAGTGGGTACAACGCGGGTACGAAGCGGGTGTTGGTACCCATGCGGGTGGTGGGCCGGGGATGGATCTGAAATTTTCCCCCGCAATGGGTGGTGGGGCAGGGATTGGGGATGGAAAATTTATGCGGGTGCGGGTGTGGAGGTACCATCCCTACACTTAGACTATGTTTAGTTCACCTTATTTGTACTTATTTCAGATCATATCAAAAAAATAAGTTTACATCAAATCAGAAAAAAATAAGTTCAGATCAGACCAGATCAGATAAAATAAGTTCATAATAAAATAAGTCCAAATAAAATAAGTTCAGATCATGCTTATATTTAAAAACTTATTATTGTTGTTATTATTATTGTTATTGGTATGACGATTATTAATATTCTCTCTGTTTTTTTTGTCTTTTTCACTTGGAATCTTGACACTATTGATACTTGGAGATAATTTTTTCAATTTATAAGAAGATATATATTCATGTGGGGTCTTGTTTGATTCGTCTCAATTAGTACTTTATTAATATTCAATCGTCATAATATTTACTAACTAGCCTTCTATGCACGCGATGCGTGAGTGGATGATTTTGGCTATTATTCTTAAATTTATCTACATGTAATTTTGAATGATGTAATTTAATCATCATTAGTACTCATTAATAAATTTTAATGTTGTATAAATACAAAATACTAAAAATTACTTGCTGAAGAAGTTGTTTCAATAGGAAAGCAAAGAAGGAAGATTGTATTTAGTGTTCATAAATTATGATATGGTTTTAGATGTAAAGTTCTATTGTTAAATCAAATTTGTGAAAGATTTTTCTTTTGTTTGATTGATTATTTGTTCTTTGTGTCAAAAATTCTTTGAAGGTTTTTATGACAAGTTGTTTTGTCATTACTTAATTTTTGAGAAATTTTCAGATACTTCTATTTTGATTGCATATTACTATGCGATGGATTAACAAAAATCACACATGATAGGGTGCAATGGCATTAAATTGACATAATTGACCTTGTCATTTGTTAGTAATGAATATATAGGGAGGTTATATTACTGTAATTTTAAGTAAACACCACATACATCTGTTTTGCCTTATATAATAGAGATGAGCTTTTTTTTAACAATCATTACATATTTCTTCTAAAAAGTAAAATGACAAGATTATCTTAACTGACACAAATGAGAACTACGATTCCCAAATAAATAAAAGGACAAATAATACTAACTGACACACATGACAATTATTGACCCCCGAAAATTTAAAAAATTAGATTATCCTCTTTGTTTTATCGGTATTGTTGTTGCATTTAAAAGTTTAGATACAATTAAAATTTTATGTCTTTAGTTTTGTAATTGATTTGAAAATTTCTTTAGTTATGTTATTATTCTTCATTCATAAACTTTTCCTTTCATTGTACCTATTTTTATGACAGTTTATTTTAGCAACTTTGAACTTAATTTAATATGCATATATTTTAAATTAGGAATTGAGGAAAATCTTAGACTATTATTATTATTATTATTATTATTATTATTATTATTATTATTATTATTATTATTATTATTATTATTATTATTATTATTATTATTATTGATATTATTATTATCATTATTATTAAAAGTTGTGATAGTAATACTAGTAATGAAATACAAAGTAATAATAATATTAGTAAAAATATGTTTTATAAAAAATAAGTTCATATCAGATCATATCAGATTAGAAAAATAAGTTCAAATCAGACTAGATCAGTAAAAATAAGGTGAACTAAACATAGCCTTACAAACTAATATTACACTACTACAAAATATGGCTATAGCAACGCCCTTTTATGTAACAGTTTTACTGGCGTTTCTATATTTTAGCTATTTGCAATAGTTAAATAATTATTAATTTGAGTAGACTTTGACTTTGGAAAAACGTTGCTATAGAAAAACTATTGCAACAATTATATATTATGACTATTTTATTGCAACAGTTTTTAGTCTTTTAATATTTTGATGAGATATTGCAACGGTTGTTTTTCAAGCATCTAAACAAGTTAACAATAAAAAAAATAAAAATAGGTTTATTAAAAAATTTCAATATAGCACTTTCTTTTTGGTTTCCCTACTAATTTTTTTCATGATTTTGTTTACTTAAAACCCTTTGAGACACTTTCTTCCACCCTCCGCGTTCTATTTCTCTTTCGCCCTCCTCGTTGTTGTCTTTGATCTCTCATCATCGTTTCTTGAATCATCAAGCGATTGTAGATTGACATTTCTAACTTGGCTATTGGGTGTAACATGATTATTTTTTAAAAGCGTTTATTAAATGCTAATTATATTTATTTACGTTAAACATGAATTAGATATTCTTATTTTATTTGGGTTGGAGTATTATTCTTAGTTATCCTGCTTGTAATATACTTATTTGTTTGATTTTATAACATTATTATTATCATCAAAATTAATTTGGGTTTTACTTTATTACAATTTGTTGATTTTTTTTAGCCAAATGGAAAAAATAAAGCGGGTTCCCATCTTTGTTTTTTCCCCTGTTCAGTTCACTTTGGATAACCCAAACCCCTTTGTTTCTTTTCTGTCGGTTAGATGAACCAACCCTCCCCCCCCCTTCTCAAACACTATCTCGATCTTTCCTCTTTACCCATCAAACCCTCACCCTCTTCTTTCTTTCTCTCAGACTCCCTAAAACCCTCGTGATTCCTTTCTCTCCCTTCGCACCTCCTTGCTTTCTCCAACCCCAACACCCTCACCAGCACTACCATCATCCCACCAGAGCTTCTCCCTCCTCGCCGCCGCAATTTTGGGTGTTGTTATTCCCCTACTTCCCCCTTTCCGTCGTTGTTGTAGTGCGGCTAGTGCTGGCGCGCATTGGCTGCTGCTAGGTGGTGGTGCAGCTAAACCCGCGTGCCGCCGAGCCGTTGCGATGCTGCTGCTGTTCCTGCTCTTCCCCCTTTTCTTCTGCTCGCACCACGGCTTTGGTGCTCCCTCCCCTCTGTTGCGCTAATGTTGCTAGTGCTTGTCATGCGGTGTTGCCGGCGTCCGGTGGCTGTGTATTGGTGTGAGATGTATTTGGTTCCCCTTTGAGTTGCATCTAATTTTCCTTGTTCAGCCTCTATGGAAGTTAAGTGAGTATTCAGTTAGTTGTTTGTTCTTTGTTGGTGGTTGTTTGTTAATTGTACAATATGAAGCTTAATTTCTTGCTTGACTTAGTTTTTATTAGTGAAGTTACATGAATTGCTCACACGCTTTACAAACTATTGAACTGATTTATATGTCTCAATTCTGTGTTTCGTTTTTACTGCTTCTTTACCTTAATAATTCAAATTATAGTTTTATTTTGTTGAATTACAATGGAATCGGTTAATAAATTGGACTTCATTTTCCAAGTTTGGTTATGTCTCTTAGTTTGCAAATATCGGTTATAAATTTGGTATTGGAGTTGCTATGAAGTTAAGTTTAGGAGTTGTAGAATCAGTTTTGTTAGTTTATATTTCTGGGATTTAGTTCGATTAATATAATAGGTTGTATTAAGAAAAACATCCTTATCCGAAATTTGGTGAGGATGCCTAGCAATTGATTATTATCGTTATAGAGGTAATTGTCAAAGTGGTTAATTCAGTAGTGGAAAAAAGGTTATATGTCACAACACAACCGCTGCGGTCCTTAAGAGAACCGGATCGGTAAATTTTCGAAAATTTAGGTGGGAAATAGGGGGAATTAACCGCTCCGGTTTTTAAGAGAACCGAACCAGTTAATAGAAAATTGATCCAGTTTTCCATTAACGGCTCCGGTTCTCATAACCGGAGTGGTTAATTAGCCTCAAAACCCCTTTATTTCGTCCAGTTGGGCCGAACCCCGCGTTTCCTTCTCGCACCAAATTCATTTTCCCCCTATCTACTTCCTTAGTTCGAGCCATTTATTTCGTCCAGTTAGGCTGAGCTGTAACAACCCGCACTTCCGAGCTGCTAGCAAATCACACTTAGCATTCACAAAACGCAATTAACGTTAATTAACCTCAATTAAACACCTGCAACGGAACATAACTCAAACGCGATCCTGGGCTTTTTATGATCAACAATACAACCAAAATAGTTCATACAACTTCATGAGTTGAACTAATACAATCTCCAAATGAATACAAGAATCTGTGCTTTTACCGACCGATAAAGACGGTCGGTAAAACAATAAAAACGGTCGGTATCAATATTACCGACCGCTAGACAGTCGCTTCCGCACGGTCGTTAAAGTGCTCGTCGGTAATTTCACATTACCGACGGTTTAACGGTCGGTAAATTATTACCTATCGATTTCTTAAATTTACCGACCGATGGTGAGCCGTAGGTGATCACCTACTGCTGTGTAGTAGGTAAATGCGGTAGGTAATTACCTACAACTTAATTGTTGGTATTTACCTACCGGTACTGAGGCCGTCGATAATCTGAAGATAACGGTAGGTAATCACCAACTATTTGATACGTTTTACCGACTACTTTTGTTAAGTTGGACATCGTATTTAAATGTGTAAGACTACCGTTATGCGGTCGGTAATTTGCTGTTGTTTTAAAAAATCATGTTTACCATAATATAAACTAATTTTTCATTCCATAACAAAATAATAGGTTTGTTACAACTTATATTAAACATCATATTCTCCACGATATAGATCTAATAGTAGTTCCAACAACCTAAATTAAACATCAGTTTTCTAAAAATATATAATATACTAATATATTAAGTCGCATGAAAGTTGTCCAAAAGGCTATAAGTCTAAGTACTACAAGGAAATCCCGATCCACCACCAGAAGGATCACGTGGGTCACGTGGTTGGGTGAAAGGGAAAGTACCTCCACATTGAGTCATCATTTGAGAATGCTCTTCCATTGTCGTCTTCATCTCCTCCATGTATTTCTTTGCCTCTTCCCTTTCCTTTTCCGCTTGGAGACGCTGTGTCTCCCACTCATTTCTTTGCCTCTGAAATTCAGCTTGTTGATCAGCTAGTTGTTGCTGATATTGCTCCACGGTAGTTGAAAGCTGAGAAAGCAAAGAAGGCGTGTAGACACTAGAAGAGCTAGTGCGGGTTGATGATTTTTTGTAAAGTAGATCACCACTTGTACCTAAGCCAGGAATCAATCCTTTTTTCCTCCTGCCCAGTGTCTCAAAGTACACCTCATTGGGATCTTTGTTGACTCCCTTCTCTCTATACTCATCCATTTTCTTATCATAATCATCCTACATCCAATAGATAAGTTTAGTATACATACATAATATTTCCAAGAAAAAATAGACAGAGTTTTGTTTAAATATAGACTACAAAAAAATGAATATATGTATGTACCTGCAAACATGCAAAGTGCAAGGGAATCCTATATTCCATCTAATAATTTAAACTATTAAGTAATCAACATCAATCCCATAATTTTTCACAAACTATTTAACTTCGATAACATTATAACTCAAAACTAAAAAACAAAATGTTCATATTTCTTACAGAATGAAACAAGTAAATTGTAAACTAATTTAAACAACGAACGTCGAACGACATGAAAAATAATGAAGCTCTAATGCTTAAAATACTTGCATTTCTAGAAAAAAAAATAGGCAAAGTTTTTATTGTATTTTGGACCAAAAAAATAATTTCATGCCGACAAACATGTAAAGTAAAAAAAGATACTATATTTCATCTAACAATCTCTCCAATAATCCTCCAACCATCCATTCATCCAACCAATCATCCAAAGAACAAACCATTCATTCAAAGAACCATCCAAACCATCTAAATATTATATTTCATCCAACCAACTACAAAAAAATATTATATTTCATCCAACCAACCATCCAAATATATTTGTAATTTGTTATTTGATCAAATTTAGTTTACTAACCATGATTTGTTTTGATTTGGACCCAATGAGTTGCTTGCCTTGGCCTGGTTGTAGTTCCTTTGAATGCGTCTGCAAGTAAATATCAGCAGCTTTTGGCAAGACTCCTCCATTTTTTGCAACCTAGTTAAAAAAATAATCAACTTTATTATTATATTATAAGTATGAAATATTCAACTTATGAATGGTTACTAAAAGCAATATACTCACCATCCTTCTTGCATACTCGGCCATAGAAATTGAACCTTGACAATGTCCAGGTTCCACAACACCTTGCATTGATCCTCCTCTCTTGTTCTTTTTCGCTTGTTCTGATTTTTTCTTAAACTCATCATCTTTTGTTTTTTGCATAAGTTGTTGGTGTACTTGCTCTGGCATCCATATTGGTCTTACACCTTTTTTCTTCGATGTCACCCAATGGTGCAAGTCTTTAAGTCTTTTAGCTACTTTGTGTTCAAAACCTTCTCTTACTTGCGAATCCAACTCCGAACGCCAAGAGTATTTACGATGTATCATGCAAAGATTAGAACTAACTAAATATTCATAGTCTTATATGGGATAGAATAAAATTAAGTTAAAGTGTTAACCTTGAAAAAATGAAACCAATGATCTCTTGTTGATTGACTTGTTGTAGTCCAATTTCTACTTGGCTCAATGTAGTACTATTTGAAACATTCCGTAATAGATCGAGTGACTTTGTTATTGTCAAACCTTAGAAAGAAAAAAACAATTACAATACAACACAAAATTTGTAAAATAATTGCAATAAAAAGCTAATAACACTAAGAAAGAATTAGCATGTATTAAGATGAATGTTATAAACACTAAGAAAGAATTAGCATGAACGAAGATGAATAATAGAAATTATAATATGAAACATAATGGATAAAAATTATTTTCTACCATAGCGTAGTAGGGTGCAACTGATTGCTTGCAGAACGCGCGCTTTCACCCTGTTCCTCTGTGGTGACAATATCACTATTCGATGGAGGAGTCTCGCCATCATGATCATTCCCCTGATGTGGCGTAGATTGGCCTCCTGAAGCTCTCCCTCGCCCGCTAGAAGAAGACATCTGAAATAACTTTAATCAAATAACACATATTAGTAGAATGAATGATGTAGTATAAACTTCAAAGTTTTTTTATATCAACTTTAAGGATAAAATAAGAATCAATTTAAACTCCTTAACATATTATATAATATAAAGTGAAAATAATAAGAATTATAAAACCAATCATTACTAAATCCACCAAACATAATACAATGTATCGAAATTTAGAAGTTCACAGCACACTACAAAGTTTAATGTATGATTCACGGCATTGTAACTACATAAAATCAAATGAGTCTAAATCTTCTTCCGCATCATCATCATCATCAAAATCTTCGAAGATCTCATAATCTTGTGGATCATCTTCATCACTATCATCCTCGTCGCCATTATCAAAATCGCTACTATCGTTAAGCATTATATCCTCGTTTTGTTCTTCTCCCCCGTCAAAATCATAGTCTGGAATCTCATTTGGAGCACAAAGAGTTGAAGGAACATCACTTATCTCCTCATGAAAGAATAATGAGTCCATTGGAGCTTCAATTGAAGACCTTGCCTTAGTCTGAAACACTGCCCACCATTGCACTCTACCCCTACTTAAACTAGGATAAGGGGCATAATAGACTTGGCTAACTTGGTATGATAGTACAAATGGATCATACTTTGGGTACTTCTTACTATGATTTATTTCAATGAGTTTGTATTGTTCATGTACATTTAAACCACTCAAAGAATCCATCCAATTGCACTTAAACAATATCGTCTTGTAGACTTCCAATGGACCATGGTAAACTAGTTCAATTACTTCCTCCAAAATGCCATAGTAGTTAATTTCCTCGTGACTTTTAACAAACACTCCATAGTTCATAGTTGATTTGTGTTTGCCATACTCATGTGTTTGAAAATTGTATCCATTGACGAAAAACTGATTCCATGACTTCACTTGTCTAACGGGACCCATTGCAAGAGCTTGAACTACATCGATATTAGTCCCCTCTTGTAGTACCTAATTTCATAATGTAGACATATAAATAATTTGCGTTAGAAAAACCTTTTATTTAGTTAAGACATATATTTTATTAATTAAAAACTCACATGGTTTCTAAACCATTTAGGATACTCAGCTTCACATTTGCTCCAGATCTCATCCAATGATATGTGTGGATGTGTCTCCAATATATGTTTTTCAAAGATCCTATTATTATTGACGAAAGCACGATTAGAGATGTTTTTAACTAGTTAACATCACTTAGGAATGAAAAATATATTTTTACCGTTCATATTTACTTAAGATACCACTGTTTGCAAGAACATAAAGGTGTGCACGATCATACTCTTTATCTTGCAAGAAGCATAAACGGCCGTTGGTAGATGTACGCCTACAATCCACCCTAAATATTATAGGAACATGTCGATCATAATGGTTTTCAATGACTGAAGTGACGTTTCTACCCAAATCTCTTGTTTTAGTATCAACTTCTGGTTGGAAGTAATTCGAACAAAAATATGATATTTCCTCACATAGATATGCATTGCAAATAGAACCCTCTACACGTGCCTTGTTTCCAACCTTACCCTTCAAGTGATTGAGAAACCTACCAAATAAATCAACATGTAGATATCGATTGTGAAAACTTCGTCATATTAGAACTTCATTCTTAAAAGAAAGTATTTTTACTTAAAAATTTCCTTGTTACCTATCAAAGGGATACATCCACCTATATTGCACTGGACCACCAACCTTAGCTTCATAAGCCAAATGAATTGGCAAATGCTCCATTGAGTTGAAGAATGCAGGAGGAAATATCTTTTCAAGTTTGCACAAAATTTCAGCTATATTTTTATCCAAACGATCCATATCATCAACTTGGATAGTGGATGCACTTAAGTCACGAAAGTATTGACTGATCTCAGTAATTGCTTTCCAAACATGCGAAGGGAGCAACTCTTTCAAAGCAACCGGTAGTAACCTCTCCATAAAGACATGACAATCATGGCTTTTCATTCCAAAAAGCCTAGATGTTCGAAGATCAACACATCTACTCAAGTCAGATGCAAATCCATCTGGGAACTTTAAGTCACGAACCTATTCACATAAGACCTTCCTTTGAGCCTTGTCAAGTGCAAAAGGGGCTTTTGGCATGATTTCGTTTCCTCGTTCGTTGTAGGTGAGCTCTAACTGTCGACGCTTACATAGACACTTCAAGTCTTTTCTTGCACTAACAGTGTCTTAAGTTTGGCCTTTCACATCCATCACTGTGTGTATAAGTTGATCAAAGAAGTTTTTCTCAATGTGCATGACATCCAGGTTGTGTCGAATAACCAAATCTTTCCAATAAGGAAGCTCCCAAAAAGAACTTTGTTTAAACCAACCTTTTTTAGCTTTCTTCAAGATTTTGAGAGCTTCAGGGCCATCAGTGGCTTTAGGCAAGTCTTTCACACATTGCCACATATCATCTCCGGACATCATAGGTGGAGCCATGCCATTTTCCACTTTGTTTTTGCGAAAAGCTGTTTTATTTTTACGAAAAGGGTGATCATGTGGAAGAAACTTCCGGTGGCAATCAAACCATGCGACTTTATTGCCATTATCAAGCCAAAATGCCTTAGTTTCTTCCATGCAATATGGACAAGCCTTTTTCCCAGTAGTAGCCCATCCAGACAACATACCATATGCAGGAAAATCACTTACGGTCCACAGAAGCGCTGCACGGAACATGAAATTTTGCTTTTGTGAAATATCATAAGTCATAGCACCAATCTCCCACAATTGTTTGAGTTCTTCAATTAATGGTTGCATATAGACATCTAAATTACCCTTTGGATTCTTAGGACCGGGAACTAGTAAAGAGAGGAACATGAAAGGCTTTTTCATACACATTGATGGAGGCAAATTACATGGAGTAAGAATTACAGGCCAACAAGAATATTGTCGTCCAAACTTACCGAAGGGTGAAAAGCCATCAGTGCACAAACCTAATCGAACATTACGTGTCTCAGAGGCAAAATCATGGAAAGTTGTATCAAAATGCTTCCACGCCTCACTATCACTAGGATGTTCCGTAGTACCCAGAACCTGACGATTTTTGGCATGCCAAGTCATTTCCTCTGAAATATTCTTCGTCGCATAAAGCCTTTGCAATCGGGGTGTGATAGGAAAATATGTTAGGACCTTTTCTGGAATAAGCTTGCCTCTAGGAGTCTTCTTGTAGCGATCACACTCACATATACTACACTTGAGTAAATGTGCGTCGCCTTTCCAAAATAGCATACAACCGTTACGGCATGCATGTATCTTCTCATGTGGGAGTTGTAAGCCTTTGAGAACTTTCTTAGTATCATAGAAAGTTCTACTCATTTGGTTGTTATTTGGAATCACTTCATTCAATAAAGATGCAAATCCATCGACACACCTATGTGGTAGATTATACTCACACTTCAAAGATGTTATTCTTGATGCCATCTCCAAGACAGATACTTTGCTCCCTTCGTACAACGGGCTATCGACAACTTTAAGGAGTTCAAAAAATTTCTTAGCTTGGTCATTTGGCTCCTCTTCGACATTATTTGTTTGCTCATTGTTTGGATTTTCTTCATTATGTCCAAGAGCATCAACAATCATGTCTCGATAAGGATTTGATGGCTCCGATGGGGGTTCGTCAACAGTTTCCCCGTGACATATCCAATCAATATAGTCATGACAAAATCCTTTTTTATAAAGATGTTCTCTAACTATGTCAACATCAAAGAATCGTTTGTTGTTACACCGGAAGCATAGACATCTAATTTTTTCAGCGTCTTTGAATTTATGATTTTGTTGTGCGAATTCAATAAAATCTCGAACTCCATTCACAAACTCAGTCTTGAGACAACGTCCCTCAAGCCTATCATACATCCAACTAAGCTCTCTTAGTTTCATGAATGCATATGGACCCCATTACTTTGAGCTGCCCATAATTACATGCATTCAAATAGTGGACAGCAAACAAGATTATATATATTGCTCACTTTCACTGAAGTTCATGCTTCTTTTTCTTTTATGTAATGTTTTAATACTCCGGCATCATCATAGCAAACAAGATTATATATATATATATATATATATAGTTCACTCTTATTCACTAATATGGAGGTGTAGTACAGTAGATGTTTTTGCACGTTTAAAAAGCAACATGGATGTGGAACACTGATACTCAAAGTTTCAACATACTTCTATCATAGCCACATTACATTCATCCAAGAAGACCCTCAAAGAGGAAATAAGAGAATAAAAACCTAATGTGGTGGGCGCAACAAAATCCACGTATGGTGGCTGTGTAGGTGGTGCGAGGTGCCGGCGATATTCGGCGTCGCGACGACAGTATAACCGCTTGCAGCGGGAAGACGGTGAACAAGAGAACTGTAGATTTACAGTTGAAATTCAATATTAAAAAAGAAAAAAAAAGAAACCGACGGAATATCATTCAACTATCTATCCATCACCAACAACAAGATTAAATCCTATAAAGAGAAGATTAATAGCTTAAACATTCAAAAGAACTCCATCCTCTACACTTGAACCAATACAGAGCCATCAATTGATAAGAGGTATTCTGATGATGTTTAGCATATTATTCTGCTAATGCGTTTAAGAATAATAATAATTAAGAAAAATAATTACCAATGTAATTATCATCATCGGAAGTATCGATTAAAGCTACGGATGAAGGAGCAGCAATTAAAGCAGCACAACAACATCACCGTCATCATCAAGTTTCCGGCGCCGAAAAAGGTAATTATGGCGAATTTTTTCCCGTAGATAATGTTTTTTAATTGGAGTTTGTGATCTAGTGTGTGCGAGTGCATGTTATGTACTTTTTTAATTGGAGAAAAATAATAATCGTTAATAATAATCCACCATAACTGCGATTACAAAATCGTCAACCAAAACAAACAAAAAAAACATTTTTTTTCGCTTGATTTCATATCGGCTGATCCTAAAAGCTTACCTGATGTGATGATAGAGGAGAAGAAACCAATCTAAATTACGCAATCGCTTCAACCAAAACAAAACAAAAAATTCACGCAATCTAAATTACGAACAAAGAACAGAAAATTAAGAATAAACAGGCGAACTTACCTGATGTGATGATAGAGGAGAAGAAACCGGCGACGGCAGTGAAGAAGATGATGATGATACAGTAGTGGGAGGCGTCGGTTTCTCCCAGGCAAATAATGTTAGGGTTATTTTTTAATTACTGCTGGAGTGAAAAGGCAACGTGGGAGTTTACAAATATGAAATTACCTAGTAGCCGTTTACCGACCGCTAGACTGTCGGTGATATTAAAAAGCGGTCGGTAATTACCTTCTACTTTAACGGCGGTCGGTAAAAAATACAAACGGACGGTAAATAGCATCTCATTTACAAACGGTCAGTGTTTCGATTAATAGCAACCGGAATTACAGCGGTAGGTGAAATTGGTCGGTAAAAGACCGGATTCTAGTAATACATAATAAGATTATTTCTAAGCAACAATATAATCCATATCTTGAGTTAAACGAGACACCATTCTTATCACAAACTTACGATCCCAACCTTTTCTCTCTGGAGCACATTATACCTGCAAAATAACTAAGAATGAACTCTGCCCCCACCAGGACAGGTTCAAAGAACAAAATCAGAGTGACTGAGTACACACTGTCCAACCAAAAAAAAATCTTTTTGGTGGCTTAAAATACATTTACAGATTTAAGTTTATCTTACGAGATATTTGAAATCAAGATACAGAGAAGTCATAATAAAATAATTATATAACAAATACTTGAACGACGTTTATAATGTTATTTCTTGTTTAAAATAATAATACGAATATCTCATAACGTAAATAGTATATACTTCAATTGGCTGAACCATGACAATTCTATAGAACTAATACGATCTTTCGAAATCGACTCTAACATACTTTAAGTCAATAAGTATCTCCCACTTCTGTATTTCAGATACCAAAAAAAATTTAATCCAATATGTATATCGTAGTTAACTCCTTTCATAAATTCCTAACGAGTTTCTTGGTAAATCATTTCCATAATCGTCGCATGAATTCCATAACTTGGGTGAGTAAAACATGACTTCGTACATAGAGTTTGAAATTAATTTCCACGAAATTAAACCACTACTCAAATACATATTCTATTTTCTTTCAGAAATCATATTACATTGGGGAAGAGAACACGAATAGAGTTGCCATCCTGGCGCATTCTCTAAACTTTTACAAGGGACGTCTCCCTCTTTCGTTATGTACTGCTTGCAAGACTTTTCAGGACATGTCCCCAGAATACAGATTATACAAAATACATAATGTTGTTCATCACTGCTCTAGCAGCTTCTTCCCCTCATGAAAACATAATTCTTAATTCAATAATTTCCGAAACTCAAATTCAGGATTCCCGAATCAGATATACCAAAATCTTATAACAAAATTGCACTTAAGCATTTTATATACAAAACTTAAATTGCTTGATAAATACTCTAGTTTCCAACAACTTTGTATAAACAACCTTTTATAAAATTTATTTGATGAAAACTACTCAACTGCGGACTCTAAAAGAATTGTGGTCTCAACTCTACGAGCTTATCAATTATCATACTTGAATTCAATAAAACACAGCTTCACGGAAAATTATAATCCCAGAATAGAACTTAAATCTTACATAAACTTTAAGTGGTCACAATGAAGTACTATCAAATTCCACATTGTTCATATCTCTAGATTTATAAATCATATCACATCTATCTAAGTCTCATAATATAAAACTTCATAGGACATATTTTTTTATAATTCAGGTGAAACTCATAAAGATCGGACTTATGTATCATAACTACAAGTAACTCTTCCATTAAAATAATTTCGCGTTTAACATTCCTCCTCCTTTCAATTATTTAGACCTCTCATACTTGAACTTCCAACTTCTAGTAGCCCATTGACAAATAATCTAAAATGATTAAACTCCACTCCATAGTTGAACTGACACCTCATTACTTTAACCTTAGTATTATAAGATATTTATTTGGGTTCTTGACTTTATTGCCTCGATACTTCATACTTCTATAACTATTAATATATTATACCATGTTTTATAATCTACAATTATTATTATAACTCAACAACATTTTATTTCATCTTTCCATGTCATAAATAGTTATATCATTATTCAGCTATCCGTTTATAATTTGTATTATCAATCCAAATACTTAAACTCATTTATAACTCATAACAATGTTTCTTAAATATTTGAACTCAATGTTCATATTAAATTTGACTCCTTTATTTTGATTACTAAAGCTTATCACCACTGCCCATTTTACAAAATATTTATACTTCTCCCACTTTCCATTATTTAACTTACTCTTTCTGTTAGAAGATAGTATCTCTAAACCCTTTTATTTATCTCCGCCCAATACTCATAGTAGAAGATTTTCCAATTTGGGTATAATCCCTCACAATTCAACTACTGCAATTTCATTATATTGTTTTGCTACTCCTTAGCTTCAATCTGTCACTCATTTCTTGAGCTCTTGTATAACTAGTATAGTTCTCAATACTTGATTTATGTCATCCACAATTAATCACAACTTTACCCAGCTTGCTTTAATGACCCGTGAAATTCTCATATCATATTCCATTAATCTACTTTCAAATCACAATTGTTGTTGCCCAACTTTAGCTTCTCACATAACAACTTACCTCCCTAAATAGAGCTCCTCAAACAACCATTTTATTCTTCAATCATTTCAACATAAATACCCAATCTTATAAACCCAATTCCAAAGATTCTTTAAGAATACCACTGTAATATAATTTAACTTGTAAACTTGAACTTCACTTTCTCCCTAAAACATAATCAGAATGCTTACTTGATAACTTTATAAATTCATACTCAATCTAATTCCCCAAAAGATTTTATTGCTAGCTCCAATAGTTAACATAGACTTTCCAGCGTATCACTAAAGTTTCCTCATATCATAATTTGCACAATTTTTAGCATCTCGAAATAATAGTTCACTTTTGAAATCTCTAATTTCAACCTTCTCATGATCCAGAGAATCTCAAACATACAAAACTTATTATAGGATTCAAAATCTTACATTATCATCAGAATTTCAAACTCCTAATTCCCAAAAGTCAATTTTGTATTCCTCAATGTTGATATACAATTATCTTTAACACCATGTATCTTATATTTCATATTAACATATAAGAAACTTGAAACTGAAGCCTCTTGACTATCATAATATACTTAGATTTCTAGCAACCTTGTATGAATCAACTCTTTGTATATATCATATATTTACAACCATATATATATACGAATATTAGTACAAATATAGTTGAGTTTCATAAGCTTATCAACCTTATCGAATTAAAGTCAATTACTTATCTTAAATGATACGATAGATACATTGAGAAATATATCGACTAACTCTTACTTAAATTATTGTAATCCAACATCCATACTTTCATATCATGTCTAGAACGTGGGTTGCTCAACAATTATTAAGATTCGAAAGTCAAAATATACTTCAATTCCAAACACGATTGGCTTATAATTAGTATAACATAAACTGGTGTTGTTGGATAATTCTTACTTCCAAATATCCGAACAGACTATCGTCCATAACCGAAACTTATAAAGATATCTAAATCATGATTATCAAACAAATACTAAACTCAATATAATCTAATACTTGACGTCAAATCATATACTTCGAAAATCAGAAAACTCAATACTTAAGAATCATACTTTCAAACAAGTTGAACTTTATAAATATAAAACAATAACAAATTCAAGTCGAAACTCATACTCCTTTTTGGAAAGTCATAAAATTCATATGACTTGTAATAGCACAAAAACGGTTTAGTTATAAGGTGGAGGGACAATATGTACCTTTTTCCAATCTGCAAATTTCGCTCCAACTATGAAATCTATCTCCGACAATGCTCACAATACTTATCATCACAATTTGTTTAAGCTCCATAATCACCTCTTAAGAGTTCACCTCAATCACAACAATAACACCAACAATAATCAATAACTACTCCTAGTTAATTCTATATGAGGAAACTAATTAACACTTCTTAATGTAGTTCCTCTTATAATTAGCTTACTAATTGGAACCACTATACTACAACCGAAGATTTTTCCAACTCCCAACTACCAAGCTTAGCTAAGAAGATGTATTGATATAACTAGATTATTTTAGATACAAAAGAACCCACCAGATGGTGAACCATTCCAATATAACTCATCGACCGCTTCGTCATCTTCAATCAATTCATAAGCCGCAACTGCCTTCAAACTTTCAGGAGAGAGAGATTTTGCAAAGACTCAACTTTCCACCCTACATTACTATCCCACATCTCTTTCACCGTCACGTCTTGAAGCTGAACCGGAGGCTCAACAATGGCCAATTCAATCAATGGTCTATTTGTAGCCCATTTGTGATGCCAAAAAAGGTTTTAGCACCATTACCCACGGCCATGTTTATGCCCTTTCTCACCACATCCACACTATTAATAATCCCCCTCAATGCATTCGAAGCATTACTTCGTTCCTTGAACATATCCAAATCACACCGATTATCACAATACTTCACTCCTAAAACTCTCGACCAAAGGGATTGTGGCTCAGTTAGGAGGCGCCATCCTAGTTTCGCTAGAAACGCAGTATTCACTTGCCTCATAGACTTTAAACCAAGCCCGCCATCTTTCTTAGTCTTGGTAATATTATCCCAAGCAACCAAATGAGACTTTCTCTCCCCTTCCAATTCTCCCCACAAAAAACTTCTACACTTCTTGTCAATGTCATCGCACGTTGATCGCAGGAGTTTCGTAGATTGCATTGGGTAATATGGAATAGTGATGAGCGTTGATTGGATTAAAGTCGCTCTCCCCGCAATAGACAATGTATTTGTCTTCCAACCTGCCAGCTTGCCATTGATTTTATCCACTAAAATTGATACTCTCGTTTAGAGGTTCTACCATTAATTGTAGGAACCCCTAAGTACTTGACAAAATCATCTGTGGTCTCCATATCCAAGCAACTACTCACAGCACCCCGAACATCGAGATTTGTATTCTTAGAAAAATAAATGCGAGATTTCGATAGGCTCACTTTGCTGCCCGACGCATCACAGAATGCTTGAAGGCATCTCTTCATCACTTCAGCTTGTTGGGTAGATGCTTCACAAAATAAAATTAGATCGTTTGCGAACGCAAGATTAGAAATGGGGGGACCATTTCTACTAGCCCTCAAAGCCTACCATTCGCCCAGTCTCACTTCTCGGTCAATAAGGTGTGCTAAACGTTCCATACACAACACATAGATATACGGCGACAACGGATCACCTTGCCGTATTCCTCTAGTTGGGCTAAACGCTTCCATAGTTCCATAGGCTCCCCATTCCAAAGAATATGTAATCTTGCGGACGTGATACAATTCATTGATAGAATATAAATATAGTTAGGATATATTTTGTTCCTAGAGATATACTTTGTATAGTTTTCCTAATCATAATAGGACTATCATAGGATGTAACACTATAAATATTGATCAATGGTAATCACTCCAGTTGAGGAGTTTTCCCTAAATCTAGCATGGTATCACAGCATTAGGTATTATTCACAAAATATTTCTTTGGGACGGGTATTCCCACCACTTCCGCATTATTTTTCTAGCTTATGCGCCACTTTCCTCCATTGTTTCCATAACAGTGGTTGAATTTTATCTTTGTGTCCTATTCTTGCTACCTCCCATAGCCCACGTGTCTTGTTGCCTCTTTCAACGCAACAATAAAAAATTCCAACTTTTCTTCCATATTGTTGCAGTGCATCATGACTCACGATAACCCAGAACGGTCGACTCCCAAATCTCCTACTGCAACCCACACCGAATATCATCCTGCTCTCTCCGTTAATAATATTAAAAATTGCATTCCCTTGATTCTTGATCGTGAGAGAGTCCAATATTCAAATTGGGTTGAGTTATTTGAGTGCCATGCTCATGCGTTTAGTGTTTTAGATCATATTAATTCTGATGCCCAACGCCCCTCTGACATCTCTGATGCATTGTGGGCCCGTCTCGATTCCATTGTTAAACAATGGATATATGGCACTATTTCCCCAGATCTCTTAAAAACCGTGCTTTGCCGTGGCGATTCTGCGCGCGAACTTTGGGACAAATTGAAGGCAATTTTTCAGGATAATAAACATACCCGGGCTGTATATCTTGAAAATCAGTTTAATTCCCTTCACTTGACCAATTTTCCTGATGTTTCTTCCTATTGCACGCAATTGAAGAAAATTAAAGACCAATTTGCCAATCTAGATCAACCAGTTTCCGAGCAAAAATTGGTACTTCGGCTTGTTTCTGGTCTCATCAATACTGATTTTGATGTTGTGGCTACGATGATACAACAAACGGAGCCTCTCCCTTCGTTTGAATCTGCAAGGTCCCGCCTTTTGCTTGAAGAGTCACGTCGTGCTCAAGACTCGACACCCCAAACTTCCTCCTTTGTGGCTCAAGGTTCGCCGGCCCCACAACCACCCACCACCGCCCCACCACAGCAGCAACCACCATCCGGTCAACGTGGGGGTGGTAATCGTGGGCGCGGCAGAGGGGGACGCAGAGGCCGAGGCCGTGGCCGCGGAGCACAGCAGCCACGCCCAAGCTGCCCCGACGGACCACGCCCAAAGACACGCCCCAAGGCCACAGTTCTTGGGCTGGCCCAATTCAAATGCCGCCTCCCCAACCCACATGGAGTTGGGTTCCTGGCCCAGCGCCATACCCGCAGCAATTTCGGGCCCCTGCCCCGGTCCAGTACGCCCCAGCCCAACGGTATGCGAGCCCAGCATCGTTCGCCCCTCATGCCTCCTATGGGCCACAGGCCCACTATGCCACTCCTTCGTCCTATCCGGACTACGGGCCTCTCATGACTCCCACGGAATTGGGGAACGCTTTCTCCACTATGACTTTACCACAAGACAATTCGTGGTACATGGATTCGGGCGCAACCTCTCATATGACTCACTCATCAGGTACTCTCATGCCCTTATTTAATTTAAGCACTCAAAATCATATTTTAGTTGGTAATGGTCATCGCATTCCTGTTCTTGGTTATGGTCAATCATCCCTCCCCACTCCTCATCCTCCTTTAGCCCTTCGTGATGTCTTATTTGCTCCCCAAATTATCAAGAATCTTATTTCCGTCCGCAAATTCACAACTGATAACAATGCCTCTATTGAGTTTGATCCTTATGGTTTTTCTGTGAAGGACCTTCGCACGGGGAGTATAATAGCGAGGTGCAATAGTTCGGGGGAGTTATATCCAGTGACCACTCAACCATCTACATGTTTAGCATCCGCCCTCACGGCCACATCACCAACGACCTGGCATAGTCGCCTTGGACATCCAGGATCCCAAGTTTCAGCTTTCTTAGGTCTAGAGATTTAATAAATTGTAATCAGGAGCCTTACTCCGATTTTTGCAATTCTTGTCAAGTAGGCAAGCATCTTCGTTTACCGTTTCATCCATCTAATAGTACTACTATTTCTGCTTTTGATATTATTCATGCTGATCTATGGACCTCCTCTATTCACAGTTCTCAAGGTCATAAATATTATTTAGTGCTATTAGATGATTTTACTCATTATGTGTGGACAATACCGCTCAAATTTAAATCTGAGGTCTATCAAAACTTCCTTAATTTTTGTCAATATGTCCAAACTCAATTTGAGCGCCCTATAAAAGCTTTCCAATGTGATCATGGTCGGGAATTTGATAATATATCGTTTAAATTATTTTATGTCAAACATGGAATAATATTTCGTTTCTCGTGCCCTTATACATCTTCACAAAATGGTAAAGCTGAACGCATGATCAAAACATTAAATAACATGTCTCGCACCCTATTGTGTCATGCTTCCATTCCTCCTCAATATTGGGTAGAATCTCTAGAAACGGCCACATACCTTGTCAATCTCTTGCCTACTAAGACTCTAAAAAATCTCCCTCCTGCTGAAATCTTAGTTCGCATAACCCCCTCCTATGATCATATTCGGGTATTTGGGTGTCTTTGCTTCCCCAATCTAACAGCTATTGCTCCTCATAAATTAGCTCCTCGTTCTACTCCGTGTGTTTTTCTTGGCTATCCCTCGCATCATCGGGGGTATCACTGTTTAGATCTTGTCACAAATAAAATAATCATCTCTCGTCATGTCACATTTGATGAGTCTTCTTTTCCATTTAGGAATTTGGATCCTTATAGGCCTCCTGATTACTCCTTCCTTGAAGATTCGGGGCCTAGCCCACTTGTCTCCCCATTATGGTAGCCCCTAATCTCCTCTCCAATAATCCAGGCCCAGCCCTCCGGTCCAATTCCTCACCCAGGCCCACAGACTCCCCCTTCCTCCGGTGCGCTGCTCGGACTCCGCGAGATCCAGGCCCGGCCCTTGATTCCCCTTTGTTTTCTACCCCCGCGCCAAATCCCCCGGGCCCATCTCACAACTCTCCCCGCCTCCCCTTATCCACACCCAGGCTCAGCGCCTCTCACGACCTCGGTCTAGCCTTCCTCCCATGCGTGGGCTTCCTCCTCTCAGGCCCACACGCCCCCCTCCTTCCCCCCACCATATGGCCACTCGGTCCAAGTCAGGAATAACTAAACCCAATCCCAAATATGCTTTACACTCTATTTCTCTATCTTCTCCTCTCTCCCGCTCACCAATTCCAAAATCTCACAAAATAGCCTTGGCTGATCTGAATTGGAATGCGGCGATGCATGATGAATATAGTGCTTTAATTAATACAGGGACATGGGAATTAGTACCTAGGCCTATGGGGGTGAATATTGTTAATTGCATGTGGATTTATACTCATAAAGAAAACGATAAAGGTGACCTTCAAAGGCACAAAGCTCGTCTTGTTTGTGATGGCAGGTCTCAGGAGGTTGGTGTGGATTGTGATGAAACTTTTAGTCCAGTTGTTCGTCCTACTACTATTCGTACAGTATTGGGGTTAGCTATGGCTCGAAACTGGTCTATTCATCAGGTTGATGTAAAAAATGCTTTTTTACATGGTGACTTACAGGAAACAGTTTACATGCATCAACCCCCCGGTTTTGTTGATAAGAGGTTTCCTCATTATGTTTGTCGCCTGCGCAAGGCTCTCTATGGCCTCAAACAAGCTCCCCGGGCTTGGTATCAGCGTTTTGCGCATTTTCTTCTTCAGATGGGATTTGTTGTTGCTCAGAGTGACAACTCTTTATTCACATTTCGTTAGGGTAATGATATGGCATATCTTCTTCTTTATGTTGATGATATTATTTTATGCACCTCTTCTGATGCTTTGCGGGACCGAATCATTGCTCACTTGAAATCTGAATTTCCTATGTCTGATTTGGGGCCGCTCAGTTATTTTTTGGGTATTTCAGTTACTCGTACACCTTCCTACATGCTTCTTTCTCAGAAAAAGTATGCACAGGAAATATTGGAGCGTGCAGGTATGGGCACATGTAAACCTGCAGCGACTCCTGTTGACACTAACTCTAAGCTTAGTGCAGATTCGGGTCCTCCTGTGGCCGATCCGACTCATTATCATAGTTTAGCAGGTGCTTTGCAGTATCTCACTTTTACTCGTCCCGATATTGCTTATGCGATTCAGCGGGTATGTCTTTTTATGCATGATCCCCGAGAAACTCATTACAATGCATTAAAGCGCATCCTGCGTTATATTCGAGGGACCATTGATCATGGACTACATTTATATCCTACTACTCGCTTGCGCTTGATCACTTATACTGATGCTGATTGGGGCGGGTGTCCTGACACTCGTCGTTCTACTTCTGGTTATTGTTGTTTTCTCGGTGATAACCTTATTTCTTGGCAGTCTAAGCGCCAGCCCACTCTTTCTAGATCAAGTGCTGAGGCAGAATATCGAGGCGTCGCCAATGTTGTCGCGGAAGCTTGTTGGTTACGTAATCTTCTTTTGGAGTTACATTGTCCTATCCGACAGGCTACTATTGTTTATTGTGATAATGTCAGTGCTATTTATTTATCTCGCAACCCAGTACAACACCAACGCACCAAATATGTTGAGATGGATATTCATTTTGTTCGGGAAAAGGTTACGTTGGGTCAAGTCCGTGTGTTGCATGTTCCTACTAGATATCAGTTTGCAGACATTTTCACTAAGGGTCTTCCGCGGCAATTATTCTTGGAGTTTAAGTCCAGTCTCAGCGTTCGCCCTCCTCCCGCTCCGACTGTGGGGGTGTGATAGAATATAAATATAGTTAGGATATATTTTGTTCCTAGAGATATACTTTGTATAGTTTTCCTAATCATAATAGGACTATCCTAGGATGTAACACTATAAATATTGATCAATGGTAATCACTCCAGTTGAGGAGTTTTCCCTAAATCTAGCATTCATCACAACTTCAATCATGGTTTGGGGGAGTTTTAACTCATGTAAAGAATCGCGGATGAAAGACCATCATAATCTATCATACGCCTTCTCGAAATCGATCTTAACCGCCATATATCCCACCTCACCTTGCTTGTAGCGCATAGAATGAAGCATCTCTTGCACAATTATCACATTATCCTTGATTTGCCTCCTTGGAACAAAACTACACTGAGTTGGACAGATAAGAGAAGGTAAAATCGGCTTAAGACGATTCACAATCACCTTGGTCACCAATTTATACACAATGTTGCATAAGCCAATAGGGCGGAAGTGTTGAGGCTTGCTTGGAATCTCTTGTTTAGGAATCAACACCAAATAAGCATCATTAAGTCTCTCTGGGAAATCTTTACCTTCAAGAACGTCCTTCACACGACTAGTGACATTTGGTTTGACAACTTCCCAAAAATTATGATAAAAAATCAGTTGAAACCCATCGGGCTCGGGGGCCTTGTACGGTTTCATAGACTGCAAAGCCGCCACAATTTCACATGAACGAAACGGGTGAGCCATCCTCTCTCTATCAGTAGCCGAGATGTCTGGGTTGTAGTCACGAAGCAGCTCCGCATTATTCGAGCCAAGTGATTCCTCCTGAAATAATTCCTTCCAATACGAACGAACCATATTCTTCACCTTATCTCCAGTTGTCACCCACGTTCCTTCATCATCTAAGAGAGTGTCAATTCTATTTCTCCTTCTTCTAATTATGATTGACAAATGAAAATATCGCGTATTGCGATCACCATCACAAATAGCTTCCATTCTTGACTTTTGAAACCAAAACATTTCCCCCATCATTTAAAACATCATCCATCTCTCTTCTTAATTTAGCCTCGAGCTTGATAAGATGTGGTTGTCGCCCTTTAGAGAGAATTTTTTGAATACCCTCTAGACGAGCCCATAACTCCTATTTTTTCCTGAATATGTTATAGAATTCCTCATTGTTCCATTTCTGAATTTTCACAGCAAACGATTTTAGAAACGGAATTATAGCAGCAGAATAGACCCAATTCGTACGCACAAATTCATGAAATTTCTCGTGATTGAGCCACGCCGCTTGGAACCGAAAAGGTTTAATAGCTTGAGGAATAGGAGCAAACCTCGAAGTACTAATAATGATAGGGCAATGATCCGAACATGATTTCGGGAGATTCCTCAATGCACCCTTCTCAAATTTCAGCCGCCACTCTTCATTCACCAAGCCTCTATCTAGGCGTGCGGATTTGAAGGTAGCTGGAGTATTTCCAGGAAACCAAGTGTGCCCGGGGCCCGAGCAACCCAGATCAATCAGGTTATTATTTTCAATCCAGTTCGCAAAATTTCTACACCTTCTTTCCATCTCCAAACCACCAACTCCATTCCTTTCACTCATACTCACAGTTTCATTAAAATCTCCAGCCGCCAACCATGGACTTGAAAATGAATTTTTGATGTTTTCTAACTCCTCCCATAACAGCTTCCTCACAACACTATCAGGGCTAGCATAAACGGCGGAAAACAACCAAGGGTCTTCGCATGTCTTCTTAATTTCTACAGTAAGATGTTGAGTATGAGACCCATAAGAAACTACTGAGACAATTTCTTTCCTCCAAAACAACCAAATTCCACTAGAAAAGCCTTGAGTTTCGACACGCATTTGACCCGAAAAACCAATTTTATCACAAATTTTTTTACGCTTAGTCACCACTCATATGAGTTTCAATGGGAACTAACACAGTAGGATTATTAATCCTAATCAGTTCTTTGATGGTTGGCACCTTGTTGCCGCCTCCTTGAACATTCCAAATTAAAATTTTAATCGACATATTAATATTCGGAAAATTTGGATACCTGTCATATTCCATCAAAGGATTCTATGCATCATTGAGAGAAAGGCCTCCCTGAGAGCTCTCATTGGCCCCGTCGTTATGAAGGGCAGTCCTAGTGTCACCATAAAAAAAGGCACATTGTTCTCCGGAGGAATGAATGAATTGATCTCCACCCTCACACGGTTTGCTAGCGGATGGGCTACAATAATCGACGACCCTTCTGAGTCCTCCTCCACAAACATCTCTATTGATGGAGGTATCTTGGATATCAATGTTATGGGGACCATTGTGCGACTTCACTCCGTCATTATCCTTCAATTGTACTTGATCACTCACATATTCAGGTTGAGAACTTGATTGCAACCCCAATAAATTCTCCTTACCAACTGATTTTTGATGAAGAGATTTCCTTGCGGCGCCCTTCTTAAATTTAGACGCTTTAAGAACTGGGAGTTTATTAGGAGGTTCCAGTGGTCCACGCCCACCTACGAGATAATATTTTTGAGTGTCACCTTTAGAAGAATTTCCAACAAGGACTCTAGAATCCGAGTTATCTTCGGAAACCAAGATTGACTCCAGGGAAACTTCCCTACTTCCAACATCAATCTTTTATCCTAATGTCTTGGCTCTATCCCTAGGCGGAATATTCTCCGGATTTTCCGCAACTACCTCACCAGATGAGGTGATTTCCAAATTTGAATTCCCCGATCCATCAAGGCTAACGACCCTACCCGCTGGACTATCCAGCTCACTACCCGATACCATTATAGGCTGTTCATCCATGGCTTCTTTCATGCCATCTTCTTCCTCGAAATTTTCCTTAGCATTTTCCAGATTTAACACATTTAATCTTGATCCCACTCTCGTATTATCCTCTACCATAATGGTATTGCCTTTAGCAGTTTGATGAGTAACTCCAACTTGTTTCCCCTCTTCAGTATTTTTACCTCCAGTGGGTTTCCTAACTCCATTGGAATTATTCTTCGTATTTGTTCTCCTCCCTGGTTTGTGGACAATCATCCAGTCTCCATACCTATCATGGACCTCGGGGCGAGGAGGATTTAGGTTCAAATTCCTTATGGCAGTACTCTCCGGAGCCTTCTCCTCATTCTCAACATCACCTTTCTCTTGCATATTGCTGAAGACTGAACACTTATCCTCTTTATGGCCTAGACGACCACATTTGAAACAAACCATTTTAAACCCCTCATACTGTGTTTTCCAAATCCTACCATTAAGTCTGAATTTAGATAAAAGACGCTTGGATATGTCCACTTCGATACAGAATCGCACATATTGCCCTCTATCCATGGATTATGTGTTCCTGTCAATTTTAATCACCTTACCAATCTTTTCACCAATCTTATGTAGTACTTGTTTATCGAAGTAGTCCACATACACATTAGGAATACGCACCCAAGCTGTAAAATGACAAATTGGTTCTTCATCCGCAATAAAATTCGGAACCCATTTACGAATAGTAAGATAACTATCCCCTATCATCCATGGTCCTTGAGTAAGAACAAATTCATAATCCTCAAGATTACTGAATCTCACCACATAAAATGCATGTCCCACATCAGTCAATGCAATTTCACCCTTTAAATTCCATTTGAATTTTAATCTTCTCATTAACACTTTTTTTTTTTTGAAAGAGAAAATTCATTAATTTAAGGCCAAATGGCATCTACAATAGGTATTAAAGAAAAACAAGATACAACTAAACAAGGCTAAATCAAATTCATTTTCGAAGGAACTACAATGAACCAGATCGAGCAATACAGCGCAACCCCCTTGTATGTGCTGAATCAAGCAGCTATTGATGAGGAAGTCCATCATTTTGATATAGTTTGGGAAGAACATTATTGACTGAGTCATGTTGACCGCATCCGAGATTCTAATACCTTCATGTTGAGTCTCAAACTTCAACCAATAAGAACAATTTCTCATACCTAAAAACAAAAAAACCATACTCACAACTCCCTTAGGGGAGAAGGAGATTTCCAAAATGGAAACTAAAATCCCCATAAAAGAGTTTGAAAAGATCTTATAAATAGAGACTAATTTATTAAACAAAACAATAAAAAAATTAAAAACTGAAAATTAAAGGGGAAAAGGGGTTTACCATGGATGAAATCGTCCACAGCACTTCTAACTAATAAAGAAAATGTAGGGGAGGCTAGGGTTTTATCTTCTCATTAACACTTTTATAACTCATTCGCCTGTCAAAAAGCTTGATGATAAGGGCGTTTCTTTTTTTTTATTGCGGATACGTCTCTTATCTGCTTTTGACAAAACAATGGTAGGGCAATCATCCTCTACATGATCTTCCTCAGTCTCCTCTTCTTCATCCGATATAATATCCTCATCCTCTTTATCCTTTTCAAACAAAGGATTAAAGGACCTACTAAACCCCTGCGCCATTTGGCTATAGGACTTTGGTTGAGCATTTGGAATTGTACCTTCCACAGAACTGGGAACAAGATTTTCCATTTCAACATCCTGATTGTGAATTGCGTTTAAATCTTGCTTGAATTTTTTATTGGATCTCCGGAGGAGATCATCTTCCTCACTCGAAAGCGATCTTTCGCGCTCAGTTTCGCTAGAGAGCAATTTTTTTTCTTCTTCAATAGAGAGAGATATTTGATCCATTGACAACTGCTAATCTTTTTTTTTGAGGGAAAAAAAAAAAAAAGATTAGCAGTTGTCAACGGATCAAATATCTCTCTCTCTATTGAAAGATTGGACTGTTTAAAGTTAACCGGCCATAATTGGAATTGTTATTATAATTATTTCAAAAAAAACTCCAGCAACCAAATTGAAGGACATATGATATAACCCCGGCCCCCTGTTACATAAAATTGATGCTGAAAAAACAAGAAGCAAAAACTTTACTCAGTGCCAAATAAATTGCTACATGAGCCTTAATTTTAGATTTCAGAATTTTCATTTAAGTGAAAGACCAAACTTGTAGGTTTTGCTGGGACTACAATGGAAGTTTCGTCTCCTCCAAACTAGGGATGGCAATGGGTAGGGTATGGGTAGGGTAAGGCTAGACCCTTACCCATACGGCCATACCCTAACTTTTGGATGTAGACCCATACCCTACCCATACCATAGGGTAAAATTTTTTAGGACCTTTACCGTACCCGTAGGGTCCGATAGGGTATGGGTAGGGTCTAGGGTCTAAAATGGGTCCAACACAAAAATAAATTCCGCTTATATTTTCACATTTATATATAATCGTTAAGCACAATTTCATATATTAATTTTGCAATCAGCACACATAATATCACGTACATTCCATACCAATACATATTTTTTGCACATCCCAAAAGTCTCATAGATTAAAATTTAAATAAATATACTTTTACGTGATTGCGATTTGCGACTAGGGTTCCTAACTGAAGGAGGGTTTTAGTTTTATTGGAAGTCTGCTGAAAAGATATGTTTATATATATATTTATTTTAATTTTAAAAAAATTAAATATATATATTTTAGTTTAGATGGGTCTATGGGTAGGGTTTGGGTAGGGTCTGGGTATTCGAGGAGCGGGCCCTTACCCTACCCTTACCCGATAGGATCAAGACCCATACCTACCCTGGACCCATTGCCATCCGTACTCCAGACCCACGCTTGGTATTATAGCCAGGATACTTGCTTTGTTTAAAGTTTACTACTTGGATTAGATTTAGTTCAGAAACCAAATTGAAGGACATATAGATAATTGACCCTGAAAAAACAACAAACAAAAACTTCACTCACTCCATGCCAAATAAGTTGTTACATTAGTCTTTATTTATTTATTTTGAGATTCAGAATATTTATTAAAGTGAAAGACCAAACTTGTAGGTTTTGCTGGGACTCCAATTGAAGTTCTTGTCCCCTCCAAACCCATACTTGGTATTATAGCCAGGATAGTCGCTACGTTTAAAGTTTACTTCTAGGATTAGATTTAGTCCCTCATCTCTTCCAATCTTTGGTATATCCCACTCAAGAAAAAAACCGTTCGATTTCGAGGTGATGTGTATTTCACCATCTTCTCCTATCATCTTCTTTGCATTCTTCAAGAAACCCCTCAGCAACTTTTGATGTAAACTGTCAAAAATTAACAATGACGTTATGATGCCAATTATACTCTAAAGAAAAAACTGCCTACTTAATTTTGAAAGTGCTCCAAAATTAGTGTTAATGATACCTAATACTTCCTCGATTTCACATATTGCATGAAATATTTATTTGGTACGCTTGTCAATGTGTAACTTTAATCCTATGATGCATGTACACTCTCTTTGGGTCAACATTTCCGTTTCCAACACGTTTACGTTTCGGACACTGTTGGAAATTTTCTGAAACTTTGAGTTTTCTTTGGATTTTTTGATGGAAATAATCTCACCGTGATGGCGTGATCCTCCCAAAACAGTTCCACCTTTCATAAATTTGGAAATCATCCCATCTTTGAGGTGTGCCTCCTCAAAATGGGCCCTTTTAACCAATGACTTGTTCGACCAGTAAAAAGAAATTGTTGACATTTTTCCCCCACCAGTCCCCTTCCCACCCCGCCGACAGTAAACCCCCACCCAGCCCCAAGCCCCACCAGCCCCCGCAGGAGGCAGCCACCCCCCACCTCACCCTTCGTCTCTGCCCACCCCCGCCACGCACCCCTTCCCCTTCCCCTCTTCTCCCGTTGCATTGGCGGATACACAAGGGTACAATGAGTACAATTGTATCCCCATTAATGTAGAAAAAGCCATATAATTTACACATGCAAACTTTTCTCAAAACTAATGTTTGCTTCAATGGTAAGGGATGGGGAAAATCACATAAGAGTATAGGTTGCATGATCTATTCCTATAGCTGAGGGGTAGCTCAGTTGGTTAGAGCTCCCCTCCCGATTCCAGGAGATCTTGGGATCGATTCTCATCCCTGCCCTTGTGGCTCTCTAAACACAAAAAAAAGAAGGAAGTACTAGTTAATTTAAGCCTATTAATAACTATATTTATCATTTACATATAACATAAAATAGTGTATTTTGTTAGTCTTGTCTTTCTTTTATCGATTTTTACCAATTGTTTCGTTTGTTTTCCCAACACCTAGTGATAAAACATTAATAATTGGTTGAGTCCAACTCGACAAAGTTAATTATTTTTAAAATTGTTTATACCCAGTAGGTGTGGCTAGTCTATTTAGTGGATAAATCAATTAATACCCGCCTCCAAATTGAGTCATTATTGACTTACTGTACGTTATATGGAATTTAGCTGTTGAATACGAAACAAAAGTAGGCTTACCGTAGTTCAGTATCAGTTGTATCAAATTTGCCAGCATGTGGAAAATTGAAGACGATACGATCGAATACCATACTGCCAATAATAGGATGTTTCGCCATTTTCCTAGCGTTAACGCCATGAAGGACCATGCTGCCTCGAGTCTCAAGCTCTGCTTTGTTGGTCAAGAACTTTTCGTAGTTTTTGATCAAAAAGTCTGCCAAAATTAAGTCACAAACAATTAGAAAGATGCAAAACTATTTCAATGTCCACGAACGTCATGTAAGAATTAGGATATTGTAAATTTAGAGATCCGATAGTTAATGTATTGTTTAAGTGCTCGTTTGGTTGACAAGAATTTATGTAGGCAATGAAAAAATTCCCATGATTTTTCATTTGGGAAGTTGTTTGGTTGACAAGAAGTTGAGAAAATGGGTGCAATGGTAATTCCTTGGGAAATTGAAATTCCCACAAAATATGGGAATTTAATTACCCACTCCCCCCTTGGTCAATCAGAATTCCCACATGAATTGCAAATTCCTTGATGTCAACCAAACAAATTTAGGCCATATTCTAGGAATTACATAAGAGAAGTAATTTCCTAGGAAATAAAACTTTCTACAAGAATTAAATTCCCATGTATACCAAACGAGCACTAAGAATGGCTTAAAACTTAAAAGTGAGTTCACGAAATAGAATGAACGACAATTTGTTCGTATAACGCTTTTTATAAGGTCAATTTTGTGAGAAAGTCTCTTTTATAAGAAAAATGTTAAATTAGGATCTTAAGCAACTTTTTTTTGTTGACGGGATCTTTTGGCCGAAAAATAGTGTCGACCACCATTTTCCGATGTTGACTTGTCCACGTGTTTGCCACGTGACTTTGGAAAATACGAAATTTTTTAGCACGAGTTTCGAGACGATCTTAAACGGGAGATTTGACCTAAAAACCGATTTTTGAAAAAAAAAAGGACGCCACCGAACGCCCTTCATGGGCACAAATTTCGACAAGCGACTATCAAAATGACTACCAATATGGTAATTTTTTGAGCATGAGCTTGGTCACGATATTAAACAGGCGATTTTAACCTAAAAACAGATGCCACCGAGCGCCCTTTATGGGCACAAATTTCGACAAGTCGGTCAAAATCACTATTTGCATGGTAATTATTTGAACACGAGTTTTGAGATGATTTAAAACGGGTAATTTTGACCTTCCAAACTATTCTTTTTTTGAAAAAATAATGTCACTGAGCACCCTTTAAGGGAACAAATTTCAACAAGTTGGTCAAATGACTACCAATACGGTAATTTTTTGAACACATGACAAACACGTGGACATATCAATGCCAGGAAAATGGTCGTCAACACTCTTTTCCGGCCAAAGGTCCCAGTCAACAAAAAAGAGTTTCTTAAGGTCTCAATTTACCACTTTTCTTATAAAAGGTCCTTTCTCAAAAAGTCGACCTTCTAAAAGATCGTTTTTTTTTTTTTCTTACAAATTTTCTTAGAATGAACTTAAAACATTTTCTATGAAACCTGATTTTCCGTGGAAAGAAATTATTCTAAAGGAAATGATATTTGCACTTTAGTTTTTGACTATTTGGTTGCTTATAAGAAAACATGGAGACAAAAGAAAGAAAAGGAATAAATGGTAGATAATGAAAGCAAGAAGAGAAATTTAACTTAAACTTATAAAAAAAAAATTGAAAATAATCCTTTTTCAGCCTTGATTAATTTTTTTTGCCTCCCAATCCTAAGCTCTAAAAAATTAGTGAAAGTGGGTGAAGCTTAAAACATATAAATAACATTAGAAAACAGGTAGAGCTCAATGAGATAGAAGGAAAAATATAGTACCTCAATTTCTTTTTAGATGCAACATTTGATTATTTTAATCTACTTAAAGATTAATGTTGCATCTACAAAAACAGAGGAAGTATAATATGCTTAAAATCATGTTCCTATAACATGAAACTAATCACATTTAGAACAATGGTAATGTTAAGAGTAGTGTACCTTCGGAGTTGAGAGAAGTCGCAGTTATATTATGAGAAGTACCAAAAGCAACAGCCAAACAAGATGAGAAAGAGAAGTCACCCTCACCAACGAGTAGTATTCTCTGGGCGTTGGTGTATGACCCTATTCTCCTTACTATTTCTTTTGGAACACTAGACAAACGATTAACCTTAGTAGTAACATTTTTTTCCAAGACAATTTCTGGTATAACTTGCTTGTCACCATGATCTATGACTAATTTCTTTCCATTCTTGTTCTTTTTCTTTCTATTCCTGTTCTTCTTCTTCGTCGTCGTAGCATCTTCTTCATCACCACTCTTCAGGTCAACCACAATGTGAGGAGGATTTAAAACATCCAAGTTGTTGTAATGACTTTCAATGGTTTCGACTGTGCTTGAACCCGATATTGGCTCAGCATGATGATCATATATGTCGATGCAGCGGCTTTCTAGTTGCTTCTCATAAGTATTTTTAAAAGGAACTGTTAAGTCATTGGCTTGATGATCATCTCTTGGTGTTATAGTTTTTGATTTTGGACACAAAAATTTCCACAAGTAGGAACATATTTGACCCATTTTTACTATAGAAAAGCTAAGCACACATCCTATTTCTACAAACAGGGGTAGATTTGGGAATTACGGGATGACGGGATGAAGGTATGAAAGTTGGAGAAGATGAAGTTGAAAACTTTTGTGATTTTCCTCCGGCTTCCTTCCAGAAAAAGTATTCTAAACTTTGGTTTTTGTTCTTCCAAATCTAGCATTTATAAAGTACACACATTATTAGAGATTAATTCCAAAGTCCCTTATTTCAATTCACAACCTCCGGTTTCGAGGTTAACTAATTTTTATTCACAACATTTAATTTCACAATTTCTAATTTTAATTCAACTAATCTCAATTTACAACATCTAATTTCACATTCACAATTTCTAATTTGAAATTTTAATTCAGCTAATGTCAATTTATATCATAAAATGTAATTTCAATGTCACAACTTCTAAACATATTCCACTACATATCTCAAAAATATTGAAAAGTCCATAAATTAAAAAATGTTTCATGTGTTTCATTAAAAATTATTTATTTATCTATGTGCATGCTTAATGATACATAACTTTAATCATTAATATGTCTAAGTTTTGGGAAGTAAAAATTATAAAAAATTAATATTCTAAAACTAGAAGATGAGGCGAATTCAACATGACCCTATATTAATATATTTTTCATTACATAGATTCTGCAAAGATACAGTCAAAGTGAGGGTGATTGGTGAATAGTGTAAAAGTCAAAATGTTATAAAAAACTTACCTCCGACAACTGTTCGGCGTTCGCTTCGCGGTTGCCGCGCGACTTCCTTGCGGCTAGCAATGTGAAGACAAAGGACTGCTCCACTGTGCTCGGCAGTCGGCAGTGAGACTTGTGACTGGCGAATTTATTTAAACAGACAAAAAAACTAGGAAAGAGGAAAGGGAGAGGAGAAAGTAAAAGACAGGAAAAAAAACAAGGAACGTTACTTGGACTTGTAACTTTGATACGTAGGAGAGAGGAAAAGAAAAAGCAAAAGACTGCTTGTTGAGAGTGACAGACAAGATAGAAAGAGAGGAAAGAGAAAACAAAGGAAAGCATGGTGCTTTACTTAGCTATGGTGTACTCACTATAGCGTGGTGTTTTTTACTTAGCTTTGGTGTACTCACTATACCCCTAATTGGCTAAATCCTCCTCTGATTAGCGATAATGTATTAGAGAGGTATTGCTATTTGCTAAATAGGAGTAAACTAGTTAGAGCATCCACCACTATAAAATAAATGATCATCTTTCTCTCTCTATAATTTTCTCTCTCATCATACAAAAAAATATCATAGCTTGTGACCAAATTCACAAAATCATTCCACCCATGACATAATAAAAAAAGTTCATTGGTTTTCTCTCTTTTACTTTTTACTTCAAAAATAATTTCTTGACTTGTTTCATATTATCGCAGAATAACCAAGCTTAGGCATTTCACTTGGCAGGAATTAGCCTCATGAGTCATGACCTTAAGGTCAAGAGTTTGAATCCCACCAGGTGAGGGGCACTTGGAGGAGAATTCCCCTTACAACTCCCCCTCCTTTCAAGTGCCTGGGCCTCTGGGTTGTCCCTGTGCGAGGGCAGCCCAGAGGTTATTCATCTTACCAAATCAAAAAAAAAAATATTAATGCAAAATAGATATCATTTTATAGATCTCTAAAAAATATGACCATTGATATATATGTTTTTTTATTTTTCAGATTTGTATTTTTTGAAATTTAGTCATTTTAATCTAGCAAATATATTTTGTTACACATTTTCCTACCACTTGGTGAAGCCCACTTTCTTCATGACATAATTATGTTTGTTCACCGTGTGACTAATTCCTTGGTTGGTTTATGACCAAACATATTTTCATGCCACAAGTGATTGTTTTATCATAGTATCCTTCTTAGTTTCTAATTTTTAGTTGTATAAAACAACGATTGTACAAGCGTTCCCACAAGGCCCGTGAAATTTTTTGTGTTTAATTAGCATAATGATATTCTAAGTTTCTATGGATAAGTTGACCCGTGCGATGCCCCGAGGTTAATCTATATATTGCATTACATTTTATTTATTTAAGATGGTTAATGTCGTTCTTTTTTTTCTTGTTTCATTAAAGAATGTAAACGATTAATGAGAATTTGTTGTTTAGGGGTGTTCATAACCGGTTACCTAGTTAGTTATTCGGGTACCAAATATGCGGTACAACAGAATACGTGCGTACCCTCTTTTCGGGTAGCTAGAAAAGCAGCCATGACTCGACCCTGAATAACGGGATGCCCGCAAAAGTGTCATAACTTTTTTTTTATGAAAAAAATCATTGGAAGAGCTATAGAAGAAGCAACTACGTACTATGGGTATCAACCGGCGATCCATGTCGATTACAGTGTTTTGGGTACTACCATGAGTGACAATTGTCAATTGCATACCAACTCTAATCCTCATTCATCAAAAGGATCTACTACCAATCAACCATAACGTAAATATTATCACTTGTAGATTGCAGCACAACTAATTTTTTCATTGACATGTTGATTCATCCGACCTATTTTTTTACATGTTAATGAATCTGATCCAACTTCTCCTGTAAAATATTGATTCATTTTATTATTCATATTTTATTTCCTCTCTGAAAGTCACAAGCACAACAATGTGGTATTGGGTAGCTTATAAGATAACTCAATACATTTTCACAATTGTTTGTGATATTATAAGAGGAGATTAAAGTTATTGTGAAAAAAGAAAGAGAAAAAAATATAATAATGCGTTTATTCGGGATATACGTGTAACTTGTAAGCAAGCTAAGCTCATTAACCGACCCGATTCTTGCATCTTTTTCCCTAGTCGGGTACCCGACCCATCAAAATGGAATTTCATATTTATACCTTATTCGGGTAGGCATGTCAACATGATGGGTCAACGTATCGGGTCTCCTGAACACCCCTACTTACAATTTGGTTCTGAACTTAGAAGCAATGTAGTTTATAGCAATGTAGTTAATTGCATGTAATGTTGGGTCTCCTTAATAATTGTGGGGTATATTGTGGGATATAAGTTACCATATCTTTAAATGTTTTTCTTAGATGTATGTTATAGTTTTTTTTTCTCCCCATAAAAAGCTAAAAAAGATTGTAGATTAGTGGTTAGTATGTTTGTATTTCAAATGAGAGGTTGCGTGTTCGAGCCTTCATACATATATTTTTGTTGATTACTTTGTATCATTTGTTTGGGAGGGGGAGGTACATGTGGCAGCATAACATTTGTTTGCTTTGAGTTATATATATATATATATATATATATATATATATATATATATATATGGATGTGTTAAGAGTCAATGAATCTATATAAATCTATTAAAAGGCGTTCTAAACAAGGAACGATGCCACGTGGCGCTCCCCCTAAGAGTGTTTTACTTCATGTAATCCATGTGCAATTAAAAAAAATTGGAAAAATTGCATAGTATTGGCTTTGTTCCCGTAACCTTGAGTTCATATACTAAAGTTTTAACCACTAGACCAAGTGGTATTTAGTGTTATCATTTTAAAGTACAATATTAATAAATAAAAAATTTCCTTACTTGAGGCATAGCCGGGGTCTAATAACTAGTTGTTTTATAATAAAACATAGATTTCATGATATATTTCCTATAATAATGGTGTAGAAATTAATAGATTAAATAGTTCTGACATACTAATTGAGCATATTTACTGATATAATCTGATTGATAAAATAGTAAAAACGTTATATTTGGGGAAAAAAAACAAAAGTATGACTCATCTAATTAAATAGACAACAATATATTTTATTCAATTGCTCCATGGACCATGACAAATTGAGATTAATATTTCCGCTACCAAGTCTGAAACTATCATATTGGTACAAAATATGGTTTATATATAGTTATAAGTTTTTATCTTTATGTTGCAATTTACTAAAACAATGAGTATTCTAAGTTATGTTCTTTAGTCACATTGTTTTTTACGCTATACAAGTTCTTGAACACGGATGTACAATAAATTATGTTGGGACGGAGGTAACTTTTTGCCTTAAATGGATAATCTATATTAGATGTAGAAGTGACTCGTTTAAGGTATAAAGTTATTGGCTGTCAGTTTGGTTAATGAACTGCTGGTTGAACTGAAACAGCTGAAATTTGAATTGAATTAAACTGAACTGGGAGTAACTGTAACTGAAATCAACTGAAAAATGCTGAACTGAAACTGAAATAAATTGTAAATGAAAAACCAAAACTGAACTGCAACTGAAACAAACTGAAACTGGAAATAACTGTGAAAAACTGAAAAGGTGATCAATCAACTGAACTGAATATGTAACTGAATTAACTGAACTGATTCAAACTGAAATTGTTTTAAATTGATTTTTAATTGTACCCGAACCTAATTCACATATTACCCGAATTCATGATAGTACTCCAACTCACATAAAAATTTTATCATGATAATTTTTTTATTAGTACTTGAATTTATGACATATAACTTAATTTCTTGATATTTTTCAACTATGTCAAGTTCACTGATTTTATACTCCAAACTGAATTTAAATTTTACCCAACTTTATGATATACTCTCACTATCATGATATTTTCATTATTAATATATGAATTTATGATATTATAGCTTTATTTCATGATAAGTTAATAATTTCAAAAAGATCAAATCAAACTTTTATAAAAGTATGAGATATAACTTTATTTCAGATATAAGTTTGTTTCTTTCGTAACTATTAATACCATCTTACGTACTATAAATTAATTCAAACTCCCCTTCAAGATGATTTTCTCTATTACTTACTAATACTATTATTGATTAAATATATATATTAACATTATCATAAAATTACTGTATTAAATATCGTATTTATAAATAGAGAAAAGTAGGACAAAATTGACATTATATTTATTATTCTCCAATATTCAGATTTTACAAAACTCTTCTAACCATACGAAAAACAATAATTTGAGTAATTATAAAATAATAAGATTGAATGTAAATAACAGCGCGCTACTATAAAATAGGGCAAATATAACAGTTATTTGGGGTTTAAGATAACATATTTGAGGTGGTATCCAACTCTGCGTAATGTTTGGTAAGGATAACGTCTCATGAAGGTGTTATCTTAAGATATAGCAAAGATAACGATCATCACATGCAACTGTTATCTATATTATTGATAACAGACTTAAGCAAAAATTGTTATGTTTGCCCTTCTAGACTGGGACAGGCAAACATAACGCCTGATTCTAATGAATGGGACAGGCAAACATAACGCCTGATTCTAATGAATGTTTGAATGTTGTGTTTGCTTAAAACAAAGATAACGCATATTAGGTTCCACTGTTATGTTTAGCCTCCTCTATTTAAAAAAAAAATCCCAATTTATTTGCACCACCACAATTACAAATGAATACATATTTAAAATAATTATACTAGTTCCAACTTCCACATATGTTAACACCGAAAAAATTATAATTACATTTTATAACTATGCTACTCTTGTAGATCATCTCCTTTGATCCGCTACTTGCAACTCATTATCAATTGGTTACTCCATTTGTAACGAAAAATATTGCTGACTAGCTAGTTACTACACCTGTAACACATCAAGCAAAAAAAAATCTCAAATGTCATTTTCTAAATATCAGCAGCATAATAAAAAAAATAAAAATTGGATGGATTCAACAAATTCGAACTAATAGATTGATTGAACGATATCCTTTAAATGACAGTAAAATGAAAAATACCTCAAATTGAAATAAAAATCGAATTTATTAAAAAGCCTAGTATCAGTTATTTCAGATCTACAATTCGATCGTTTTCATGAGAAAGGGTATGAAGAACAATAAAAACATAGGGGATGAAGACAAATATGATTGAAGCAAGTACTAGCAATTTAGATTCGAGTTTTATTGGAAGAGAATCAAGGCCTGTAAAAATTTAGATCTAAAAACATAAACAAACACAATCAGGCAAAGGACTCACCCACAACAAATTCAATGAGAGACAAGATTGAGAAGCCGTCGTTTGTCATCCCCGCCACTTTCCGGCACCTCGTCGCTCAGAATTTGTCGCCACATCGAGATAACAGTCGTTTGTTAATTGTTATCAGATAATGATTCACTCACCATGCTAAGCGAGTCGCCCTGAAGGCCTAGCCTAGTTTATGCTTTTTGATAAAGGGGGAACGAAACCAAACCCGTGCACTTTGTCGCCACTTTTATGGCACTTCTTCGTTTGTTGCCGAGCGAAGGAGGAATGAAGAAATGTTCTTTACAGAATATCAAATCTCACATGAAGAAGATAAAGTTACGAAAAGAAAAAATTTGACAGTTCATTTTTTTTTATATACGGTTTTTTCACCATATACCCTGACAAATTGGAAAATTCACCATATACCCTCAATGTTCCAGATATGCACCATATACCCCTGAGTTTTCGAAAACGTTCACCATATACCCTTGACATTTTAAAACTGTTCACCAAATGCCCTTTTTGGTAACTGCCGTTAACTCACCGTTAACTTTATTTACTATTTTGCTATTATTAACCCTAAACCCCAATTCTAATCTAACCCTAACCCTAATATAACTCTAACATTAATCCTAATCTAACCCCTAACCCTCCCTCTCCCATCAACCCCATTCAGCCCCCCCACCCCTCCCCCTCCTCCTCCTCTACTCCACCACCGCCGCCTCCTCACCCCACCCGGCCCCCTTCCTCGTCGCTGCTCCCCACCCCCACCCCCCCCATCCCCGTCGCTGCTCCTTCGCTCATCCACTCCCCCCACTTCCCCACGATTTCCAAACACCCCCACGCCGCATCACACCGCCATCGACCCGGCCTCGCGACGCGTCGCATCGCCCCCGCTTCTCTCTCGTCCTTCGCTCTCCTCTTAGTTCGATCTACTCCTTCATTCTCCTCTCTGTTCGATCTTCTCTCTTGCTTCATTTCGTATGTTTAGGGTCTGCAATTTCGTACGTTTAGGGTATGAGTTTGCCTACGTTTTCGAATTTAGGGTCCGAGTTTGCTGGCGTTTTCGATCTTCTCTCATGCTTCATTTCGTGCGTTTAGGGTCTGCATTTTTCCGGCATCGTAGGGGAGGGGTGGGGGGGCTTTCAAATTTCTCGGGCTACAAGGGATGGGGAGGGGTGAGGGATGGTGAATTTCCCGGCATCGGGGAGGGGAGAGGGAGGGGAGGTCAAGGGGAAGATCGACGGGGAAGGGGGAGGGCAGTGGGGATGGGCAATGGCGGTGGGAGGGGAGGGGGAGGGGCGGTGTGTGGAGTGGAGGGGAGGGTGGTGGGGGTGGGTGGGGTGGAGGGGGGGGGGAGGGGTGGTGGGCTGGGTGGGTTAGGGTTTGGGGGGGAGGGGAGGATGGGTTAGGGTTTGGGTTGAGTTAGAATTAGGGTTAGTATTAGGATTAGAATTAGGGATTAGGGATTAGGGGTTAATGATGGCAATATTTTAAATAACATTAACGGTAACCTAACGTCCGTTAGAAAAAGGGTGTTTGGTGAACATTTTCGGAAACTTAGGGGTATATGATGAATTTTTGAAACATTGAGGGTATATGGTGAATTTCTTGATTTGTCAGGGGTATATGGTGAAATAACCGTTTTCTATATATAAGGTAAGGAGAAAAGAAGGTTAGGAGACCCTCCGCACGAGGGTTGCTCCAACCTTATCGTTTACAAGGATAGAATGAAGAGCAGAATGAGTACAATCATCTATATAAAACTGAGAATCAACTAAATGACCGACGTTGGCGATCCAATCTGCTGCTTTGTGTGCTTCCCGGTAGATATGACGAATAACCCACAAAGAGAAAGAACGAAGAAGAGCTTGGATATCCTGGATGATATGAGCAATCTGCCAAGGAGGAGACCAGATACCTTTTACTGAGTTGATGACCATAAGATTATCACCTTCAATTTGGAGTTGACGAATATTGTTCTGGATAGCTAGGCGAAGCCCTTGTTGAAGAGCAGTTGCCTCGGCAATGAACACGGAAGAAGATCCAAGGGTGAAAGCTGCAGCTTTGTGGAGATGTCCATCAGCATCTCTAATGATAATACCTGCTGCTACAGAAGTACCGCGAACCGAGCCGTCGAAGTTGAGTTTGAAGAAGGAGGTGGGAGGTGGCTCCCAAGAAACGAGGATGGAGGAAGGATACACCGGAGATGATGGAGGAAGAGAAGAAGGGGAAAACGGGGAGCCAGAAGAGTTGCAGAAGTCTACTGCATTCCTTAGACTCCATTCTGTAAATAGAAATTTTACTTTATGCAGAATCCTGTGGACATTAAGAGAAGCATTATGGAAGATAATAGAATTTCTTTCCTTCCAGATACTCCACATAAGGAAAACAAATTTGATAGTGGAGGAGTGATAAGTCGGTTTTTAGTTGCATTTAAGTAGGTCTTAAGTCTCATTTTCATGTAGTTTTTAGTGCATCTTAGGTCTAATTGCATGATTTGAGCATTCTTTTGAACCATTGTGTTATTTCGAGATACTTTCGGCTCTTTTATGTGATTTTCAGGTTCTTGAGGCCGATTGTGACTAAGAGAAGCTAATATGGTTCGTAGATGGTCTACTTGGCGGTTTCCGGATGCGAGAAGATGAGTTTGAGTGCTTTGGGCTGAAAGAATGATGATATTGAATAATATTGTCTTCGCGAGACCACGCAAGATTCTGCTTGCCCATGCACCAAGGCGCACGCCTAAGCGGATGGCCGCTTGCCCATGCAGATATGTGAATGAAGAGAACAAAACCTTCTGTCTCGCGTGCACGCCCAAGCGAGATTTCACTTGCCCGTGCACGATGCTGCACGCCCGTGCAAGATCCTGCTTGCCCGTGCATACTGCTACTCGTTAGAATTTCGCAACTTTTAATTATTTCCTTTTCTAGTTTATGTAGGCGATATTAGGTTTTATTAAACAGACTTTGGAGAGGTTTTTCATGATTAGAAAATAGAGTATTACTTTCTAGAGAGCTTTTGAGAGGAAACTCCATTATTAAACCTTGAATTCTACATGTTTGATCCATTTAAGTAAAGACTAAGTTTTTCTAATTTCCTCTTTTCCTTATTATTATTATGTCTTTCAATCTATTTATCAATTGCTTTGTTATTTCAATTATGAGTGAGTAGTTTTATAATATAGGGTTAAGTTGAACCCTAGCAATGATTAATGCATGAATCCCTCCCATAATTCCAATTTGACGTGATTAATTGTTCTTGTTTGATTGAACTGTGCTTATTTTCATTATCATACTAGGGATAGGTGATTTTGAATTGATTCCTTATGTCTTGTTTTCAATGGGAATTGAATCTAGATGGATTTGTTGATTTAATCAAGAGTATGAATATCTCTATGGGAATAAGTAGAAAGGATTACTTGGAATTTATTTGTGATGCCATGCTTAATGTCTCTTTCTTGCATGATTCCATGGGAATAGGTTTGATTGCTTGTTTAGAGTAGCCATAGGTACTCGGGAGAGATCTTTGGTAGTTATAGAGTGCATTACTCCTTTTGAATCATTCATTATGTTTATTGGGATGGGGATTATTCATGTATTATTCGTGCTAGAGGGGATACTTAATTCTAGATGTCTTTATTGATTGATTTTACCTCGTGTGTTCTTAATAGTTGTCATAATTTAGTATAATTATTAGTTCAACACCTTTTCACCATTGTTTGTCACTTGTTTAGTTAAATTGAGTTGAGATTTCTAGTGTTTTGATACCATTTGTCCCTGTGGATTCGACCTTGACTTACCCTGCTACATAGTTAAGAGGATTAGTTAGGAAATTATTTTTGTTAGGTGCGCGACACGCCTTTCAAATTTTGGCGCCGTTGCCGGGGACTAACGGTATTAGATTAGTTAACCTTGATTTATTTAACTAAACTTATTTTTGTTCAATCATTGTTACTCTGTTTGTTGTTTAATCTCTTTTCTTTCAGTCTTTTTGTTGCATGCGCACTCGAAGCAAGGGTTCAGAAGATCTAGTTACTCTTGATTGCGAGATCGAAGCCACAGCAAGGAGATTAGGAGGTCAACGAAGAAGACAACAACAAGAATCAATAATGGGAGACGCAACACCACCAAAGTCTCTACGGGAATATGCTATGCCCGATGAGACCACCACCACCATTACTAGGCCAACCACCACTGCTACACACTTCGAGCTTAAGCCACAATTTATTCAATTTATTTCACAGGACTCTTATGCGGGAACACCCAAAGAGAGCCCTACTGATCATTTGGCTAGCTTCTTAGAGAAGTGTAATACTTTGAAACTAACGAATGTTTCTGATGACCTGATTCGTTATTGTACTTTTCCTTTTTCTCTTAGGGATGAAGTAAAAGAGTGGCTGAAAGAAGAAGAAGAAGTGCGGAAGATCGCCACATGGCCAGAACTGAAGAAGGCCTTTCTCTACAAATTCTTCCCTCCTATGAGGACTTCAAAGTTCAGAAATGAAATATCTGGTTTTCAACAACACGAATTGGAGTCTCTTTATGAGGCATGGCAGAGGTACAATGCTTTGCAAAGACAATGCCCACACCATGGCATTCCTGAGTGGCTATTGATTCAGACATTCTACATGAAGCATGAGGTTAGAAGTTCTATGGATGCCGCATCTGGCGGTACTTTCATGGCCAAAACTCCGGAAGCTGCTAAGACATTGTTGGATGATATGGCTGCCAACAACTATTTGAATGATTGGAGTGTGTCTCGTGGAGCCCCTAAAAGGGGAGGTAAGTATGAGGTTGATGCTATTGCTACTTTGACTAACACTGTGCGGGTTTTGGCGGCCAAGGTTGATCAATTGAGTAGCGGACCAATAGCACCTATTTGTGAGATTTGTGAAGTGCAGGGCCACTCATTGAATGAGTGTCAATACAACACCATGGGCATGATATCTGAGCAAGCCAATGCCCTCCTAAACACAAACACAAGACCACAAAACAACCCATATTCAAACACATATAATCAAGGTTGGAAGAATCATCCCAATTTCTCCTATAAAAATAACCAACCTCAACCTCCACACACCAAATACTCCCAACCACCCGGTTTCCAACAAAGACCACCCTTCAACTCTTCTTCCTCGTCCTCTAGATCCAACCTTGAGAGTATCATGGAGAATCTAGCTTCTTCTCAAGCAAAGCAAGTTGAATATCAAGCCAAGCAAAATGAATTCTTCAACAACTCTCTCCAACAAATCAATGCTCATAATAAGTTGATGGAGAATCAGATGACCCAACTTGCACAACAAATTAGTCATCTTTCTAAACCTTCAGGCCAACTTCCTGGGCAAACTGAACCAAATCCTAAGGGGCATATCCATGCCATCTCATTGAGGAGCGGTAAGGAATTGCAAGAGCCTACAAAGAAGGTGACTGAGCAAAAGAAAAGTGCAGAAGAGGTTATAAGGTTGAGTGAAGAAGATCAAGGTGAGAAGGTTTTGGAAGATGAAGCTAAGGAGACTGAGCAAAAGGAACCCACTGTCATCCCCATTCAACCATACAAGCCACCTGTTCCATTCCCTCAAAGATTGGCACATGCAAAACTTGAGAAGAAATACGGGAAGTTCCTTGATATTTTGAAGAAGCTGCACATCAACATCCCTTTCTTGGGTGCTATTTCTGAGATGCCTTCTTATGCTAAGTTTTTGAAAGACATGCTCTATAACAAAAGAAAAATTGAAGAGAATGTCACTGTTTCACTAACAGCTGAGTGTAGTGCTATTTTGCAAAACAAGCTTCCAGAGAAGCTAGGCGATCCAGGCAACTATTCTATTCCAGTAAAACCTGGTGATATCGCTATCAAGAATGCTTTGTGTGATCTTGGGGCTAGTGTTAGTCTCATGCCTTTGTCTATCTGCAAGAAACTCGACATGGGTGAACTAAAACCCACACGCATCTCTCTCCAACTAACAGATAGAATAGTCAAGTTTCCACTTGGTATCCTTTAAGATGTTCCTCTTAGAGTTGGTAAATTTTTCATTCCATGTGATTTTGTTGTCATGGAGATGGAAGAAGATGCACAGGTTCCCATCATCCATGGGAGACCCTCTTTGGCCACTGCTGAAGCCATTATTGACATGAAGAAGGGTAAGATCACCTTTGAAGTAGGTGATGAGAAGATGGAATATACTCTCACAAACTCCATGAATTCTCCTTCAATGGGAGAAACTGTTTATAGAGTGGATGCTCTTGATGAGGTTATAACAGCCAATGCTTTCAGTTTGCAACTTGATGACTCACTACAAACTATCTTGATGGGTAGTGCTGATGAGAAAGATTGGGAAACCAAGGAATACAAGAGAATCCTAGAGGAGACACGAGCCATTGAATCTGAAAAGCCTATCAAGGAGATATTGAGCTCGGGAGAAACTAAGGAGAGTACTACGCCTCCTATGGTAGAACTGAAACCTCTCCCCTCTACTTTGAAATATGTATTCATGGGTCCCAATGATACTTGCCCTATTATTGTTAATGCTGAGCTTGATGACATTCAAATTGAAAAGCTACTTGTTGTTTTGAGAAAATACAAGAATGTCATTGGGTACACCATTGATGATATTAAGGGCATGAATCCTTCATTTTGCATGCATAAAATCATTCTTGAGGACGAACATGCTTCTTCTATAGAATCTCAACGACGACTTAATCCAAATATGATGGAAGTAGTCAAGAAAGAGGTTCTAAAATTGCTTGATGCAGGAATAATCTACCCTATCTCTGATAGTAAGTAGGTTAGCCCTGACCGTTGTCAAGAATGACAAGGGTGAGCAAGTTCCAACTAGAACTGTGACAGGGTGGCGCATGTGTATTGATTATAGGAGATTGAATAAGGCCACCCGAAAAGATCAATTCCCCCTCCCCTTCATTGATCAGATGTTGGAAAGGTTGGCAAAACATTCATTTTTCTGTTGGTTGGATGGATACTCCGGTTTCTTCCAAATTCCTATTCATCCAAGTGACCAGGAAAAGACTACTTTTACCTGTCCTTATGGCACCTTTGCATATCGAAGGATGCCATTTGGATTATGTAATGCTCCTGCCACTTTTCAGCATTGCATGATGGTAATTTTCTCAAGTCTTATTGAGAACTCTATGGATGACTTCTCTGTCTATGGAACATCCTTTGATGTTTGTCTTGCTAATTTACAAAAGGTGCTCCATAGATGTCAAGAAGTTAATTTGATTCTCAATTAGGAAAAATGTCATTTCATGGTACAACAAGGCGTTGTTTTGGGTCATGTTTTCTCTCATCGAGGAATCGAAGTCGACAAAGCAAATATAGAGGTCATTGAGCGTCTACCACCTCCTAACTCTGTCAAAGGAGTAAGGAGTTTTCTTGATCATGCGGGCTTCTACCGCCGCTTCATAAAAGATTTTTCAAAAATTGCTCGACCTCTAACTGAACTTTTAGGCAAAGATGTCCCTTTTGTGTTTACTGATGCTTGTACTGAGGCTTTTCACAAGTTAAAAGCAGCTCTTATCTCTGCCCCTATCATTCAATTGCCCGACTGGAATCTCCCTTTTGAGATTATGTGCGATGCTAGTGACTATGCTGTGGGGGCAGTCTTGGGTCAGAGGAAAGTTGGCAAGCTTCATGCCATCTACTATACAAGCAAGACTCTTAATCCAGCCTAGATGAACTATGCCACAACTGAGAAGGAATTGTTAGCAGTGGTGTATGCAATGGAGAAGTTTCGATCTAATCTGGTAGGATCGAAGGTGATAATTCACACTGATCACGCGGCATTAAGGTATTTGATGAGCAAGAAAGATGCTAAACCCCGCTTGATTCGGTGGATCTTGTTGCTACAAGAATTTGACTTGGAGATTCGGGACAAGAAAGGAGGCGAAAATGTTGTTGCTGATTACCTTTCTCGACTTGTCCTTGATAGTGAAGGTGATGAGGATCTTCCAATTGATGATACATTTCCTGATGAACAACTCCTAGCTCTAGCCACTATAGAGATCCCATGGTTTGCTGATATAGCCAACTATTTGGCTAGTGACACTATTCCTCATGGCTACTCATCACAACAAAAGAAAAAATTCTTTAAGGAGGTGAGGAGATATTTTTGGGATGATCCCTTTCTTTACAAGTCTTGTGCAGATAGGGTGATTAGAAGGTGTATTCCTGGAAATGAGGTATCACCTATTATATCTCATTGTTATGATTTACCTTGTGGAGGTCATGCTAGTACTAATAAAACTGTAGCGAAAATTCTTCAATGTGGTTTCTATTGACCTACTTTGTTTAAGGATGTTCATCATTATGTACATTCTTGTGATCGTTGTCAAAGGACGGGAAATCTTTCCCGTCGGAATGAGATGCCTCTCAACATCATCCTTGAAGTTGAGCTATCCGATGTGTGGGGTGTAGATTTCATGGGGTTGTTCCCTTCTTCTTATGGGAACAAGTACATCTTGGTTGTTGTGGATTATGTCTCCAAATGGGTGGAGACTCTTGCTTCTCCTATTAATGATGCTCGTGTGGTTAGTAGATTCTTCAAAAAAACTATTTTTCCAAGATTTGGCATTCCACGGGTTTTGATTAGTGATGGAGGCAAGCACTTTTTGGAGAACAAGTTTGAAGCTATGCTCAAGAAATATGGTGTGCACCATAGAGTGGGTCTTTCATATCATCCACAAACTAGTGGTCAAGTGGAGATTTCTAATCGCGAGATCAAAACCATCTTAGAGAAGACGGTTGCGAGAACGAGGAAGGATTGGGCAGCAAAACTTGATGATGCACTATGGGCTTATAGAACGGCATTCAAAACCCCTATAGGTACCACCCCCTATCGCCTTGTTTATGGGAAAGCATGTCATCTTCCTGTTCAGTTAGAGCATCGTGCATTTTGGGCTATCAAGAGCCTCAATTTCGATTCTCAAACGGCGGGTGAGAAAAGACTCCTTCAACTTAATGAGCTTGATGAAATTCGGCTTGATGCTTATGAGAGTTCAAAGTTGTATAAGGGGAAAACCAAGAGATGGCATGACAAAGGTATTGTGCGAAAAGAGTTCAAGGAAGGAGATTTACTTCTTCTTTTTAATTACCGTCTGAAGCTATTTCCTGGTAAACTCCGTTCGCGTTGGTCGGGTCCATTCAAGGTTCGTAAGTTTTTTCCTTATGGTTCGGTGGAATTATGGAACCGCCAAGATGGAACTTTTAAGGTGAATGCCCACAGATTGAAGCACTACCGAGCTGGAGGTCCAATTGCTGATAGAGTTGACATCATACTCTCTATTCCTTCATGTGACTGATAAAGAGGAGGTCGAGCTAATGACCTTAAAAACTAGCGCTTATTGGGAGGCAACCCAATTTTCTATCTTTTTCTCTTCTCTTTTCTTTTTTCTTTTTCCTTTAGTTTATTTTTTTTATTATTTCTAGATTTTTATTGCTTTATTTAATATCTTTCATAGTTTCATTTGCTAATCCTCAAGGCTAAAAAAAAAAAAAACTTTGTATTGACGATTTACTGCAGGTCGCAAGCCCAAGCTGAAATTATGCTCGATCGTGTAGTCGAGGCAGAGTATTGGAGGCCAAGTTCTCTCCGGTGCGCAAGCCCGAGCGGAATTCTGCACGCCCAAGCGGAACGGAACACGACCCAGCAGAAATTCGCTCGACCGTGCGGTCGAGACAGACGGCTTAGTGGGGATTTCTGCAGAGCTGCACACCCATGCAGTATCCCGCACACCCGTGCGGCCTGACGCCCAGCGTCATTAAACCCTTTTTCACGGGTTTTTCTCTTGCCTCACCATTTCAAAATCACGACTCTCTCATTCTCACTTCTCCTTACTCCCTCTCTCACCCTACCACAAACCAATCCTCGCCCCCCACCACATTTTCCGGCCCACCACCGGCGACAACTCGCCGCTCCTCCTCGCCTCACCACCGGCGACCTTCATGCCTCCTCTCCTCCTCTTTCCATTTTTCCTTCTCCCTTCTCTCACTCAAAACAAAATTCTGAAAACCCTAACTTTGAAATCAATTTGGGGGTTTGTTTGTGGTTCGAAATTGAAGCAATTTGGGTAGCAAGGAAGCATCTCTAGTCCTTTTGGAAGTGAAGAACGGATCAATTGCGGGTATTAGACACCCACCTCAAGTTTGGTATACTTTTTCCGCTCTCTTTTCCATCTTTTAGTGTTCTTGGTTTTCTATTTGAAATTTCATTGCACTATTTGCTTGACATTGATTTGTGGGTTGCATACTTGCTTGTTGGATGTACTTTCTTGTCTTCTTGCTCAATATTGAACATTTTTGTGTTGGCTAGTGCATGCAAAGTTTTGAAGTTTTAGTGGTGCATTGATTACTTGTGGAGTTGAATTGTTCGTGCTATTGTTATTCTTGATATTGAGCTATTTGCATTGAGAGAGTTAGTAGGCGTTCTTTGGTTGGAAATTTATCATTGGGTGATTGTGTTGTGAATTTGTTGGTTGTGTCTACCATGTTTGTGATCATCATGCCTCCTAGGCCATCTTCTCGAGCAAACCCGGCCCGGCGCACTTCCTCTTCCCATCTAAGAAACATCCGTACTCCCTCCAATCCACCTCCTCCATCCGCCATTGAACCACCTCCTTTGGACACCCTAGGCATTCAATTCACTTGTGAGGCTCACCTAGAACGCTTCCGTGTCCTTAGTGGTCGTCGCCTTCGCGCCACTCGCTTCTATGATCCTGAAGTAGCAACTGAACTAGGAATAGATGACGACCTCCAACAATTGTTCTACTCTGTCGGTTGGCAACAATTCCTCAACATGCATGCCTTTTCTTACGAACGCATTACATTGGAATTCCTCTCTACTTTAGAGGTCGTTCGTTCTACCACCAAAAATCCTCGTTCCATCTCCTTTCAACTCATGAACGAGCCTAGGCAATTGAACAGAAATCAGTTAAATGCCATTTTTGGTTGGTCTACCGAGGGTTCATATGGCCCCCATTCTAATCGACCTGAGCGCTATGATGATAATACATTTTGGAACTTGATCACGGGTCAAGCTGTCTATTATCCCCAGCGTGCTAAGGCTTCTGGGATTGTTAGCCCCGGCCTCCGCACAACATATAGATTTCTTTCTTTGACTCTTTTTGCTAGGGGAGATAGTGTCGGGGTTGTCACTTCTCGTGAGCTTTTTATATTGTGGTGCCTTGTAGATGGAGCCAGTTTCTTGAACCCCGCTGTTTGGCTTATTGATCATTTTGATGAGGTTGCCAAGTCTCAGGGTGAAATTGCTATATGTGGTATGATTTCTGTGATTGCTCTTTCCTTTGGTGTTAATTTGACAGGTCAACAGGTCATACCCGGCAGCATGAGACTTGATCTGAAGGCTTTTCAGACCATGGGTTGGATAGCCAATGAGGTTACTGCAGATGGGTATATTTGTAAGGTTAGGCAACGTCCCTATGCTTACCTTCCAAACCCGGAGCGCACCATCATCTACGATCCGCAGAACTGGCTCTTTGCTCCTGACTTTCCTTGGGTTCCTGTTGAGGAACAGAGCGGTGAGCCTAGCCATGCTCCAGGGTCGTCTACTCAGGCTGACGCGCCTCCAGTACCCCCTTATGTTGACCAGCTTGATGCGCTCAGAGGAGATATTGGGAGCCTTCGTGCGGAGGTTCAGCTGCTCCATCAGTCTCACACCGATTATGTTGTCGCTATGCAGCGTACTATGGATGTGATGATCTCTCAGTACCAGGCTTTCCAGTCCACCTTTGGTGATGTTCCCGAGTTGCTATGCGATCTTCGCGCATGGCACATCTCGCACGGATGGACGCCGGGCAGCTCCAGCGATCATCCCATGCATGATGCTCCTCCTGATCCTTGAGTTTCCTTTATCCCTTCTCTTTGCATGCTTTTTCTTGCACATTGAGGACATTGTGCCATTAAGCTTGGGGGAGGGATATATTTCACACACCATGTGTACATATTAGTCATCATTTGCATATAGTTTCATTTCTAGTATGCATTTTGCATATCATTTGCATAATAGTTTTTGCATTTAGGTTGCATTTAGGAGTAGTCCTCCCGTGATAGCAAATATTCATGCATGTGCTTGTGAAGCTAGAAAAAAAATTGTTTTTGAAGAATCTCATAGTTAACAAGGAATTGATTGATTTGTGGTAAGATTGGTCTCTCCTATGTGCGATTAGATCAGTGTTGGTAGCTACAACCTAGTGAGGATGTTGTTATGCCTTATAGACTGACATCCTTTCAGTCTTCTTTATTTTGTGTGTGATGCTCTTCCTTGGCGACTATTCTCTAGAACTTGCATTGATACTCCTTGAGACCGCATTGACTTGTTTATGCATTGAATATGATTGAGGCAATTGTTGTTTTCTGAGGTACATAGCCAAATGCCACCTACATCGATTATCTAGACTTGGTGAGAGATTGTGAGCTAGCCAGTCAGCAGATTTAACCGTAAATAAGCCTGAAGAGCTAGGACCCCAAATAGGCTCATCCGGAAGGGGGTTTACCGACAGAGGAATGCCTTTAATGGAGTTAATAATACAATCTGGCAGCAGGAGCTTTAGTTTGTCAATATCCCAAGTTCTATTAGGAAGAATGAACTCTTTTAGACGAATATTAAGATCGACCTAGTTTTCTGATAATTTAAGTGTTTCTATTAAATTTTTATCAGCACACCAGTTGTGAAGCCAAAAAAGAATTTGGGAGTCATCGCCTATTTTCCACCGAATACCTTTTTGCAGAAGATATCTTTGGAGTAAGATTTTTTTCCATATTGGCGAATCGTGCGGTTTTGTTTTACAATTAAAGAAGGACTGACCCTTTAGATATTTTTGCGTTATTAGTTTCACCCATAAGTTGGTAGGCTCCGTAAGAATTTTCCAACCTAACTTTGCTATAAAAGCTTTATTCATTGGAAGCGTTTTTCTCAGGCCAAGGCCACCCTGCGCTTTGGGAGCGCAAATTTTATCATAAGCAATAAGAGGTGTTGCATTTTTATCTTTATTTTGTCGCCAAAAAAAATTCTTGTGAAGAGTATCAATGGATTTAGCTAAATTCGGGGGAAGCATGGTGGAGGCACACGTATAAGACGGTAAAGCTTCAAGATTACTCTGGATGAGGGTGAGCCTCCCAGCTTTGGACAAAACCCCAATTCCCAGAGGTTAATCCTTTGATCAGTATTTTGAACAATATGAGCAAGGTCAATTTTAGAGGGATGATGGGAACTGAAGAAAATTCCCAGGTACCTTCCCAGAGAAGAATTAGGCAACATATTAAAATGACTGGCTAGAGCCGTTTTTCGGTTGGAGGAGACCTTTTTAGAGAAAATAATAGTAGATTTATGAAAATTTACTAATTGACCGAAAAGACTACAAAAGTCATCAAGGACAGTTTTTGGATTTCTACAAGCCGAGGTAGTTGCTTTGCAAAATAAGAGGCAATCATCAGCAAACATTAGGCAGGGTATATTGGCAATTCTGGGATGCAGCATAAAACCGATACCTGAGTCTCCAGATTGACTTTGGAGAGTTAGTTTTTGGATGAAAACTTCCATACATAAAATAAAAAGGTAAGGTGACAGGGGGTCACCTTGTCGCAGACCCCTAGACGATGGTCGGAACCAAGGGGAGGGATGGCCATTTACTTTGATTGAATAGGAAACATTACTAACACATTCCTTAATCCATCGGATCCAAGTGGGGGGAAACCAAAAGCCTCAAGAGTTTGCCAAAGAAAATCCCACTCGATCCGATCATAAGCTTTTTCCATGTCTAACTTTAGTGCACACCACCCTGTTTTGTTTTGAGACTTTTGAAATGTGTTGAGAGCCTCTTGTGCAATCAAAAGATTGTCATGAATAGAGCGTTCTTGAGTAAATGCATTTTGAAGGGGACTAATTTCCCGTTGCAAAATAGGACGTAGGCGATTAATTGGGAGTTTTGAAATTGCTTTATAAATAGTGTTAATTAAACTAACTGGTCTGAAATGATATGGAGATTCAGGAGCCTCTTTTTTGGGAATGAGGGTTATCAAAGTGTAGATCAAAGACGGGGGCAATTTACCATGATAAAAGAAACTTTGTACGGCAGTGACCAATTCTTTTTCAATGATGGGCCAATAAGCCTGGTAGAATTTTCCCCCAAATCCATCGGATCCAGGCGCTTTAAGCGGGTTAATATCAAAGAAGACTTCTTTTATTTCTTCTACTGTGACAGGAGAAAGTAAGGAGTTCACATCAGCTGGAGATATAAAAGGGTCGAGAAAGCTCAAATCAATTTCCCTGATAGTTGAGTGGGCGGAGCGAAAACGATTTTTGAATGAATCAGACAATAGATGAGTTAGGTCGTCATGGGAGTCAACCCATTGTCCTACATCGTTTTTTAGTCTAAAAATAGTCATGTTAGCCATAGATTTTTTCATTCTATTATGAAAGAAGCGAGAGTTGCGATCCCCTTGAGTAACCATGTTTTTCTAGCAGAGCGTCCCCAAGCTTTCTGATTAAATAGAAGAAGTTTCTCCCTTTGGATAATCAACCGATTAATATGCTTAATTAAAATGTCATTAAAAGGTTGTTGCCACAATTTTAGTTGTAACTCCTTTATTTTTTCCTCATTTGTAACCAGTTTATTAGTCATATGTCTATAGTTGGTCTTAGCCCAAACTTTAAGATCAGTTTTTATACGGATGAGTTTGTGTTGAATGCGAAAGAACCGAGAGCCCGTAATTGGAATGCTCCAATTCTTTTTAACAATAGAGTGTGAATGCTTATCTAAAGTCCAAAAATTTTGAAATCGAAATGGAGGTGGGCGATAGTAGTCTCCTTCATTGGAGGGGAAGATGATTGGAGCATGATCTGAAACTGTGAAAGGACCATAAAAAATGGTGCTTCTGTTAAACGCGTCATAAAAGGAGTTGTGGCTAATAGCCCTATCAATTCGTTCAAAAATGAGATTATTATTACGTAAACCTCTCCAAGAGTAAGCTTGTTGGAGGCACGGGATGTCAATGGCGTTAGAATCAGAGAGGAGAGAAGGTAGTCGATTGAGCTGATTTGAATTTAGCAGGGATCCCCCCAATTTGTCATGAGGAGAAAGCATTTCATTAAAGTCCCCAAGCAAAAGCCAGGGAAAGTGTAGAGAAGTAATATAGTTGTTCAAATAAGCCCAGAAAGCATCTTCACTTTCCCAATATCCGAATTCTTATATGTTCTTTAGGTAGATTAGCTCACTCAAAGCTTGGGGTTTTTTACCCCCTTGAATATTCCAACATAAGATCTTCATAGATAAACACAAATGCAAAAAAAAGGGTATACAATTAGAAAGATGTTTCAATAGCGAGTGATGGAGCACTCGAGTCCAATGGAATTTTGAATCCCAGTCCAGTTTAGAAAGAACAAGTTTATATAATATTATAGATAAGCAGCGCAAAACAGAGTGCAATAAGTAAAAGTTCAATAGCGAGTGATGGAGCACTCGAGTCCAATGGGTTTTTAAGGCCCAATCCAGTTTAGAGAGTAGGAGTTTAAGAGACAACTCCGAGGGAGCTTTTGCATTGGCATAAAGAATCTGAGCTTTGCAAGCGTAATGGATACATTTAAGACAGAAGAGATATTGACTAATTTTTAACAGGAAAATCATCTTTATTGAAGCACCTACCATAATAGCAAGGAAGAACCACATAGGTAGAGATGAAACTAATATAGTAGTCTGGAATTGGACACAACAGCAAGAGCAGAAGCAAAAAATATAATTCGCACACATAAGAGTTGAATTCATAGAACAAAAACTTGTCAAAGCTGATTATATAACATATAATAACTAGTTTTCAAATGATGAAGATCCATGAAAGTAGTAACAAAAGATCGCAGGATATAGTGCATTAAGAGCAGGTTAGCAAAGCAGAACCAAATAGGTAGAAAATAAACGGCTTTGATAGCCTGGAATTGAACATAATAGCTAAAACAAAACCAAATTATATAATTCAATTTCCTAGAGGATGAAAACATAGGCAAACAAATTGCCAAATCGAAGGAAGTAAAACCATATACCATATAAAAATTAGATTTTATCAATAGAGGAGGAGGAACTATAATATCAACGAAGAAACACATAACAAGAAAAGAGAAGAATATAATATCAAAGACGAAACACATGGCTAAAAATGAGATCAGCAAAATAATCCGGATAGGAGCATAAATGCTAGACCTGTATCCAACGAAAAAAGTGCAGGGCTGGGCATTCTTTACCAGATAGAAGACTCGCGTAGTAATTTGAAGTCCTACTATATACTTTTAAGGTAAGAGAATTGGCAAAAAAGAGTCCGGATAAGACAAATAGATTCATAGCAACATGGTACCAATGCCTTAATTGAAATGATGAACCATCAATAGACGAGATAATTAAGGCATACCAAAACCAGAAAAAAGCATTAGAACTGGGCAACTGGGCAGAACCTTTAGACCATGGCCACAGCAGAACCTTTAGGAATAGATAATGTTCGACAAATAAAACTGAATAATGAGAATGCTAAATCACAAAATGCATATTCTGATAAAAAGTACTTGAAATAGATGTGCCAAAGAAGACCGGCAAATCTATATAAAAAAAGACCCAAACAACAGATGAGATCTAGGCTCTTACGATTAAGAGGTTGACCATTATCAATAGAACAAAAGACCAATTAAAACCAAGAACACAAACGAGAGAAGTTACCTGGGAGAAAGCAAAGCGACTGTCTAACCTCCACGCATGGCGGCGCGCTAGAGGTCCAGTAGGACTGGGCCCATCATTATTCACGGCTGGGACGACAAAGGGTGCGGTGGTGACGATAAGGACGCCCCAGTAAACTGCCAGACAAGGCTCGTTTCTGATCGATAGGTCAGTGAAGCAACCACAATGAAAAGGGGTTATCGCCGGAGAAAGGGCGCTTCCGCGGTGCAAAAGTGTCGGCCGAAGACTGAAATCGAAGAAGGGAATGAGGCGTCTGAATAACGAGGCAGCGAGAGTGATGGCCTTTGAAGGCGATTTAGATCGCGAGTAAACCAAATTCAGGCAAGATCCCACAAGAAGTGGAGCGTGAGCAGTAGAAAGGGGTTTAAATTGCACCGGAATGGCCTTGAGAAAGGGTGATTCAGGGTGGAGTGAGGTGATTGCAATGGTGGAAGGGAAGCGTGTGAGGGAAGCAGTTTTGATGTTCATGAAAGAAGAGCGTTTCTTTTTCCTTTTTTTACTTTTCCTTAGAGGGGTTATTTTTCTCTCTCTAGAAATCCTTAGCATCTCATGTTTCTCTCTCATCTCTTTTTAATTTGTTTCACATATTTAGTAATCTAGTTGTTACAAAACTCAAAAAAATGTATAACAATTTCATGTAAACACTTTATTTGACAGTGCATTTGATTTACATACAAAACCCCAAAAAGAAACTAAAAGAGAGAAGAAATAAGAGGGTGAGGAAGAGAGGAGGGAGGCGGGTGAGGAAGAGAGATGAAGGTTAGGGTTTCATAAATAAGGAGGGAGGAAACTCAACAATATTGATTTGTAGGGGTGATGATCAACGGTTATGTCAACTTTTGCTAATGTGGTGATCCTTCTTTATGTAAATAAATGGTTGTGGAAGGTGGGTGAAGCAAATCAACAGTGGTAGATGAGGATCCGTGTTTTCTTTATTTGGCCAATCACAAGTCACTACTCACTACTACTACTTGTATAGGTCTTACATTAATACTTATTAAGTTATTGGTTAGAAATTTATATTAATCTACGGTTATTTCTTCTATTAAGGTAGATCTCTTATAACCTTACTTATACAATTATTTATTATTACTCAGCTATATAATAATTTGATTGTATTCACTTAAGTGAACTTTTATAAGTTATAACAAGCCTTAGTCAATAATGGACCTTATAGTATACTACATATACGAATTTTCGCTTCATATCAGGATCTTACTAATAATCAATAAGGTTTAATACGATATAGTAACAATAATTAACTACTTATTTCAATTCAATTAGATGGTTTGGGTTTCGAAACAAATTTAACTTAAAGACGATTACCTTAGATTGAGTATTGTTATCTTCAATTAAGTTAATTAATTAACTTACATTCATACATTCACTGATCTTATCCAATAACAACTCATTTTAATTCAATTGGATGTTGAGTTTCAAAATGAATATAACGTAATGGCGATTATCTTAAACGAACTTACGTTATCTTGAATTAGCTTATCGACTTACATTGATACATCGATCTATTACAATATCAACCTGTTTCAATTAAAATTAGATGTTTTGAGTTTCAATATGAATTTAACTTAGAGACGATTAAGTTAAATGGAGCATTGTTATGTTGAACCAATCTACTGATCAGTTACACTGTTCTACACTTGTTGCAACTGAATTAGATGCTTTTGGTTCCGAAATGAATTCAACTTAAAGATGATTAACTTAAGTAGAGTATTGTTATTATCTTGAATTAAACTTAGGGTACTGTTAAAGTAGATTATTTGAGTTTCAATATGAATTTAACTTAGAGATGAGCGATTAACTTAAATGGAGTATTGTCATATTGAACCAATCTACTGAGTTACATTGTTCTACATTTGTTGCAACTGAATTAGATGCTTTCGTTTCCGAAATGAATTCAAATTCAACTTAAAGATGATTAGCTTGAGCACTGTTATTATTTTGAATTAGTTTATCGACTTACATTGATACACTCATTCTAATAACAACATGTTTCAATTTACTTTACCGACTTACGTTGATACATTCATCTAATCTAATATCAATTTCATGAGTTTCAAATTGAATATAACTTGTTAACGATTAACTTAAATGGAGTATTGTTATCTTGATTTAGCTTATCGATTCACATAGATACCTTGAGCTAATCAACTATTAACTTATTTTACGTCGATTACGTGTTTTCAGTTTTCAAATGCATTGAGCTTAATCACTAGTATAGTTATATTAATCCATTGATCTAATATAATTAGAATAAGACATTGATCTAATCGACTTTTTAAAAAATGTCAAACTCATCTTTCGAGGAAGTTTATAAGAATATATACTGATATGAGACGTCCTTTTTAACCAAACATAATGTAATTTGCATACAACTAAAAGTTTGAATATCAACTTATATGAAATTGTCTTATTCCAAATTGTCGAATATATCAGTCTTGTACACATATTTTTATGTCACTTTCATACGCTTTTTTGTGAAGTACAACCATTTTCTTTCGAGGCAAGTGTTGGAGTACACTTATTTGCCACGTTAATTTTAACCAAACCCAGGAAAACATTTGGCCAAAACCCGACATGAAGTTCCATTTTTCCCGAACAAATACAAGAATGTGACTAACTTCTACCCGAAGCGATGCGATATTGTCGAACTTATGTGATTTTCGTCAATAACTGAAATAAACTAAACGAAACTGAAAATAACTACAATGTGTTTTAACTGCAATGGATTCAACCGTTGGTTGGTTTAACTGTTCGGATAAAACTGGTTTAAACTGCAACTGAATTGAACTGAAACTGGAAAGGAAATTTGGAAGCTTGGGATATAATTCTTTTCTAACATCCTATATAACTGCAATGTGTCATAAGAACACTTCTCATATGAGAATAATGAAATCCTAATCCAATTTAGTCAAAATACTGACATATTATATAATCGTTTTTCCTCAAAATATAATCCTTTTGTAAAATTAATTCCGCAAGGAATAAAATGTTATAATTTAGCCATAATGGATTACATATTGGTTAAAAAAGATTATAACAACGTGTTCTTATAGGAGCCCATCAGCCCAACCCTATATATAGTTACACTGATAATATTTTGAATTAGTTATGGAAATTCTTAATTTTAAAAATGCTTACTTTAACCCATAAAACAATAAAAGTATATTTTCTTAGATAGAATACAAGTAACATATATTTCAAGTAAAGCTCATGTCAAAGAGTTGTTGTATATAGATTCATTAACCTTACCACCGTTTAGATTAGAGTCTGACTAGGGGAAAAGAATTGGAGTTTTTTCTTTCAAATATTGAATGTGCGAATCCATTATGAGTTTGACTTGATTCGACAATAATAATCCGATTTGGATTGGAAAAGTGAAAACATGGCCCAATTTGAAGCCTATAGGAGTGAAGCTAATGTAAGACCTAACAAATCCGACCCAAATCTAATTACTATTCCCACCTCATCAATTTATAGATTAAAACTAGTTATTAGGTCCGGGCTATGTCCCGGGTAAGGAAAATTTTCATTTCTTAATATTGTACTTTAAAATAATAACACTAAATATCACTTAGTGTAGTGGGTAAGACTTTAGTATATGAACATGAGGTCACGGGATCAAAGCCTATACTGCGCACTTTTTTTTTTTTTTGTACATGGATTACATGAAGTGAAAAGCCCCCATGGAGAGCGCCACATGGCACCGTTCCTTGTTTAGGAACGCCTTTTAATATATTTATATAGATTACTTTACAATAGAATAAAAATGTTTTATTATAAAAATTCAACTAAATTATAGTAGAATGGTTTTCTAAAATGGTTTTTTCACCAGGTACCCCTGAGGTTTCACGAAATGCACCAGGTACCCTCGTTGTTTCAAAAATGCACCAGATACCCTTGTCATTTGCATAAAATGCACCAAATACCCTTAATGAATAACGGTGTTAAGTTTCCGTTAGCTTTTAGGGTTAATTAACCCTCTAACCCTAATTAAACCCTAATTAGCCCTAATTAAACCCTAATTAGCCCTAATTAAACCCTAACCTAACCTTAACCCCTAACTTCAAACCCTAACCCCACCACCACCACTCAACCAGCACCACCCAACCACCACCACCACCTCCCTCCTCCCCCCCCCTCCACCACCCCCACTCCCTGCAACCCCCTCCCCGTCGATTTCCCCCCCCCCACCCCCCACCCCCATCATCCCCAAAGAACCCCCCTCCCTCACCCCCCACCCCACCCTCTCGCAGCCCCCTCCCCTCCCTCACCCCTCGCAGCCCACCGTCGATCCTCCCTCGGCCCCCTCCCCCTCCCTCGCCCCTCATGGCCCACCGTCGACCCTCCCCCAGCCCCCTCCCCTCCCTCACCCCGGCAGCCTACCCTCGACCCTCCCTGAGTCCCTGTCCCTCCCTCACCCCTTCGTAGCCCACCGTTGACCCTCTTGCAGCGCTCCCTCCCCCCCCTGCCGAATCCCCCCACCTCCACCCCGACCCTGCCGAATTCCCGCCCCCCAATTCCCTTATCTCGCTCGAAAACCAATTCGAAAACTTCGAAAACTTCTGCGAGGGGAAGGGCGGAGGGGGGAGGGTTTCTGCGTGGGTGCGGGGAGGGCTGCGGGGTGCGGGGAGGGCTGCGTGGGTGGGGAGGGGCTGCGGGGTGGGGGAGGCGGCTACGGGGGTGGGGGGTGGGGCTGCTAGGGTGGTGGGAGATGGGGGGCTGGGGGTTGGTGGGGGAGGGTTGGGGGGTTAGGGTTTAGGGTTTAGGGTTAGGGTTTAGGAAGTTAGGGGTTAGGGTTAGGGCTTAAAGATGGCAAAATGGTAAATAAAGCTAAGGGAAACTTGACGCCGTTAATCATTAAGGGTGTCTGGTGCATTTTATGTAAATCACAAGGGCATTTGGTGCATTTCCGAAACAACGAGGGTACCTGGTGCATTTCGTGAAACCTCAGGGGTACCTGGTGAAAAGACCGATTCTAAAACTTTGATATTTGTTTTTGTAAGTGATAAAATAGTTTGAATCCGATTCAACTTGACTTGATTCGAGGCAAAAAAGTTCAATACTTGAATCCAGGTCCAAATCCAATTTAAATTATACGTGTCTAAATAAAAGTGGGTCGAATATGGAGTTTGTAAATCTGACCGATAATCGTAGAACTGATCAAACTCTGCTGCTTTTATGAGACCCAGAAATCCAAAACAAAATGCCATAAGGTAAACTTCAAAAATAGCAAATCCACTGAATTCAAAACGCCAAATTAAGGATCTTCTAATGCCGACAAAGATCATAGCAGTATAAAGAAAAAACAACTCTTCTGTTTCACGGGATGTTGCGCAAGATTGCATATCTTTTGCAACTAAAAACTCATCTAATATGCAAAAACTAATAGATCAAAAATGCAATTGGAACTAGATGGCAACTATCTCTATATTCCTCACGAACTTCCATTAAAAGAAATACTTCAGGAGGATATATATTGGCAAAAGATTCATAGAAATAATAGCCACAATGCTTGCTGCTACATTTTGAACTACTAGTAAATTTTGACAATCAGGCAATCAGCTACATTTTCGCAGAACAGATAAATGAAATTTGCAGCAGCAAAGCAACAATGAGTTCCGTTAAACCATTTTCCTAAGCTCTCTCCTCTTCGACAAACAACGAATAAGGCGTTACGCTTAGACATCCTCCAGGTCTTTGTTTCATGCAAAGTAGCTGATGAATCTTAGCAAATATGGTTTCAATAGAGGTGTAACCTATGCATAACAAATCCTCCTACAAGCTGCCATTCAGAGATTGAAAGCTTGTTTCGAAAGCAAATTTTTTAGGCTACTTTCTCCATATTACACGAGAGAAAGTGAAGAATTGAAACTGAAAGAAAATCCTACTTCATATAACAAGAAAAACACCATAAGTCCAAAAGCCCATAAAGCCATACTTATTAGCAGAAATTTAGAGAAACTAAGGTTCACATACACTTTGATGCAGAGCTTTATAATATAAAACCATACAATAAATAAAACACCATATGTCCATAACTCCATACTGATTAGCAAAACACGACATCACATGTTCATCTAGACTGAGTATTTGATTACCAGGTTAAGTTGCTAGCGACAAAATGACGAACCAATAATGACTAGGCGGCCAAGGCTGCAAGGCTTAGTATACCATTAATTCAACTGAACACTCTTTAGATGCTAATCTTCCTATCTTCAACAACTTCATTAATTCTTGATACTCTTTCTGAGATCGGATATCCCAGTATAAAATCAGCTTTGTCAACACCTTCCCATGCCTGAGCAGATACTTAGTTATCTTCAGCTCTTCGTCAAATCCATGAAATGACTCTATGGTAATAGTCTTGACGTGAGAGGAAAGACAAGAAGGTGATTTTCGCAGTCTGCTCCAAAAGTTCTTGTCATCGTAGTTGTATGGGTATAACCTAAGTATGTTAGCGGATCTCTGTGATGAGTCCGCAAACACCACTATGGCCGCGATCATTGTAAATGTCGCCTACAGCTCTAACAAGTCAGCGTATCAACGTGGTCCGACAACATTGGCGGTCGTCCAACAAGACAAAATAAGGGAATCTTCCCACCTGTCAAACGCATTACGACCGTACACGTGTAAAAGGATTACGCACCCTGTCAGATGAATAGTACTTCTATAAATAGCCCAATGGTACTATTCTGCAGGTACATTCTCTCACACTCAGAGCTCTTATCTCTCTCTCTCTCTCTCTCTCTAAATCCTATTTGGACACGTGTTGACTTGAGCGTCGGAGGGGGTTTCCTCGCCCCCGAGGGTAGTTCACGTTTGCTTATTGTGCAGCTATTCACTAGCGGACGCTAACTCCAATCTTTGGCGGACTCTTCGCAAGGCCGCCAACCGTTCTGCAACCGGAATAATTTGGCGCTAGAAGGAGGGGCCTCCCATCTTTGTGAACGCTAATATGGAAAGGGCAAATACTGACGGATGTGGTCCACTAAGGTTCGATGCCGATTAGGGGTCTACGCAGCCCGCTATTACCGGACCACTCGGTGCACCTCAGTTCCAAACTAGAGGGACCAATAACGTTAACGAACAACAAACTCCTGAGAACAATGTATCTCAGGTCAACACTGGTGGCGGACCACTCAACCTGACTCAACTCAGTCAGTTCTCTCCTGAGCAGCTACAAACTGTAGTGTCTTTCATTCAAATGTTACAAGCTGGTACTCTTCAGCCTAACAACACCCCCACTCCTAATCCAAGGATTGGCCAAGTTCGTAGGCGGATGCCGACCATGACTGGTCGCAACGCCGATGGTACTCCGATAAGGAGAATGCGGACCTTCAATCATGAGGGACGTCAGATGGAAAGGCAAATTGAGGACCCGGAATATGAAGAAGCCATCCTAGAGACTGAGGATCTCAACAATTCTGAAGACGAGAATCAAAGTCGTTCTCACCGAGAACACAGCACCATTGGTGCAAGTAATTGTTCTACAGTCGGACACTTATTGATCAAGCCTAAGATGTCTCCCTTCATTCCAAAAATCTTGAACCACCCCATGCAACGGATCAAGATGCCGTCCTGCAAGTACGACGGCACCTCAGACCCAGACGATCATGTGGCCGCTTACGAGGGGCACATGTATTTATATACCCAGGTGGACGCAATCTGGTGCAAGGTCTTCCCATCCACTTTGACTGGGATTGCCCAGACATGGTTTAAGAGCATCAAGGCTGGTAACGTTTCTAGTTTTTCTCAACTTTCATCTATGTTCAGTACTCACTTTGTGAGTAATAGGCGCCGTGAGCGCACAACTGGCGAGTTGTTATCTATCAAGCAGCAAGAAAAAGAGAGCCTGCGAGATTTCGTTGGCTGTTTTAACGCTGAGGCGGTCACTATTCCCCGTCTTCAGCAGGATGTGGCCGTCTTAGCTTTGATGACTGGGCTGAGAGAAGGCTCTGCATTCAGGAGCTACCTGGGCCGTAAGACCTTCACATCCCTAGAGCCAGTCTTGAGGACGGCAAACGATTTCATCAGGGGTGAAGAGTTTGATAAGGCCGCGAGCAACTAAAGTCGCGAGCCTGAAAAGAAGAAGGATGATAAGTAGAAGAAAGAAAAAGGTCGCGAAAATGATCGCGGCCGATATGAAAGGAAGCAAGAATCAAATGTGGTCAAGAAAGGGAATGACCGCGAGAAAAATGACCGCGAAAGGTTCGAGTACAAAGATAAGTTCGATGCATATACGCAGCTCACGGTCCCAAGAGCTCAGATATATCAGATGAACAAAGATAATGATAAATGGCAGCGTCCAAAGCAAATGTTTCACAAAAACCGTGATAAGAGCAAGTGGTGCGATTTTCATGGGGATCACTGTAACAGCCCGCACTTCCGAGCTGCTAGCTAATCATACTTAACATTCATAAATCTCAAATATCATTCATAAATTTTAAATAACTTATCTTGCAGCGAAAACATAACTTATAAAATGATCCTGGACCTGGGTTAAGGCCCACAATATAACATTACAAAATGTATATATAATGAATTAATCTAAAACATGTCTCCAAAACTATGTAATACTACACCATAAAAATTTGCTTAACTAAGCTATATCATCTCCACCATTGCTCATCTGGAAGTCATTTCATATAACACTTACGTCCATTTCCACTATCCATCCCGGAGACTCTTATAATACCTGCAAAATCACTAGCAATGAACACTGCCCCCGCCATAGGGCAGGTTCCAAGAACAAAATCAGCGAAACTGAGTACACACTGTCCAACCAGAAAATCTTTTTGGTGGCTTAAAACGTATTTACAGATCTAAGTTTATCTTACGAGACAATTGAAATCAAGATACAGAGAAGTCATAAATAAAGAATTATATAACAAATGCTTGAACGCAATTTATAATGTTACTTCTTGTTTAAAATAATAATACGAATATCTCATAACGTAAATAGTATATACTTCAATTGACAGAACCATGAGAATTCCATAGAACTAATATGATCTTCTGAAGTCAACTCTAACATACTTTACGTCAATAGATATCTCCCACTTATGTGGTTCAGATACAAAAACCTTTAATCCAATATGTATGTCGTAGTTAACTCCTTTCATAAATTCCTAACGAGTTTCTTGGTAAATCATTTCCATAATCGGCGCATGAATTCCATAACTTGGGTGAGTAAAACGTCATTTTAGAAATTAAAGTTTGAAATAACTTTCCACGAAACCACTCGAATATTCAAATACATATTTTATTTTCTTTCAGAAATCATATTACACTGGGGAAGAGAACACGAAAAGAGTTGCCATTCTGGAGCATTCTCTAAACTTTTACAAGGGACGTCCCCCTCTTCCGTTATGCACTGCTTGCAAGACTTTTCAGGACATGTCCCCAAAATACAGATATACCGAATACATAATGTTGTTCATCACTGCTTTAGCAGCTTCTTCCCCTCACAGAAACAAAATTAAAATACATAATTCTCAATTTAATATTTTTCCAAAACTCAAATTCATAATTCTCGAGTCACATATATCAAAATCTCTTAACATAATCGCTATTTCCCTTTTACGAAACGGAATCAAAATATATCATTCAAACATAATACATATTTCATAATTCAATATTATCTGAAGCTCTTATCCATAGTTCTCAAACCAAATATATCACATTTTCATAATATAATCGCATTTGATTTATTCATATACAAACTCAAATCGTTTGATAAATGCCCCTTTTTAATTTGTTCAGATCTAATTTTTTCTCTTTGATTTTCTATTTTATGTTAAGCTGACTTTTGTTATTCGAGTTTGAAACTAAAATTCAGAGTTGGGATTGGAATTGACGAATTTCTTTTTTCTAGTGTATCACCATGGAATTCATGGCACCATTAATGTCCGCACGAATTTCTTTGTTATCTTCTTCGTTGTTTCTCCCACTTTCTTAGCAGGTAATTATTATAAAATCCCAGTAAACCCATTTTCTTAATTTGAGGGTTTCACATAATGGGTGTCATTTTCTTCGAACTTTTCAGCTTTTAACTTACATGGATTGATGCCACTTTTGAGTTTATTTGTTTATACATTAGAATTGTACAAATGGATTGATGCACCGCGAATTTCGTTTGTTGTTGAGATTCGTCCGTCGCTCATCTTCCTGAGTTAGCGTTCAATTCGTTTTTATTTTTTTACTTTTTTTATTTTTCTAAATGTGAGATCTGGAAAAGAAATGACTCAACTTCTTTTATTTTCATGAACGAGTCTTTTCAATGAATATGTGTAAGATTTGGTGGAATTGTTGATTGTTGAACACTGAATTACTGTTCTTGTTTTCTTTCATTTTTGTAGTTAGATTTTTTTTTTTGTATCTTTTATGTTTTTGTATTAGCATTTTTTGTCATTACTTTTAATTTGTGTGTTTTATTTTCTTCTTGTATTTTTTCCTTTCAAATTTGATGGCAAAGAGTAAAAAAAAAAAAAAAATTTTTTTTTACCTGTACCAGTACCTATTGCTGCGGGTTCTATCAAAAACCGCAGCAATAGACTTCATTTTTTAATTAAAAAATATATCAGTTGCTGCGGTTTTGGCTAGGAACCGCAGCAATAGGTGTAACATATTGCTGCGGTTTTGGGTATAAACCGCAGCAATATGTTGCACCTATTGCTGCGGTTAAAAACCGCAGCAATAGGTAAATTACCTATTGCTGCGCCCTTAATTGCTGCGCGGCGAAAACCGCCGCAATAGGCTACTTAATGACCGCAGCAATAAGCAATTATTCTACTAGTGACTCTGAGGAGGTCTGTCATGTACATAAAATCAGCAAGAGAAATCCGGTTTAATCTGAAAACCAAATTCAATGTAAGCCATGGTAGCAGGAAATATACACTGAACAAAGAAACTTATGAAGTTAAGATGAATGAAAGGCTAGTCTCTGAGTACTACATTGACTTAAGAGTTTTGTGGGAAGAGCTTGAGTCTCTAACTGATTATCCAGCTATCACTAATGTGAATGCTGAGATAACAACCTTCATTGAAGCTGTTAATCAACAAAAAGAAGAACAAAAATTGTTTCAGTTTTTGAATGGATTGGACTTGGGTTATGGTAGCTTGAGAAGTCATATCCTTAATTCTTATGAATCCACTACCAACTGTAGACACTGCTGTGTTAATGATTCAACGGGAGGAATCACAGAATGATGTTCTAGGAAAAGAAAAAGAAGAAAGAGTAGAGACAGCTTTCTACACTAAGAATGAAACAAAGAATTTTTGCACTGTGTGTAAGAAGAACAATCATGTGGCTGAAAAATGTTGGTTCAAGATTGGGTTTCCAACTCGTAACAATAGCAACAAAGCAAAGCAAGGGTTCCAGAACTTTGAGAACAATCAAGAAGTTAGAAGAGGTAATTACAGAGGAAAATATCAAGGGAACACTGGAGGTCAGAATTTCAGGAAGAAAAATGCTTCCAATGCTCAAATGAATGTGGGCAATACTGAACTTGCTACTGCTATAGCTCATCAGCTGCAAGAAATGCTGAAGCTAGGTGGCGGCTCTAAGCAACTCGCTCGTTAAGAATGGAGATGAGACAGATGAGGAACTAGATACTCATTTTGCAGGTATGATTTCCTGTCACTATGTGAAACATGGTGATGATGCCTGGATCATTGATTCTGGGGCATCAGATCACATGATTGCCAGCATTGATAAACTGAAGAATGTGAAACATTTGTTTCATAAACCCAAAATAAATCTTCTAAATGGTGGTACAGCCTATGTTACTCACATGGGAAATGTATTGCTATGAAATGGAATTGAACTTAGGAATGTACTCTATGTTTCTGAGTTTAAACAAAATCTTTTGTCTGTTCAAAAATTGAATGAACAAAATAATTTATGTGTGGTGTTTTATAAAAATTGTTGTGTTATGCAGGATTGCACAATACTTAGCATTAAAGGTAGTGGTACTGCCACAGGTGGTCTTTACTACCTCCACAATCAACCCTTCATCAACCAAGACACAAGAAAGTCCATCTGCTCAAACTCAACACCAGAAAACAAGCTTCAAATACATCCTGTTAGACCTAAGGCAAATATTAGCCATGTTTTTGAATCAAATGTTGTTACTAGTGATAACAACTGTAATGATGTTTATGACCTAATGAATTTTCTTCTATGAATGCAAAAATGTCATGTTACTCTCTTTGGCATGTAAGGTTAGGACACACATCCTTAGAGAAAATAAAACACATACCAAGTTTACAAGGATGTGTAAAAGATGCTAAAAAGGAAATTTGTCTCTCTTGTCCCATGGCCAAGCTCACAAAAACACATTTCCCTTTAAGTATTACCACTGTGGCAGGACCATTTGACTTGATTCACATTGATATATGGGGCCCATATAAGGTTCCATATAAAGGAAAATACAGATTTTTCCTTACAATAGTAGATGACTTCACTAGAGCTACATGGGTGTACCTGTTGAAGTATAAATCTGATTCTTTCATGACACTTAAAAATTTTTGTACTTATGTTCAAACACAGTTTGATAGAAAAGTGAGAATTATCAGATCAGATAATGCCTTGGAATTCAAGGATCAAGATTGTATTGCTTTCTTTACTGAAAAAGGAATAGTTCACCAAACTAGTTGTGTGGACAGGCCACAACAAAATAGTGTGGTGGAGAGAAAGCATAGGCACCTACTTGAGATAAGTAGGGCTCTAAGGTTTGGGGCTGGCTTGCCACTATCCTACTGGGGAGATTGTGTTATGACTGCAGCCTATATCATTAATAGGCTTCCTTCTAGTGTTGTTAAACACAAAACACCATATGAGCTGATGTTCACTAAACAGCCCAGTTATACTCACATGAAGGCCTTTGGTTGTTTAGCCATGGCTTATAATCCAGATAGACACAAGAACAAATTCACCACTAAGGTTGTTCCTTGTATCTTCCTTGGATATCCAGCAACCCAAAAGGGTTACAAACCTGAAAATATATTAACCAAACAGCAGTTTGTTTCTAGGGATGTAAAGTTTTATGAACATATATTCCCTATGCAGTCAACTCAATCTCATTCATTCATTCATGAACCCACTTCCTTTTGATCTATCTCATCTTAAACACAATCCTGAATCTCACACAGAACCTAGTTTTCTCCCTGATGATGAACCTACTATTCCTGAGCCTACAGTTTGTGATACTTCTCAAACTGACCCTACCCCACCTTCTCCACAACCAGCTCTCAGAAAATCTACTAGACCATCTCATCCTCCTACTTGGCTAAATGATTTTATTACTACTTCTAAAACTAACATTAATCAAGCTGGAGTTGCCAGCTCAGTTGTCAACACCAGTGTTCATGCTCATTTTGCCAACATGGTTACACATATTGTAGAAAGTTAGGAGCCAAGATCCTAATCTGAAGTTGCAGCTCAACCTGGTTGGGTAACAACTATGAATAAGGAGCTGCAAGCTCTTTAAGATAATGACACATGGGAGATTACTTCTCTTCCACCTGGCAAGAAGGCCATAGGGTGCAGATGGGTCTACAAAACTAAATACAAGGCTAATGGGAGTGTAGAAAGAAAGAAGGCAAGATTGGTTATTCAAGGCTTTAATTAGGAAAAGGGCTTGAATATTCTCACACCTATGCTTCAGTGGCAAAGATGAGTACCATCATGCCTTTGCTAGCAGTTACTGCTATTAATCACTGGCACACATGTCGAATGGATGTGCAAAATGCATTCTTGCATGGTGACTTAAAAGAAGACATCTATATGCACATACCACCAGGCAACACTCATCCTAGTTCTGAGGATCCATTGAGTCAGAGGGAGTGTAATCCTACCTTGTTTTGCAAACTAAAAAAGGCATTATATGGGCTTAAACAAGCACCTAGACAATGGTTTGCAAAGTTGTCTAGTGCATTGATTTCTTTTGGTTTCACTCAGTCTCAAGCAGATCATTCCTTGTTTATTGAGGAGACAGATACTACATTCACTGCCATCCTTATCTATGTGGATGATTTAATCATCACAGGCAACAATGACAAGCAAATAAAAAGAGTTAAAGGTCTACTAAGCTCTCAATTCCACATGAAGGACAATTGGGAGATCTTAACTACTTTCTAGGCATGGAATTTTCTAGAACATCTCAAGGCATCTTTATCTCTCAAAGAAAGTATGCACTTGATTTGTTAAAGGAATATGGAGTAGACAAGCAAAAATCCTTGAAGCTTCCTCTTGACACTCATATGAAATTGGAGCCTGATAAAGGCACACCTCTCTCAAATCCTAAACCTTATAGAAGATTAGTTGGTCAACTAATCTACTTGACACTTTCCAGACCTGATATTAACTTCTCAGTTCAGCTGTTAAGTCAGTTCACGCAACAACCAACATCAACCCATATGCAAGCTGCTAGAAGAGTACTTAGGTACATCAAACAAACACCTGAACAAGGAATTCTTCTAGCCAGCAACAGTTCAACTAAGCTCACTGCATATTATGACTCTGATTGGGCATCTTGTCCTTTTTCTATAAGATCTACCACTGGCTATTGCATTCTCCTAGGCTCTTCTTCTGTTTCTTGGAAGAGTGAAAAGCAAAGTGTTGTGGCCAGGTCATCAGCTGAAGCTGAGTACAGGGCAATGGCCCTCACCACTTGTTAAATCACTTGGCTAATGAGTCTTCTACAGGACCTTGGTCTAAAGAAACTTTCTACTGCTGCTCTCAAGTGTGATAATCAAGCTGCCCTCTCTATAGCTGCAAATCCAGTCTACCATGAGAACCAAACACATAGAAGTGGATTGTCACTTCATAAGAGAAAAGATCAAGCAAGGCACTGTTTAGACATCATATGTGCCATCTAAAGAACAACTAGCTGATGTTCTAACCAAAGCTCTTCCTGTCCATCAGTACAACAGACTCTTAGTCAAGATGGGAGTGCTCATACCTTCACACTCTCATATTGAGAGGGAGTGTAAGAGAAAATAATGTGTGTAATATGTAATGAACATGTGTTGTGCACATGATTTTAGTAATATCAGCACACCTTAGACTTTTGTCTCTTTCCTAGGATCATGGACTAGGATCATTCTAGGGATCGTAACCTAGTATATATACTTGTGCTAGGGTATCACATTAATACAAAAACATCAGGTGGAGACGTCATTGAGCTACCAACCTTTGAGTACAAATATGCTGCTGCTACTGCTTATTACAACAGCAGATTATCTCACCTTTCCTTATTTCTCTAAAAGTCTACACAGAATGAAGTTGTAGGGATTTCAAATTTGGCAACAGGAAAGATGCAGGAAGGTTCATCTCGAATTTTTCATGCAACTTCAGCACCACTAGTGTTTCACAGACAAAAAGTGATAGTGGTAGCACACTAGACTTAAACTCACGTGTGAAGATATCAAGCTCGGTCACTCCACGAAGTAATGCAAACTTGATCCATGTATTGACATCCAAGCATCCAGAGCCCGTTTTAGATTTAAGGCGGAATTTGTTGATGTGTGTGGGATTGCTGAGCATCAAAACTCTATCCACAAAATCCTTGAAAGGGCTAGACCACTTGAGATTCTCCGAACTAACGATAAGGAAATTAGAGTTCGCGTCAACCAATGACCTCTCTACCATGGAATCTCTAGGATGAAACATGAGGGTTTCATCAAAATCAAAGTTGGTTATCAGAGTATAAAGATACTGCCATCTGCGTGATAATATACTACTCCCAACTGCATTCTTTGTTGGAAGAAGAGAAAGTATATGCCCAAGTATCTTATCTGGTAAACTACTGATTCTGTCAATCCCTTCATCACCACATTTCACTTGCTTTGGATTCTCATAGCATTTTGGACTTAAATTCATGGCCTGCATCGATGGACATAAGAGTGAAAAGAAAAACAACAGCAGCAAAAAGACTCATGATCACAATTCATTGCAAAATTGTTACTTTGATGACAGGGAAAGATGAGTCCACTCTCAACAAGTATCCACGATGAACTCAACCAACTGATGGCTAATTGAATCCATCCAAAAGCTATCATTGTGATAAATACGAGGAAAATGTGTGTCTAAGGGCATAACGAACACAAATAGCACTTAAATCAACAATTTGCTAGGATTGGATTTTTGTCCACCTTTAGAAATCATGTTCATTTGTCATAAACACTATGGAAAAAAAATATCGTCCCCATAATATAGTGCTTGTTTCTTTTTTACACGGTCTCCAAGACGTAACTTTGACCTTTAATATCTTCAATTCCGTATTAATAAAAAATATAAAAAGTTGATATTATGAAACTACACATTGAGACGAATCTAACAAGATCCCACATGAATATGTTTTTTTATATATACAAATGAGAATATTCGGTCAAAAATTTTAAAGTTTGACCCACCAAAAATGAAGTAGGCACTATATTATGGGACGGAGGGAGTAGTATATCAGACATAGAAAAGATAGCTAACGTTCTCGAGGCACCGACAGAGAGGTCATTTATCACCCCCCCCAAAAAAAAAAAAAAAAAAAAGTGAATAAACCTGATTTTTCATACTGTTCCCAACATACCATTGCATACCGCCAATTATAATATACAACCAGGAGGATAATGTGCACCAAATTTCTGGATCACATTTGTTTAACATATAGGGATAGCTTTTGCATACAGTGAACATACAAAATAAATTGATACATTAGCCACAAAACATCTTGAGCATGGGGTAAATTTTTTTTACATAATGTGCAACCTTCATACAGTTTCTTTCTCTATATAATATGTATACTTTTTTTTGTCAGAAAGGACCTAATAAAATACAAGTTTTGTAGGGAATGACCTAATAAAAAAAAATTTGTCTAAAAGGACCTATTAAAATACTTTCGATTGTTAAAAGGAACCAGTTTATGAATTTCAGGCCAAAATTACCATGTTTTGTTTTTGGTTGCCTTAGGTTTGTTGTTGTAACTGTCACTTTAGTGTAGTTGGTGTTTAGTGTAGTCAAGATGCAGGTGTTTAGTGTAGTTGTTGTAAGTGGTAGCTTAGTGGTACCACAGTTGTTGTTTTAACTTCTTTTGGATTAGCAATGGCGAAACTTACGTATATGTATGACAATTCCACTTGTTGATGCTCATTGAAAATACATTTGGACAACAAAAAAAGTATTCATGCGCATAGTTTTTGGCTCAAATATATTTCATAGATTGCAATAGAAGGGGTTACAATTCCATTCATTACATACAAATTACAGAATGAGTTGTTACAACTTGGTTTTTTCAAACCTAAGGCACCCAAAAACAAAACATGGTAACTTTAGCCTGAAATTCATAAACTGGTTCCTTTTAACAATCATAAGTATTTTAATAGGTCCTTTTAGACAAAAAAAAAAATTATTAGGTCCTTCCCTACAAAACTTGTATTTTATTAGGTCCTTTCTGACAAAAAACCCTAATGTTTATATGAAATTTGAAAAGTAGAATGTATATTGTAATATAATGAAAAAATAGTGGGATGTGAGATGAAGGAGGCGAGCAATGGAAAAGCTATAGAAATATATGTTATGTTACATTTTGATATATATATATATATATATATATATATATATATAGGGGCAAGATCACATGAGAATGCTCCTTACATGAGAAATGAGAATGAATCTCAACCACACGATTGGATTAGAGTTACAACACTTTTTCATTAGATGCCTCCGAAAAAATTTTGAACCCAAAAAAAATTTTTTTTTTTTTGTGAATTTTTTTTCCTAATATTCTTTTTTTGGAGTTGCATCACTTTTTTATTAGAGTTACATCAATTGTTCATTAGAGTTATAGCGAGTAAAATCCATTCTCATTTCTCATTTCTCATGTAAGTATGCATTCTCATATGAACTCACTTATATATATATATATATATACATATATATATATATATATATACATATATATATATATATATATATATACATATACATATATATATATACATATATACATATATATATATATACATATATATATATACATACATATACATATATACATATACATACATATACATATATACATATATATACATACATACATATACATACATATATATACATACATATACATACATACATATATATACATACATATACATACATATATATACATACATATACATATATATAGTGTTTGTTTATATATAGTTTGAAATTGTGGGATTATGAAATATAATAGAATTTCATCTGGCATAATTATTAGAGATGTCTTCTTATACATTTAACTCTCAAGTAATGACTATTATTTGTCTACAGAATAGGAAAGTTCAATGATATAATAAGCTCCAAAAGTTATTTAAGGGATGTAGGCATTGTTTAAGATTTTTTTTTTATAATGGGAAGGTATAAGTATGTTCTTTTATTGGATGATAAAGTTTTGTTTTCATGATTTTAGTGATTATTTTGTGAAATATAGTTTGGAAAAAGATTGCTCAAATTCAAGTTAGTAAAATTTATAAATTTCTTCCATTATATCACATGCATTTCAACTTTTGTGGTTTGGAAGTACGAAGCCTATAGTGTAGGAACTAAAACTAGTAGAACAATTCTAACAAACTTATCTAGCCTTGGCGTGAATTAACACTAACCTGATCGAAATTGAATTTGTCCCGTTACGTACCCACAGGCTTTTGGCAACCAACCTCCATGGATACCCGAGTACACGACTACTGCTCCTCCGGTGTAGTACATAATCATGGTTTGAGAATATCAACACCTCGAACAATGCGCAGAAGAACAGAGGGAAATCAAAATGTGTTTTAGAATTTTTTGGAGAAGAGTAGGTCTTTTTCCTATGTACCAAGAAAACACAAGACAACCTCTTATAAAGAGACTTGCTAAAGATGAAAACGGTGGACAAAAAATTAGGGAGCAAATAAAAGGAATAATGGACAAGTTAAAGAAGGCAAGAATCATTAACAAGACAATAAACCTTCAACAAATCTATAATGAAGAAAACTCTATATAAAGAATTTATGAGACCATAAAACTATCAATGTGGGACATTGAGCTTTTCGTTCTTTTGAAACAAAACTGGGAGTGAGAAAAGCTATCACCCAACCACTTACTCCCACATATAAGAGTCATATAATTTCTAAATATTAATTTAAGATTGGGTCTACAACTAAAATATATTTTATAAGGTAACACAATGTCACATCCAATTGAAGAAAGGAAAAGGCCATAATAGGCCTTAGTATGGTCAGCCAAGGTGAAGAATAGGAGGAGAATTGCTCTCCTAATTAACCTAGGAATCCTAGTTATCCTACTATTATATAATGATTTATTATTAGGGTTAAATGTACACAAGTTAAGCAGTTTTCTCTTCTATTCGAGCAGAAGTTGGTGTTCCGTTGGTGCTTGTGGACTAAGTAGAGGAGCAACATTTGAAGCTCTTGGATCTCTAACCTAACATACAAAGAAGAAATCACGCTACAAAGGTTGTACATCCATTCCCTACTGAATGATACATATTTATGTTATGTATATGATCCTATGATAGATGTTAAGAAATAGTTTCCTGCAATTCCGCTATGCATCTATATTATCCCACACTATCATGATCTCCTACATACTATTATTGAACCTGACATGGCCATGGAAGCTTGGAATGATGGAATTGTTTGGGGGACATATTCCAAGACAATAAAAACTCCCGTGTCGTGACTCTTGAGCATGAGTTTTCAAACACCATTATGGAGGACTTCCTAAATGCCTCCGCATATTGGCAACGACTCGAGGTTTAGGCGGATCAATTTAAGAATGTGGGACCGCTAGTTTCTAACAACCGACTTGTTCTTCAATTAGTTTATAACAAGCTACATTATATATTTATATTTAAGCAGAGAGAGCACATAATATAGAATATGGAAGCGGAAAATAATTAAAAGATTTATATAATACTACTTCTGTATTTTTTTAGTTGCACCATTTGTTTTTTCACATTTGCCGAGACGCTTCTTTGAACGTTAATATCTCTTATTGGGTGTAAGTAAAAATTATAAAAATTTGATATTTGGAATCATCGCATTGAGACGAATCTAACAAGACCTCACTTGACTAATATGTTTTTTCTTATATAATGATGCCAGATATTTTAACAAAGTTGGTTGATGAATAGTGCCACAAAAGCAAATGGTGCAACTAAAAAAATACAGAGGTAGTACTATTATGATTAACCTAAAAAAATAGGCAAAAAATAGAGTCCAAAACAGAAAAAGGTTTATATTTTATATAGGGAGATCCCGTACCGGGTTGTTCGAAAGAGCCTGTTAAAATATTCAAGACATTCCAACAGTTTTTCCTTCGAATGTATATGGCTAAAGTTTCTGCCTCGATTTCATTATCTGCTGTGTGCATATGCAAAATAGTAACGCATACAAAAAAAAAACTCTATTAATAGTGATCAAAGTCATCATACATTCATACTTCAGAAAAAGTTCAGAAACCAAATTGAAGGACATAAAGATAATTGATGCTGAAAAAACAACAAACAAAAACTTCACTCTCTCCGTGCCAAATAAGTTGCTACGTTAGCCAAACTTGAGATGTTAGAATTTTCATTTTAGTGAAAGACCAAACTTGTAGGTTTTGCTGGGACTACAATCAAAGTCCCTGTCCCCGCCGAACCCATACTTGGTATTATAGCCAGGATACTTGCTGCGTTTAAACTTGACTTCTTGGATTAGATTTAGTCCGTGATCACTTCCAATCTTTGCTATATCCCACTCAAGAAAAAATCCATTTGATTTCGAGGTGATGTGTATTTCGCCTTCTCCTCCGATCATCCTCTTTGCGTTCTTCAAGAAACCTCTCACCAACTTTTGATGTAAACTGTCAAAAATTAACAATGACGTTGTAATGTTATGTCAATTAGACTCCAACGGAAAAAGCTCAAGATTCCTCCCACATTTGCCTTAGTAAGTGCCTATAATGTTACTAGCTGTATTTTATCATTTGCGGTAAATACAAAGAGTGTATACTTTTTAGCCTTGTCTCTTTTTATTCTCCATCTACTTAGCTTCATTGCTTGGTTATCAAAACCCAATATCTAGTAGAGTCCGACTTGGCAAATTTACGTTAATTATTTATTTCTAGTGGGTAATCTACGTACGTAGATGTATCAATCTCCAACTCCAAATTGAGTCCCTATTGTTCAATGGGTTCTAGGTGTTAACAACGAAAAAATAACGCTTACCACCGTTCAATATCAGTTTTACCAAATTTTCCAGCATGTGGAAAATTGAAGATGATACGATCAAATACCATGCTGCCAATAATAGGATGTTTCAACATAATCCTGGCGTCAGCGTCGTGAAGGACCATGCTGCCTCGAGTCTCAAGCTCTGCTTTGTTGGTCAAGAATTTTGCGTAGTTTTTGATTAGAAAGTCTGCCAAATTCAACAGCAACAAACTATTAGAAAGATGCAAAACTTTGTCAATAATGTCCATGTACTTATGTAAGAAATTAGAAATTAGGATAACATTTTACTATGTTAGTGTACCTTTGGAGTTGAGAGAAGTGGCAGTTATATTATGCGAAGTACCAAAAGCAACAGCCAAACAAGAGGAGAAAGAGAAATCACCCTCACCAACGAGTAGTATTCTCTGACCGCTATTGTACGGCCCTATTTTCCTTACTATTTCTTTCGGAACACTAGACAATCGATTAACAACCGTAGTAGTAACATTTTTTCCCAAGACAATTTCTGGTATTACTTGCTCATCACCATGATCTATGACTAAATTCTTATTTTTCTTCTTCGTCGTTGTCGCATCTTCTTCATTACTACTCTTCAAATCAACCACAATGTGAGGAGTAATTGAAACATCCAAGTTGTGGTAATGACTTTCAATTGTTTCGACGGTGCTCGAACCCGATATTGGCTCAGCATGATGATCATATATGTCGATGCAGTGGCTTTCTAGTTGCTTCTCAGCATCAGTATCATTGAAAGGAATTGTTAAGTGATTGGCTAGATGATCATCTCTTGGTATTTCAGTTCTTGATTTTGGACACAGAAATTTCCATAAGTTGGACAATATTTGACCCATTTTTTAGATTATAGCAAAGCTAAGCACACATCCTAGTTTCTGCTAAGGATAAATTTTAGCTGCTTCTAATATATGTTGTTCTTGGTTGCCTTTTATGAAAAAAGAAATTAGCATGCGCATTAAAGGCTAACTACTAGGTCGCCCTCCAAATTAAGGGAGTGGATTTTTTGGTTAATGTATTAATTGGTTATTGGTAATTGAAAGGATTTTTATTTTATTTTTGGGGTTAATCTTGCCGAAGAAACAAAATCAAAGGAGCTCGAGGATCGGAGGGTGCACTACCCCCGTTTTCATAGGGAAAAGAAGAGTAAGAGAATTACGAGAAAAGGTGAATTTAATGAGTTGCATGCAAAGTTTGTCTCTTTAATAACTAACCTTTTATATTCCATAAGTTCAAATGATGTTTAGTTACTTCATGTAAATTGGTGCATTGCATTGGCCTTTTTTTTGGGAAGGTACATTGTTGCTTTGGCTTTTTAATCTGTCTCAATGAGTTACTCCCTCTGTCAAAAACATAGTCATTTGTGATCTTTAATTCGCCTTAATTTAATAATTTATAGGACTCAATTAATGTTTTCATAGGAGACATGAATGATGTATGGGTGTTTTCTTAGGAGATTGATTCCCAATTGGATAGTGTCTACTGTCTAGGTGTGTTTTGAAATGGTGTTGTAGAGGTGTAACTCCAATCCTTTGGTGTATTGAGCTTTTGCTCCTCTTTCCATTTAATAAAATGGACTATTAATTATCAAAAAAAAAATGAGACGAGACAACTCGCGAGCTACTCGAGTGACCTCGATTCGAACTCGAGATGTTGGCGAGTCGAGTTGAACAACTCGATACTCGACTCAAAAACTCGTGAGAAGCTCAAATACCCAATTATCTATAGCAAAATTCCTAAGTTCGACATATTTTCTACCTTATGGTTACTTTTAACCCGAGACTAGGGCTGTTCACCGGTCCAAGACCGGACCGGACCGGACCGGACCTGCTTGGACCGGTGGACCGGATTTGCAGGATTTGGTGGACCGGGGACCGGACCTGATTTTTCCGGTCCGGTCCAGTGCTCGGACCGGAAAAAAGTGTCCGGTCCCCGGTCCGGACTGTTGGACTCGATTTTTTTTTTTTTTTTTTTTTGGATTTTAAATATTCTATTTGGACTTGTTGGACCTATTTGGACCTGTTGGACCTGTTTGGACCGGTTGGACCTGTTTGGACCTGTTGGACCTGTTTGGACCGGTAAAAATGACTTGGGCTGGCAGTTTAAAAAAAAAAATACTAAAATTCGGGTTTCGGTCCGGACTGATTTTTTCGGGTTTGGACCGGACGGACCGAAACCCGGAATCGTCACTTTCCACGGGACGGGGACCGGACCGGAATCTCCGGTCCGGTCCGGTCCAAAATCCGGTCCGGTCCGGTCCAAATTCCGGTCCGACCCACCCATGTGAACAGCCCTACCCGAGACACTTGTAAGTTACTCGAGATCTACTTGGTCAAAACTCGACTCGGTCAAAAACTCCACTCAAGTGAGCTTGAGTCAACTCGAGCTCGACTCGAAATGCTAACGAGTTGAATCGAGCTAACCCAAAATTGAACTCGACTTACATCATTTACACCCCTAAACCTGACCCTCGTATTGGGTTGTTTGAATTGCCTGCAACATATTCAAGGCAATCCAACATAAATTCTTTCAAATGTGGATGACTAACCCTCTTGGGTGTCTTTGCTTTCTTCATGAGGTTAGGATCATATATATACTTCCTCCGTTTTTTTTTACTTGCAACACTTTTTTTTTCATCAACTCCAATGCAATATTTGGGTAGGAGAGAGGTAGAGAGGAAAAAAAGAGAGGGTTCCATGTGATTGGAGAGAGATAGGAAAAGCAAAAGTAGAAAGTGTTGCAAGTAATTAATTATTTTCCTTTTAGGAAAGTGTTGCAAGTAAAAAAAACGGAGGAAGTATAATTTTAGGTTTTTTGGAGTTACAATGCATACAAAACTAAAGATAAAGATTTTGTCTCAATTTAATTATGTGCATATGCGAAAGAGCAGCACATACAAAGTTGAGTTGTGCATATGCGAAAGAGTAGCACATACAAAGTTGAGTGACATACTATGTCTATAATTGGATTAAAAATTTAAAAGAGAGAAGATTTAGAAAAGAAAGTTCCATGAACTACAATTAGCTATATCTATATATATATATATATATATATATATATATATATATATATATATATATATATATATTGATCAAGTCATCATTCATTCATACTTTAGAAAAAATTTCGGCGACCAAAAACAAAATGACATATAGCCCCAATTACATAAAATTGATACTGAAGAACAACAAACAAAATACTCACTCCATGCCAAAAAAGTTGCTACATTAGCCTTGTTTTTGTTTTGATATATCAGAATTTTCATAAAAATGAAAGACCAAACTTGTAGGTTTTGCTGGGAATACAATCGAAGTTCCTGTCCCCTCCAAATCCATACTTGGTATTATAGCCAGGATACTCGCTACGTTCGGAACTTTACTTCTTGGATTAGATTTAGTCCCTGATCACTTCCAATCTTTGGTATATCCCACCCAAGAAAAAATCCATTCGATTTTGAGGTGATGTGTATTTCACCATCTTCTCCGATCATCTTCTTTGCGTTCCTCAAGAAATCCCTCACCAATTTTTTATGTAAACTGTCAAGAAGTAACAATGATGTAATGAATTGATGTCATTGTCCATCAGACTCCAACGGGAAAACTGTCTACTTAGTGTTAATGTGTGCTCCAAATTTAGTGTTAATGTGTGCTAATATTTAGGAGTTAATGGCTGGCTAGTGGATAGTTTTAGTCTACCATGATCTTGTAAGTGGACAATGCCTCCCACATTTTAGACAACATTTACCTTAATAGTTTCATGAACTGCTAAGACTCCTAGTTTTTTTTTGATAATTCAAATTCCTTTTTATTAATATCATGGGGGATAGAGGACCTCTACTCTCCATCAGGTATTCCTTCTCAGAAGAAGGAAACTTTTATAGTGGTAGCCACACCCAATGAAGAGGAGGAACCCTACCTCCAAGGATTGTTTGCAAAGGCAATTACAAGTGAGCACATTATACTAATCTGCCAAACTGAACAACACCACACCTTCTGCCATACAACTCTACACGATAATCAAACCAAAAGCACTACTAACAGATACATGAGACTGAAATCATGGAATTTAAATCCAGGCGATGAATTCTTCAGCTCTGTGAAGCCCTTGCTTGGCAAGGGAATCAGCCACAAAATTGGCATTTCTTCCTTTGTGAATGATTGAGATGCTCAGGTGCTTTTTCCTTGCGTTTCTGATGAAATTAAGGTGGTGATTCATATTCCAAGGCCCACCTTTGTCACTATTACTCCATACAACTGCATTTGAGGAATCAGATTCAAGAGTGATCTTGCATTGCTTCGTGACATCATTTGATAAGGAGATCATGATTGCATGGTGAATGGCCAAAATTTCAGCACAATTGATCTCCATGAATGGGATGGGTGGGGAAAACAAACATAGGAAATTTCCAACGTGATTTCGGAGAATACCTCCAATAGTCGAGCTTGATGAGAGAAGATTAACAGATGCATCAACATTCCACTTGAGATGATTGATCTCGGGAGGGCTCCATTCGCAAGACGACGATAATACCTTAGGAACACTTGATACTGGAGAGAAGCCATTCCATATTAAGCAGTATGGATTTCTTTGAATATCTAAAGGGGAATACGGAAAGTCCTCAGACCATCCTTTAATCCACCATCCAATCCTCATTAGGATCAAATCTTGAATTTGTTTCGGAGTGCAAGACAAGTTCTCAAATATTCGCGAGTTGCGCTCTTTCCATATTGACCATACTATGATGAAGAAGCAAGCATGCCATACCTTCTTGAAAAAAGGAGCTTTTTTCGGAGATTTCCACTGCTCAAAAGTGCTTCTTAAATTGAGTGGAAATACCCACTTGATGCTCCATATGTCCATCCACCAATGCCATAGCTTCTGAGCGAAATCACAATGAATCATGAGATGATTGCAACATTCAGATGAGGAAGAGCATAGTACACATATATCATTTTCAGCGGGAATAATGCGAAGATTGGCGAGCTTTTGCCTCGTGTTGATTCTCTCAAGGAGTGCTGTCCACACAAAAACTTCTATTCGATGAGGCACTAGACCTCTCCATAATCCTTTAATCGCATCTTTGTGAGGCACTGAGCTTTGCTTATCAAGTTCGAGAGAAAAGGATTTGGAGGAGAATTGACCTGAGCTATGAAAGGTCCACGCTAAACTGTCAGTGCTGTCGAGGGATAAGCAAACTTGCAGCAGCAACTGTTGTAGCTTGGATTTCTCTATTAAATCTTGTGGTCTGAGAATTCGTCTCCATGAAAAGGTCCAAACCCACTTGAATCCTTCCCAAAATCCGAAGGAATCAACAGAGGCATTAGGCAAGATTGTGATTGAGTATAGTCTTGGGAAGATGATTTTTAATGGCAAAGAGTCAGCCCAAGAGTCATGCCAAAACAAGCATTTTGCACCATTATTTACGCACTTCCTAACACCTTTGAACGCCAAGTCTTTTGCTACTGGATGCTTTAGAATAGCCGAGCAAATTTGTTTCCATGGGCCACCATTGCTTGGGATTGCCAAGTCAGATATGGCAAGAGTGGATGGATATTTATATTTAGCTTTGATTACTTGACACCATAAGTGAGAAGGATCTTCAAAGTAGCGCCAGATCCACTTGAACAATAGCGCCAAATTTCTGTGCAATATGTTCCCAATACTGAGACCACCTAGAGCTTTTGGAAGTTGGACTATGTTCCATGAAACCAACGGCAGTGATGCTTTTTCAGAATTTCCATTCCACAAAAAAGATCTTGAGACCTTGATGATTGCTTGAATGACACCCTTGGGAATAGGATAGATGGACATGTAGTAGAGCTGTAGACTTGCAAGAGATGATTTGATTAAGGTTAATCTACCACCGATTGATAGCATTTTACCTTTCCATGTTGCTAGCCTTTTTGTGATCTTCAATAATATGGGGTTCCATAGTTGAATGGAACTTGCATTTCCTCCTATGGGCAAGCCCAAGTAGGTAAAAGGAATATTTCCCCGTCTTGCAAAGAAGGGAATTTGCGGCCGATTGGATCCAAGTGTGGGACATGTTTATGCCAATCAAAGAACTCTTGTGAAAATTGACTTGAAGTCCGGATGCTAATTGAAACAATATGAGCATCTTTTTTATGTTCATGAGAGAGTCAAGATTTGCTTCACTAAAGATAAGTGTATCATCAGCGTATTGCAAGTGAGTGATCTTCAAATCACTATTAGGAATTCCAACTCCATTCCATAAATTCAGTGATGTTGCTTTTTTTATCAATTGGTTAAGTGCCTCGACAATAAGAACGAACAAGAAGGGTGATAAAGGGTCACCTTGTCTCAATCCGCGTTGAAGCTTGAATGGAATGCTAGGTGAGCCATTAACCATGATAGATGCAGATACCGTTGATACACATGACATAATCCACTTGCACCAAAGGGGGGGGAATTTCATTTGCTCTAGGATCCATTCTAGGAAGTACCAGGATACACTATCATAAGCCTTGTGAAAGTCAAGTTTGAGAAGAGTAGCTTCAATGTTCCTTTTCTTACAAGAGTCAATTAACTCGCTTGCTATTAATGCACCATCGAGGATTTGGCGCCCTTCGATGTAAGAAGATTGAAGTGGGCCGATGAGAGAATGCATCACTTTTTGAAGTCTTCTTGCCATCAATTTAGCAATGATCTTGTATATGCACCCAACCATACTAATTGGGCGATAGTCTTTGAATTCCTTCGGCATTTCAATCTTAGGGATCAATGTGATATAAGCCGTATTGCACCCACGAGGAAGCTGCGATGTTTCGTGAAATTCACGAACAATCTTGTAAATGTCATGTTTAATAACTTCCCAAGCTTTTTTGATAAACTTGAAGTTAAAACCATCGGGCCCCGGAGCCTTGTTTGAGTCACATGAAGCTACGGCACTATCAATTTCTTCATTTGAGAAAGGCAAGATTAATTCCGCTGCATGCTCTTGGGAGAGGCAGTTAAAACTTAAGCTCTCGAATGTGGGCCTATGAGAACATTCTTCCTTGAAGATCTTTTTAAAAAACGATGTTGCTTCATTTTTCAGTTTCGATGGACTATCAACAGGCACTCCATTTACCTCTATGGAAGAAATTGTGTTCTTTCGCCTTTTATTCGAAGCCACAGCGTGAAAGAATTTTGTATTTCTGTCACCATCTTTGAGCCATGAAATTCAAGAATTTTGGGCCCAATACAACTCTTTGCGTTTCATCCACATCCAAAGATCCGCAAGCGCCGCTTTCCTTCTTTCTAATTCGGCTGCGTCAAGATCTCTTTTGTTTGATATGTCATCAAAACTTTGAATGAGATTTTCTAGCCTTGATATGTTTGAGTCAATATTGCCGAAGTCATCATGATTCCACTTCTTGAGATTCTTTTTAACAACCTGTAGCTTTTCAATCATAGTGAGAGAGGGGGAGACATCCCAGGACTCTTTTATTATCTTCAAGCAACTAGGGTCCGTGAGCCAAAAATTCTGAAACCTAAAAGGTTTCGGGCCCCAATTTTTATTGTTGGAGTGAGCAAGTAATGGACAGTGATCTGAAAGCCCACGCTGCAGCAATGTCAAACAAAGAGATGGAAACATGGATATCCACTCTGGGTTTACGAACATTCTATCGAGGATGCTTTTTTGATTTCCTCTAAACCACGTGAAGCCACCTGTTAGAGATGAAATTTCCATAAGATGAAGTTCCTGCAAAAAGTTTCGAAAGTCATTAGTTCCGCTTTGCGAAATTATTGCACTTCCCCTTTCAGAGGCTTCTAGAACCTCATTGAAATCGCCTATAATGACACAAGGCAGCGAGTTTGATTTCCAGTACTCTGAAATTTCCTTCCACACTTCAGCCCTTGAATTGATTGAGCATGGGTTATAGATGTTTATGAGTGTGCATTCAAAATTCAGCAAGGGAAAGGCCCCTTTTAATGCAATCCAGTGCCGATTGATTGACATTTCAATAGTATTGAACTGAGATTTATTCCACATTGTTGCAAGCCCGCCAGAATTCCCGATTGACGGTGCAAAGCACCAATCGATTTCATTCGATTTCCATATTGATCTCATGGCCTTTTCAGAAATTTGTTCCATTTTGGTCTCTTGGATAAAGACGAAAATTGGATCATATGTTGAAATTAGTTTCCTGAGTGAGCCTCTCTTGATTCTTGCGCCAAGTCCCCTTATATTCCATGAGATTGCCAACATTATGAACCTGCTTTTATGAGATGAAAAAATTCATTGATTAAGCAATATTGGTTGCCCAATTCTGCTTCTGATTGGCAAGGATATGCTCAATTTTCTCAATGAGCTCTGACATTGGCCCATTGTAGGATAGGCCCAGTGTGTTTGCCATACTGATTACATCCTCAGGAAGTATGTCATTGAGAGTATTGTGAGCAGATGGCGTACATGACGCTTCTTGAGTACAGTGAGCGTTCAATTTTAATCTCCTTTTTTTCTCTAATTTCCTCTTCCTCTTTTTTATTTGGATCAGCTTAGTGTGGTTGGGAATGCGATCCTCAAATCCCGGGGGGAAAAGAGGCCCTGAACATGAGGTTGATCCATTAGTGGATGTGGATGAGGTTCTCAGTTTGTTTGTGCGCATTAAAGGCCCAAACTTGTTTTGTGTGAGGATTGGGCTTAGTGGGTGATTTTTTGGAGGGGAAAGGATGATTTGGATGTTTGTGGTTTTTATGTTTGTTATTGGGCTTGTGTTGGCAGACACATTATCATCGGGCTTTTTTTCTGCTTCTGGTGATGTGTCTTTTCTGACATGCTGCAGAAGAGTTGAGTAGGCCCCCAATTCTAGGTCAAGGTTTTTTGTCTGTTGATGGTTTACGTTTCGAGAGCTGCATTTATTAGGTGTTTTATTGTTGTCGAGAAATCTGGGTGGGGTAGTTTGAAGGGTAAGTTGTTTTGGAGGATCTAGGGAATTAGATGCACATTTCCCAACAAAAAGCAACTCATCATTATTTATGACATCTTTTGAAAAGTGATTATCAACATTTTCTTGATCAGATGATTGCTCACTGGAAGAGGACTTACCTGGACTTGCAGTCATGGGACTTGGATTGTTTTTATCAGTTATGACTTTGGCTCCATGGCTGGACTTAACGTACTGACATTCAGATTGCCTTGATTGAGAGACATGAATGTCATAGTTTTTTCCATCAATTTCCATTAATAGCTTGCAATTTATGTCAAACAGGCAATCTGTGAATATTATAACATTTGCACACTCGTAGTTTCTGTAATCAACAGATATGACACGACCTAGAACACAACCAATGTTGAAAAAATTTTTGTAGCCCCATGCAATGAGAGGGACTCCATATATGTTGATCTGAGTTTTTCGCCACTTTGTTGCACTTTGATCATTGACATTTGTGACAACATCAAACCATTGTAGAAGCCATTTACTGTCCATCATGAGTTTTTTATCCTCAAATGTTTCAAAGATTATGAGATGCTGCATACCTCCCATTGATCTGATGGTGAGGCAATTAACTCCCTCTGAGAGAATATGATTGAGGATGGCTTCCGACGACTGAGAGGATGAGGTAAATGCAATTGCACTGCGCTGAAGCATCTCAATATTTTCTTCACATTTATTTCCTCTCATGGATGCTGCATAATCACTGTTTGCATCAATCTCACCTAGTGAGTTTCGAATTTGCTCCGTTTCTTCACCAAGCGCCCTTGAATTCATTGTTCTGTGATATGATGGTTTAGGCTTGATTGTGTTTAAGGGGGGTTAAGTTCTTGGGTAGGATTTTTGGGCTGGGTGGTTTTGGTTGTGTTTGTGTTTTGGGGATGGTTAATGGCTTCTTGATTATCTTGATTATTCGGCAGATCATTGCTCAAGGCAGCATCTTTGTAGGATCTATTGTCTCGAAGTGATAATTGTACTCTTTTGTTGCCGTTTTGTTTCACGTTTCGATTTATGGGATGATGTTGCTGGATGGGTTGGTTTTGTATGAGATTGGGTTTATCTTGCTTGGCTGGGAAGACTGAAATTCGGTGGCTCTCGATTTGTCTTCCATTTTCATCTCTAATAGCAGTGCTGAGTGATTGGGGGTGATAGAATTGGACAAAAGCGAATTTGTGGGTGGGGTATTTTTGAAATGTTGGGATGTATATGTTGGCGATTGCTCCGTGTGTTCTGAAAATTTTTGCAATATCAGATATGGTGGAGGTCATTGGTAGATAATTGATGAAACATGTTCGTGAGGCTGAGGGTTGATGTGGTCTGGATTTTCTTCTGTTGACTATGTTCCATTTACGTTCGCCATTTTTTCCTTCTTGCTTTCTCTCTCTAGGTTCTCTCTCCATCTCCTCTTGTAACTCAATCATCTAAGTCCCTTTGCTAAGACTCCTAGTTAACTTAGCCTTTATTCTCATTTCTCAACTTATTAAAATAAGTTTTAGCAAAAATAAGTTAAGTTCAACAAAAAATAAGTTTTAAATAAATTCATATAAAACAAGTTAAGTTTAGCAAAAAAAAAGTTCAACAATTCACAATGGCTCTGTTTGACAATACTAGCTGAAAATAAACTGAAACTGATAAGTTTACTGAAACTGATAAGATAATCTCTTTTTATTTGCAAATAATGTTAAATTAGTATTACTACTACTTTTTTTTAAAAAGTTAAAAGTATCCAATATTAGCATAATCAAATATTAAATCACACAATATAAGATAATCCGTGCATTACAAGTGATTTATAAATATTGTATATATATATACAAGAGAATATTTTCAGGAGCATAATCTTAAAATAATAGAGTTATTATATAGCCTATCCACATCGCAATGTAAAAGTTACCTTAAAAAAACATTTAGCATATAGGTAAACAATCAATGAATTGTAAGCAAGGTTATAATTGTTGTCATTACGTTCACGGTTCACCAAATAAAAGTAAAAATAAAAAAAAAAAATTAGTCATTATATGCAATGTGGAATTTTTATTGTTATTCGTGTTATTGTTATTTGATATTAGTGCTAATAATTGCTTATACTTAAATACTCAAAAGGGTACCAGTGTAGAAGTTGCCTCAAACTTTTTGTACCATTGATTGCCTAACATGAAATAACTCAACTAGGCAAAGTTAATTATTTTTTAATTGTTTCAATTTCCGACTCCAAAACGAGTCACTAGTCCCTACTGTTCTATGGATTCTAGCTGTTGAAAACGAAAAAAATAACGCTTACCGCCGTTCAGCATCAGTTTCACGAAATTGGCCAGCATGTGGAAAATTGAAGATGATACGATCGAATACCATGCTGCCAATAATAGGATGTTTCACCATAATCCTGGCGTCAACGTCGTGAAGGACCATGCTGCCTCGAGTCTCAAGCCGTGCTTTGTTGGTCAAGAATTTTGCATAGTTTTTTAATAGAAAGTCTGCCAAATTCAACAGCAACAAACTATTAAAAAGATGCAAAACTTTGTCAATAATGTCCATGTACTTATATTATGTAAGGAATTAGAAATTAGGATAACATTTTACTATGTTAGAGTAGTGTACCTTCGGAGTTTAGTGAAGTGGCAGTTATATTATGAGAAGTATCAAAAGCAACAGCCAAACAAGAGGAGAAAGAGAAGTCACCCTCACCAACGAGTAGTATTCTTTGAGCGCTAGTGTACGGCCCTATTTTCCTTACTATATCTTTCGGAACACTAGATGAACTATTAATAACCGTAGTAGTAACATTTTGCTTTCCATTCTTCTTCGTCGTCGTAGCATCTTCTTCATCACCACTCTTCAGATCAACCAGAATGTGAGGAGTAATTGAAACATCCAAGTAGTGGTAATGACTTTCAATTGTTTCGACGGTGCTCGCATGATGATCATATATGTCGATGCAACGTTGCTTCTCATGAGTATCATTAAAAGGAATTCTTAAGTGATTGGCTTGGTGATCATCTCTTGGTGTCTCAGTTCTTGCTTTTGTACGCAATTCTTTCTGTAAGTTGGACAATATTTGACCCATTTTCTAGCTAGACTAAAGCTAAGCTAAGCGCACATTCTACTTTCTATTAAGGATAAATCTTACTTCCTCCGTCCCAAAATATAGTTCCCATTTCCATGTTGGGTGTCCCCAAATATAGTTCCCATTTCCATATTTAGTTCCACATTTTTCCGTAATTTGTCTAGAAAAGTCGTGTCCCATCATTTATTTGCTTCTTGAGTTTTGTTTTTTGCTTTGTTTATTCAACCCAAGTATTACAATTAATGATCTTTCACCAATTATTCTCCATTCTCTCTCCTAAAACCATCTTTTCCCATACAACATTTATTTAAATAAACAAAAAATCTTTACTATCCCTCTTAGATTCTACTTGCATAAATTACCGTGAAAAAAGGGAAATGAGAACTATATTTTGGGACGGAGGGAGTATCTGCTTCTAATATGTTGTTCTTGGTTCCCTATTTATGAAACAAGAGTACTTAGCATGCTCATTTAAGGCTAACTACTATGTTGCCCTCCAAATTAAGGGAATAGATTTTTTTGGTTAATCTATCAATTGGATATTGGTAATTGAAAGGATTTTTATTTTGTTTTTGGGGTTAATGTTGCCGAAGAGACAAATCAAAGGAGCTCGAGGATCGGAGGGTGCACAGTGCACTACACCCATTTTCATAGGGAAAAGAAGAGTAAGAGAATTACGAGAAAAGGTGAACTTAATGAGTTGCATGCATAGTTTTCCTTTAATAACCAACCTTTTATATTCCATATTTCCATAAGTTCAAAATGATGTTTAGTTACTTCATGTAAGTTGGTGCATTGCATTAGCTTTTTAATCCGTCTCATTGAGTTACTCTCTTTATCGAAAAAGATGTTTTCGTTTACAATCTTAGCGCTATTCGTAAATCGTAAGTCCATAGAATTAAGTTGCTAAAAAATCTTCCAATGTTTAAAAAAACATCTAAATTAATACATTACGAAAATTAAACTTTTATAATTTTTTTAATGTGCAATTAAAGATATTAATGATACAAAATGTGCATAACAAACATAAAAATAACAAATGAAAACATATTTTTGTAATAGAGGGAGTATTTTATTTGGCATAATTTTTTTAGGGATAATGAATAAGAGAGGTAATAGATTAATAGGGGAAAAAAGAAGTGGAGTAGATAAGGAGAAAGAAATGTGAGAAGAGTTATGAGAGCGAGTACGTGCTTATACACAAGGTGTATCATGAAATTGTCGGAAATCTCATGTGTTGGAGCATTTGGTTCATATGATTCGAGAATGAGGTATGGGCTTAGAATGAGCAAAACATATCTAGTGTTTATTTAACAAATTAATAGAATTAAAACCCATACCTCAAACCCATAAGGTACGCGGTTTAAAAACTCAAGGGGGGAGGTGGGTATGGTTCATACCAATACCTCTAGGTATCTAATAAAAGAAGAAATTTCATTCCCAAATAAATTAACCAAACCCATGTGTAGGCGTGGATTTATTTTGCCTATGTGGTGTGAGGGCGTATTTGAATACCTCATTGTAAAAGTTTTATTGAAAACGTTTTGAAGTCGCCAACAAATCTTTAAAGGAAGACTCATAAACCTAATTGGATATTGGGAAACCGTAGGGACAAATTACGAACTTATCTAATGTAGATTTCCCCGTCATGACTCCACTAATGGTCAATGAACCATAGATTGAGTTCGAGGGTAAGGGTACGAATAAGATCAGGAATCAAAATCGCCCATTGATGGCCTCTACTTAATATCGATTCATATCTATATTTATGCAAATGAATAACCACATAATATTTTAATGCAATCTGAATATTAATCTATATGTTGGCTCATTAAACAAACAAAAGAATAATTTTTGGTGACATGTTATTATGCAATCAAATTAATGGGTTCCTAATAGGTTGTCCAAATTATCTGATTAATGTTAGAACAATTTCTTAGGTCTTGATTAGCAATAGTAAACATGTGAGGTGATGAAAGCATCAAATCATACAATCATGCATATGAATATATATATCAATGTAATGTAAAAGAAAATATAAAAAAAGGAGATTCAGAAAAGAATAATGTACAGTATAGCGATAATCCATTTAATATCTACATCGTGACAAGTAGGTGGTTAGTAAAACAAGAATTTTATTTTAATTGACCCTCAGGAACTATACCTTTGTCGTCTGGGTCTTATGTAACGATCTTCATAATTGATCATTTTCACTTAGATATACTAGAAAAAAGGAGGGAAAATAATTAAGTGAGAATCCGAATCGGAGAGAAAATCATGAGGTGAAGCTAATCAAAATTATTTGAGTGGGTATTGGGAAATATAACTATTTTCCTTATCCAAGTGAAACAAAGCATTATCAACAAATTATATATGAATTGATATAATCACTAGTGGAAAAAAGATTATATGTCACAACTAGGGGTGTTAACGAGCCGAGCTGAGACCGAACTTGGCTCGGCTCGGCTCGGCTTGAGAATGGGAGGGACCGAGCTCGGCTCGAGCTCGTAGAGCTCGAAAATCCCGGCTCGGCTCGAGCTCGAAAAACAAAATCTTCGGCTCGACTCGAGTTCAAAGTTTGCGAACTGTTATGCTCGAAAAAGCTCGAGAATAACGCACAAAGCTCGAGAAGGTTTACAGTAACTCAGAAGAAACTATAGACTAACATGATAACATCAAACTCGAAGAATAACATCAGAAGAAGCTCGAAGAATGTATGGCGAAATCGAGAAATTCAACACATAGAGATCTAGCACATAAAACTTTCAAATTCAATAAAATGCGAGCCAAAATCGAAAAAGAAAACATCTCATTCTGCTCGAAATTTCAGATTATATCAAAAAATCGAAAAAAAAAAACTAAAAATAAAAATAGAAACATTATATGTCATCCTGCTCGCTGCCGAAGACACCGCCGAAGACGATGTTGCTCGCCACCCAGCTCGCCGAGATAAACCACGAAGGAGGCTGAAGCGTTCAACTGGAGATTGGGGATTTAGGGTTCCTCGAAAACACCCTTGATCGGCTATTGACAAAATTACGTGACTCTCTCTTACTTTGTACTTCGGCTGAGAAAGCATGTCTTAATTGGCCGAGAAAGTAAAAACCCATGGTTATATGTGTTAATTGGGCTGAAAAGAAAACCCATGGTTATATGTTTTAATTGGGCTGAAGCTTTTATACTGGTTCATATTTTTTAAATTGGGCATTATTTTTTTTAAGTGAAAATCCAAGTTGAGTTAAAAATCAATGTATAAAATTTGTATTTTAAAATTTTTCGAACATGTTTGCGAGCTTTCGAGCCGAACTCCACTAGGCTCAGGCTCTGCTCGTTAAGGACTCGAGCCGATCCCGAACTCGAGTCGAGCCCTCTAGAGCCGAGCTTTGACCGACCTTTGACCGAGCCGAGCTCGAACTGTTTGCGAGCCACCCTCGCTCATTAGCACCCCTAGTCACAACATATCAGATCCGATTTTAACAAAACCAGATCCGTAAATCGTCCGTTTTTTGGGAGGCAAAACGCGGAAAATTTACTGATCAGGTTCTCTGAAGAACCGAATCAGTCAACAGAACATTGATCCGGCTTTCTGTTAACTGATCCGGTTCGCATAACCGGATCAGTTTGGTCCAATGCCTTATTAATTACGCAGCCCATCACAATCCTCTATCTTTCAAAATGACGCGGCCTAAACTCAATGACGCGGCTCAATCTCACTTTCCCTCTCTTATTTCACTCCTCCTCTATCTTACAAAATGACGCGGCCTAATCTCAATGACACGACCCAATTTGACTTTCCCTCTCTTATTTCACTCCTCCTCTCTCAGTTAGCACTCCTCTAAGTTAGGGTTTCCAGTCCTTCCCCTCTTCACTCAACCTCTCTCACCAACGAATTATACCACAAATTTAATTAACTAAACCAGCAATAAATTCACAACTAGAACTTAGCATATTATGAAGTAGATTGAAAAAGTTGCACGGGTGGTGGAGTTACGTTGCGGCTGGTGGGCTTCACGTTTTCCCCAACTTCGAGAATGAGCGAGAACATGAGGAGGAGGAGGAGGAATTGGCCGTAATTCCAAACCCCACGACGCGATCTTAAGCTTCGAGTACGATAAAGATGAAGAGGAGGAGGTTGTGTTAATGACGGCAAGTTGAATCGAAGAATTGTGCGGCATCGATGCTGCGAATTGTTAGGGTTTTTTAACACCATGAATCTGAGAAAGTGCAATTTGGTAAAATTTCTTCATCCTATTTTCTTGGAGCAGAAACAAATTTTTCAATTCTGTATTTTCGTCGCGTGAGTTTGTTGCCGTTTTGGTTTTGAGGATCTTGTGTCGGTCTTATTTAATGTTATTGCTTGTTTGCTAAATTATTTTAGGAGAGTTTGCATTTGGTGATATGTTTTGCTAAATTCGCTAAAGCTTTAGTGATATTTTTCAGTGAATTGTACATTAAGACTAATTAAATATAATAGTTTTCGTAAAAACTTGTTTTTATATATAAAAAATTAGGAAGATTACATTCAATCATGTGAATTTTTAGTCCAACTACAGTCCTTGACACCAATTTGGCAATCTTAAAAAAATGACTTAAATTTAGCACCTTTACTTTGTTAACAACATGATTTCCCCTGTCATATTTATCAGAGAACGAGTCGAAGAGTGAGCCTAATGATCTGCCTGTATTTCGCACGTACATCATTGAACTTAGGATAGCGATATCTAGCTTTGCAGTTGATGAGAACATAGTTTCTGAACATGGAGAAAAGGCACCCAATATTGTATTCAAAGGGAAGCTGGATAACCAAAAGCGGATTACTGTAAAATGTTTCAACAGGTCTGCTTGGCCGAACACCAGGCAGTTTCTGGTATGAAATACTCCCTCCGTCCCAGAATACTCTTGACACTTATCAATGCACGTAGTTTTAGATGATAAATTGTTGTTTGGTTATCAAATGTTATTTTATGGAAAAGTAGATGTGATAGGAGTTAGTAGTTATTAAAAGTAGTATTATTTTATTTTAAGGAGAGAGAGTGTTAAGGAGAGATAGTGTGGGCCATGGTTAGAGTTGGTGGGTAGTAGAAGTGGTATTATTTTATTTGGAGGAGAGAGAGTGTGGGCCACTTAAAAGGTGGAAGGATTAAAATAATAGGGGGACATATCCAAAAATAGAAGTGTAAAGAGTATTTCGGGACAGATAAAAAAGGAAAGTGTAAAGAGTATTCTAGGACGGAGGGAGTACATTTTTTTGATTCCCTAGGTAATAGGTCCATTTACCTTATCAAGGCTCCTACATCTGTTAATTATCAGTCCATGATCGCTTTTATAACCGCTTTACTGTTTTTTATTTGTTTGGCTTGAATTTGGTGTTTCCCATTCGCCACATTAGGGGATGGAATCGTAAAAATTACTTAAGTTATTGAATAATCAGAATTAGAATTTTTTGTTGGCAATGTAGCACTAGCAATTCTGTCCTTTGAGAATAGAGAAAACTGATCTTCACTCCAGCAGTAGGATGGCTATCTCTGCAAAGATTTGATCTCAAATTTCTAAGGGGGTATAAAGAGGTATTTGGATGTCAATTAGTCTTTCATATATTGGGGTCAACCCTATAGGCCATAATTTTCAGAGTTGATGCTCATGAGAAAATTGCGCTGTATTCTAATATGTTGTTCCACCTGTTTGTATGGCTTTCTTATTCGTATCTAACCTTAATCCTTTTTGAGATCTATAATTTTTCTCATATAATCTGTCAACATAGGAAGAAGCAAAAGCAGTTGGTCAGCTGCGAAGCAACAGATTAGTCAATTTGTTGGGTTGCTGTTGTGAAGGCGATGAGAGGCTACTTGTTGCAGAATAAGAAAACAGTTACTTTTACTTTAAAATATGATATAACAAAAAGTTATAAAGATTGAGAATAGGAACTCAAAGGAGAGCTTGAGATTAAGATTTTGGGGTTCCTAGATCTAAGATGATGGAGGGAGAAAAGGATGAGATAGAATGATTTAAGCAAGTATATCAAGTGTTGAAAACAGATTGCTGCGAGATCTTGCCTTTGAGTATGACCATATCTCCCGTCAATGGGTCCATTAGGTAAAAATTATATGACCTATTTTTTTTTTACTTTTTAATACTTGTTGCTCAAACTTACTGCTATTTTCCTTTACCAATTCATCACATATGCTGGATTATAATGTTCCTGGAGGTGGGACTTACTACAAATTTCTCCAAGTTATTCAAATATACTTCAGAACTGTGAGTGATAATCTGTTCGAATTTTATGTATTGCCAAAATTGTGCATTGATACCTTCCTCTACTGTGACTGTGAATATTCTTCTTTTAACATCAAGTGAAGTGACCTTTGTCAGCTATCTGAGTAAAATGTAGGGAACAACAAGTGATGAATGGATCCTACAAGTGGTGATACTTTCAGCTTGTGATGACATATTGGCAACACCCATCATTTGTTTATTCCCTTGATAGACTAATTCTATATCTATAATTTGAGTATGGATGTCCTGGTTATGTTTGTTTTTATATCTTTGCTATTATGAACCTTGCTGACTTCATTACCGGGGTCTTCTACGCTTTCATCATGTTATGCACCAGTCTAGCCTTCCATACAATTATTGTATGCAAGGTGTAAGAAGGTTCAATGGGAATTGCTTGCAGCACAATTATATAGGGAGTTGCTTTATATAGAAGAGCCGAAAGCACAAAGAGGAATTTGATAAGAGGTTAGTTAGTAGAGAGAGGAAAGGAGCTTGGGAGGTAATAATTAGAGGGTATTGGGAAAGGAAAAACATCCAGAAAATCAAGCTCATTCTGTTAGATGTGGCATGTGGGAGTGACCCATCGACTTCAATGCTTGGGTTCGTTATAGCAATCTGAGTTTTATCAATATCAACATCCTTCTATCTTCTATATTCTTCTACTCGTAAATCTCCTTTTTTTTATAGGAATTCATTTGATATATTTTGTTTAGTTGTCTTTTACTAGCTAGTTGATAATGTCTGCTTCTTGCAGTCAGTAATGCATCAGCCGGTACAAGACTGCGTATGGAACATTTTATCTCCCAATAAGTGGAATTATCTAACTTCACTTAAAGCATTTCGAATTTGTGTGTGTTGTTGGCATTGAATCCCCGTCCCCCTCCCCCGTGGGAAATATTTTGTGTGTGTGTGTGTGTACTAAGTAAATTGCATCCACCAGGTGCAACCTTCGCTGCTGTGTTTGGAAAAGATGTAGAATCCAACAAGTCTACAGCTTCAGAGAGAAATCAGAAGGGGTCCTGTGTTAATAATGGGTCCAGCATCAGTTCTAGAGAATTGGGAGAATGAATTCTCTAATTGTGCTAATTTTTGTTCATGTTTTGTTGGTGTATTTTAATTACAGCTGGTGCATTTTAATTACAGTTATTAATGTATACATGTGCTGAACTCAGAGTAATAGAGCTGGTGCGTTTTAATTACAGCTGGGTCATGCGATCTCTTTGTGGCGCCTATTTTTTTTTATTTTTGATTTCCACTAACTGATCCAGTTCTTGCTGGAAACCGGATCGGTTAGATTGATCTGATTTTTTTTTAAATCATGCTTACACTTAACTGATCTAGTTTTGATGGAAAACCGGATCAGTTAATATGATTAACTGATCCGCTTTTCCTTCAGATACGATTTAGGACCGGATCAGTAAATATGTTGGATCTGCTGCGAGCCCACCCGATGCAGACCAAAACTGGATCAATAATCCCGATTTTGACAGCATCGGATGGGCTTTTTTCCACTAGTGAATTTTTCATGATACTAAATTAACAGTTGTTCTCTCCATCACTTGATAGATATTCCGATCCATTTTGTTTTTAATTTGCAGTCTTTAAAATACATCGGCGCTATTGCCTGTGCACATTCGGGTACTTCAGGACTTCGTCTCTGAAAATCACCTCGACCATTGTCTTCATTGGCTCGAAAAATGCCGGTCCCCAAAGTTACGTTGTAATTGGAGTTCGTTTGGTCCTCGAGATGCTCCATTATAATGTTACTACAAAGTTAGTGTTCATTGGTTATTCAAGGTTGGGTAAGAATAAGCTTCTTTAGGGAAGTGTTGATTTAGCAGCACATGGGCACCCCCAATGCAGCGACAATGCCTTGATGCCTAGCGACACTCGTGGGGCTAGATAAGAGGAACTCGAGATATGCTCTCTGTGTCAAAAAGCTGAAGCAATGAGAGACTTGTTGATATTTTTATAGTCGTTTGGAGCAAAGTCATTGTTAGTAAAGTCTATGGATAATAAGAGGTAACATGACGCTTGATCTGCATCCAGCTCGGATGATGAATATGTACATGGAGTCGATAGCGATGCTCTCGCTTAAAACAATCGTAACAGAGACCTGTCTATAATATTAATTGTCTTTATGCAGGTTCACTTAGCTGCTTCTTTTTTATAATTGATGCAAAGAAGGGATTAAAATACTTAGCTACTTCAATCTTTTTATTTGTATGATTACCATATACAACCTATAGGTGGAATATTGTCACGTGCAGACTATTTCCTCATTCTTGCATGCTGCCTACTAGCTTCACACTTCACACTCCCGTTAGACTACTAGCTAAGGCACCCAATATGCTGACTACGCTATGTGAGCGAGGAATATGGCTAAGTGCAGGACCTAAGGCACAACTACAATGCTTTGGAAAGAATGCTTTGTATTGATAGTAAAAAGATTATAAGTGATGAGGTATCTAGGATGAATGCACAAATGAGGGGGAGTGCCCTATTTATAGGGATCCTTGGTGCCTAATTAGAGCTTTCTAAGTTCTAGAGAATTCTATGAAGCTCTAAACAAAAGCCTACTTTCAAACGTCTCTAGACACCTCTATTCAATTTGTACAAGCGTAAGATAAGCTAGAAGCTTCTACAAGAATGTACAAGAGTACTTGAGAAGGCTCTAAAGTGCTCAAGAATGCACCAGCACTACTGCCTGTGCATGTCGGGTACTTCGGGAGTTATGAGTTTATATCCTTCATTTGTAATAAGCTTGTATAAGCACTAATAGTTTGTTAGTTGTTTTTTAGCTTATTTCCTCTTCTATTAGTTTGTTACAAGAATCTGGTCTTTAAATACTAAAGCTGTAATAACATAACACTAATTGATTCTTTTGCTTTTAATAACAAAATTGAGATACATTTCTCTCTATTGATTCTCATGGTATCAGAGCAGGTTAAACCTGTCCTGAATTACGATTCTACAAATCACTTTGATTGAGTTAATTGATTCTCAATCTTCTTCAATTTTTCGACTTCTTACATCTTAGCTAATTTTCCGCATTGAAATTTCTTCTCAGTTTTGTGCAATTCTTCGTAAACTTCTTAAGAATCTGAAATTTTTCTCAAGATTTCTTGAAGAATCATCAATGGCGGAAGTTTCTGGAGAAAACTCAAATTCTTCTAATGGCGATAGCAATGTAAGTAACAATTACAACGATCCTTTCTATATCTCGAATTCTGATCAAACAATGAATAAGCTGGTAGCAATTAGTCTGAATTCTACGAATTTTGTTAGCTGGAAGAGAAATGATAAGCGAGCTTTAGTAGCGAAGAATAAAATAGGTTTTCTAGATGGTTCAATTGCAAAACCTGAATCTAATAATAAGGATTTTAATCGGTGGATTAGATGTGATTATCTAGTTTCTTATTGGCTAGTTAATTCAATGGAGCCAGAAATTGGTGAGAATTTTACTTTTGTGGAGAGTTCTACTCAATTGTGGCATGAAGTTTGTAAGAGGTATGGTAAGTCCAATGGACCGCAAATTTATCAGTTGAAGAAAGATCTGGAAAAGCTGAAGCAAGAAAATATGTCTATTGTTGCATATTTTGGCAAGATGAAACGACTATGGAATGAATTACAAAATCTCAGAAACTTTCCTGATTGTAGTCGTGGAGTTATGTCTAAGTGTACGTGCAATTTCTTGAAGAAAATTGCGGATTTTCAGGCAGAAGAAGCTTATAGAATTCTTGCTTGGTCTTAATGATGGCTAGATAATGTCATCAATAACATTCTTTCTATGGATCCCTTACCTTCTCTCAATCGAGCATTTTCTCTGGCTCAACTAATTGAGATGCAAAAATAAATTTCTGCACATTAGTTTTCAACTCATGAAGTCAGTGCTTTGGCTGTGCAAAGAAATTCTGGAGTTAAGCGAGGTTGAAGGAAGGAGAAATTTGAAAAGATGAATCTAAGATGTGATTAATGCAAGGGTAAAGGACATACCAAGGACCAATGTTTCAAACTCATTGGTTTTCCTGATTGGTATGATACGAAATATGTGTCTAACAACACTTCTGGCAAGTTGGTTGCACATGTAGCTGCTGACAACTCTTATGAGGATACTCCTATGGAATATATGGGAGCTGGTCCTTCAATTGGATCATCTGTAGCTGCCAACCATGTTGATACCAACATGCTTCATACCATGTTTCAGGAGTTCTTGAATTCTATACAAGGGAAGCAAACTATTGGGGAATCTTCCAATAGTCAAACATATACAGCTCGTGCTCATTTTGCATGTATTACTTCTATTCATTCTTGGATAGTTGATTCAGGTGCCACTGATCATATGGCCTTTGATGCAAGTTTATTTTCTAATAAAAGGAAACTTGAAAAAGCAATTGAAGTAGGATTACCTGATGGTAGATGACTCATTTGACTGAGATAGGTGTGTGGTTATCTGTGCAAATATCACCCTATACAATGTGTTGTTGGTTCCTACTTTCAAGCATAACTTACTATTGGTTGGACAATTGGTTGTTCACAGTAAGATTGAGGTGAAATTTTCTTTGTCTGAATGTGTGTTTCTTGCTTCAAATGGTAAGAAAATAATGCAAGGCACTATGATTGGTGGTCTATATTACCTTACTATGTGTCCTGTTACTCAGAATTCCAAGGCTTATTCCAATCTTTCCAAAACTACAAATACATCTAAACTTTCCCTTGAACTCTTACATGCTAGACTTGGTCATTCTTCATTATCTAGAATGAAACATATTGCTTTATCTCTATGTTGACATATAGATAATTTCTTCTGTGAATGTTGTGTTTTTGCCAAACATTATAGAACTCCCTTTCCTAGAAGTGATTCTAGAGCCACTGAAATATTTTCTCACATACACATTGACCTTTGGGGTCCTTATAGAATTAAAACTCTTCATGGAGCATCTTATTTCTTGACCATCCTTGATGATTTTAGTAGAACAACTTGGACTTTTCTCTTGCAAAACAAATTACAAGTTTATAAGACCATTGCCAATTTTCTTATTCAAGTTGAAACTCAATGTGAAAAGCATGTTAAAACTGTTAGATCTGATAATGGAACTAAAATCCAAGATCAATGTCTTATTTTGTTCTATAACAAAGGCATATTACACCTAGCTAGTGTTCCCAAACATAATGGGAGAGTCGAGAGAAAACACAAGCATTTGTTAAAAGTTGCTAGGGCCTTACTTTTTCAGTCCAATCTTCCTTCATATTTTTTGGGTAATTGTCTTCTTATAGCCACCTTTCTCATTAATAAAATTCCCACACCCATCCTAGATTGGAAAAGTCCTCATGAAATTCTAACTAAAACCTTCTCTGATTATGATTCTCTTAGAGTTTTTGGGTGTTTATGCTATGCATACAACACAGATAGGAAGCTAAGAAAGACAAGTTTAACCCTAAAGCCATTAAATGCATTTTCATTGGATATCCATATGGACAGAAAGATTACAAAGTTTTTGATTTAAAAACTAGGAAATGCTTTGTATCTAGAGACATCATTTTTCAGGAACAATCTTTCCCTTTCCATAAAACATCTCTTGATGCTGTTACAGAACATATTAACAGTGATCATTCATTAATAGATATTTCTGATTCTTTTTCACATCCTTTGACCAAAACTTCCACTCAATCACTAGTAGAATAATTGCTTATTGCTGCGGTAGTATTGCTGCGGTTTTACCAATACGCAGCAATATATCACGTAAAAATAAAAGGTAAATTATAAAATAACCATATTGCTGCAGTTTCTGCTAAAAACCGCAGCAATATTGTTTCAACGGAATTTTTTGTGAAAAAGTTTGACCATTTGACCACATATATTGCTGTGGTTTTTCCCAGAAACCGCAGCAATATATCTGCTGTTTCAACGGAAATTTTTTAAAAATGTTTGACCATTTGACCACATATATTGCTGCGGTTTCTAGGAGGAACCGCATCAATATATTAAAATACTATTTTTTAATATTATTTTAATATATTGCTGCGGTTCTTCCCAGAAACCGCAGCAATATGTCTGCCCAAATCTAAAAAAAACACGGGCAAAAAAAAATTAGGGTTTTCATAAAACCCGCCTCTCCCACTCATAAGTCCATTACCGCCTCTCTCATCCCTTCTCTCTCTCCACTACGGATCGGACCTCTCTCATCCCCCCCCCATCCTCTCTCTCTCTCCACGACAGATCGGCCTCCTCTCATCCTTCCGTCTCTCATCGCCATCACTGCGATTCACGTCGCTGAGAAACAACGAAGACCGAGTTCGTCGGCCGCTCGACTCGAGATCTCCTTCGCTCGTTCAGTTCGTCGGCCGCTCGACTCGAGTTCTCCTTCGCTCGTTCAGTTCGTCGGCCTCTCGAGTTCTCCTTCGCTCGTTCGCTTCTTCTGTTCGTCGGCCGTTCGAGTTCTTCGTCGAGTTCGCTCTCAGATCCTTCGTCGGCCGATTCTCTCGTTGTTTGTCGGCCTTTCTTCTTCTCCGTTCACCTTGATCGTCGGTCGTTCACTCACTGCTCAACAACCGCCGGATGTCTGGTTTTAGATTTTTTAGTTTTGATTTGTTTTTTAATTTTTTTTTATATAGGTTTTATTTTTAGATCTGATGTTAGTGTTTACTTTTTTGTATTTATTTACTTTTATGTTTTGGAATGAATGTGATGTCTGGTTTTTTCTTATGTTAGTTTCAACTTTTGGAATAAAAATTTCCTTAGATGAATATACATGAATGTGATGTCTGGTTTTATTTTCGTTTTTGGACTGAATGGATCTAATGCAGGGAGTATTTCGTGTTTGTGAATAGTTTGATCCCTCAAACTTTTGAATAATTTGCAAAAAAAAAGAAAAAAAAATTAAAAAACAATACATATTGCTGCGGTTAAAAACCACAGCAATAGGTTAATTACCTATTGATGTGCCTTTAATGGCTGCGCGGTCAAAACCGCCGCAATAGGCCACTTAATGACCGCAACAATAAGCATTTATTCTACTAGTGAATCTCTCTCTATTCAACCATCTATTTCTTCTAATTCAGGAGAGAATCATGTTGCTAATGATGTATCTGATCATGGAATACAAATTTTCTCACACTTTTCATTCTAACCATAATGAAGTCCCTAATTCTTCTCCTACTTCTGTTTCTTCAGAACCTATTCATTCTAATCATAATGAGGTTCCTAATTCTTCTCCTACTTCTATTTCTTCAGAACCTACTCTTAATCTCAATTTCTCTCCTTTTGTTGATTCTTCTATTCACATTCCTTATGTTAATAATACTCTTCCTGTTAGACAGACAACCAGAGTTGTTAAACCTCCTGTAAAACTACTTGATTATGTTTGTCCTACTCTACCTACCTCTTCTGATTCTCTTTCTTTTTCTGTTGTATCTTCTCCTCCTATTACTGAGCCTTTGTCCTATAACCAAGCTTTTGTAATTCCTAAGTGGCAAGATGCAATGGATAGGGAACTTAGTGCTCTTGAAAAGAATGACACCTGGTGTTTGACTACCTTACCTGCCGGAAAAAAGGCTATATTTTCCAAATGGGTTTTCAAGGTCAAATATCTTCCTTATGGGAATGTTGAAAGATATAAAGCTAGGTTAGTGGCTGTTGGATATCAGCAAGTAGAAAGGATTGATTACACTCATACTTTTTCCCCTGTAGCTAAAAATGCTACTGTTAGAATCCTTATTTCCTTGGCTACTGCTAAAGGTTGGCCTTTATGTCAACTTGACATAAATAATGCCTTCCTACATGGGTTCCTAGATGAATAAGTGTTTATGAAGCCTCCATTAGGTTACAAAAAGGCTAAATCTGGTGAGGTTTGCAAACTAAATAGATCCATATATGGTCTGGAGCAAGCTTCTAGACAATGGAACAAGGAGTTATGCAAATTTCTTCTGAGCCATGGTTTTATTCAATCTACCCAAGATTATTCACTCTTTACTAGACATCAAGATGGTGAGTTTGTTGTGATTTTGGTATATGTAGATGATATGGTCTTAACTGGAACTTATCAAGCTCAAATTGATCACATGAAATCTGCTCTTGACTCTGCTTATACCATCAAAGACTTGGGTCCAATGAGTTATTTTCTGGGTATTGAAATACACAGATTTAATTCTGGTACGATTCTTAATCAGAAAAAATATATTTCTGATATCATCAAAGACTTTAACTTATCAAATGCCAAACCTGTTGCTGCACCTTTGCCCAAAGGTCTTGGTTTATCTGTTGATGATGGTGACATTCTTGAGCATCCTGAAGTTTATAAACAGCTTGTGGGGAGATTGTTATATCTAAATATAATAACTAGGCCTGACTTGTCATATGCCACACAACATCTGAGTCAGTTTCTTAGTTGTCCAAGGAAACCACATTTACAAACTGCTATGTATGTGGTAAAATATCTAAAATCTACCTTGGATCCAGGCCTTTACTATTTTGCTACTAGTAATATACAACTGTAAGCCTATTCAGATGCTGATTGGAGTTCTTGTGTGTTCAGTTGTAAGTCTTCAAGTTCTTAAAGTATGTTCTTGGGGTCTCACTTGGTCTCATGGAAGACCAAGAAATAAAAAACAGTAAGTAAATCTAGTGCAGAAGCTGAATACAGGAGTATGAGTAGTGCTGCATCTGAAATTGTTTGGATTGAAGGTTTATTGCAAGACTGGATCAGCATATTAATTTACCTATTAACTTATTTTGTGACAATTCTACTGCTGAACATATTGCACAGAATCCTGTGTTTCACGAGAGGACCAAGCACCTTAACAAGGATTGCCATTATGTTCGTGAACAAGTGGTTTCCGGTTTCATCAAGACTACTCATGTTCCTAGTTCTCTACAGCTAGCAGACATTTTGACAAAGCCTCTTTCAGGGCCTCTACATCAGCAAATATGTTCCAAGCTTGGTCTTATGCATTCTTCCCAAGTCCAGCTTGAAGGGGGGATATGAGTTTATATCCTTCAGTTTGTAATAAGCTTGTATAAGCACTAATAGTTTGTTAGTTTTATTTTAGCTTATTTCCTCTTTTGTTAGTTTGTTACAACAAACTGGTCTATAAATACCAAAGCTATAATAACAGAACACTAATTGATTTTGTTGCTTTTAATAACAAAACTGAGATACATTTCTCTCTATTGATTCTCAGGAGTCGTCTCAACTTTCAACTGTTGTCTTCGTTGGCCTGAAAAATGGTCGGCCAGATTCATCGGAATCGGACTTTGTTTTGTCCCCGAGATGCCCTTTTACCATGTTACTACAAGATGGGGGTTCACTGATTATTCAAGGCTAGGCAAGAATAAGCCTCTTTAGGAGAGTGTTGTCCGAGCAGCACATTGGCACCCCAATCGAGCGACAATGCCTTGATGCCAAGCACACTCGCCGGGCTTAGTGACGAGTTGTGATGATATGCTGTATATTTTATACATAGTACAATTGTACATTGTTTCTATACATTGAGTAATGGACGACTGAGCTGCTGTTTTTTTGCCTAGTAATCTGATATCAGCTCCTCTGCTGAGAGTGTGAAGGTTATAACTGTTACACTTTAAAAGGACATTTTGAGAAGATCGGATAGCTTCTTTGATGCACGACGGAAGTAGTCTAGAACTGTATTCCCAAGCAGTTAAAGTAGTATAACAAGCCAAGAACCAAGAGCTAAGTAGCCAAGAAAGGGGGGGTGTAATTCTTGCAAAACAAACACCTAAAACAGTCTAAATCAAGATACAGAAGATAAATGAAAATCAGAAAATAAGATGCAAATAATCAACTCTGTTTCACATAACCGGATTTTTACTGACAATAATCAAATTGATCCAGAAGTCAATTTAAGAATCTAATAAATTCAAAGCTACCTTGTCAACTCTTAGTAGTAGAGGATGGTGGTTGTTGAGAGGATGACCTGATTAGACCATACTAGTTGACTATCATGAGATGCTAATTGTACTAGTGACTACTGAGTTTCTGGACTCATTTTTTTTTCTGCGGCAAAAACATATCTCTTGTCAAAGTACGCACTAATCAAGCATGTAACTTGAATTTAAGAGGCACTTGTATAAGCCTATTCCAAATAAAAATAAAAAAAAAATATAAAAAAAAAACATGTAACGACAGAATTTCAATCTGAAACTTACTGCAAACATGAAAGACTTTAGACTTTTTCTGAAAGAAATGCACAAGAGAAAGAGAAGAGGGAGTGGGGTTGTTCAGGGTTATGCAGAAGCAGCACATGATATAAAAATTATAAATGGGTAATGGGCATGAATTACAGAGAAAGGAGTATCCACATCCGATCCGTCCGATTGCCATCCCTTACCAGCTCCCTCTCTGTGGCCAAAAGCAAACCGCCATCTACCAACACTCTATGAATGGTACAATTTGCAACATTCAAAGTAATGACGAGAGGGTCGTCATGCGGGGAGATTATGCCTTCTGAATCTTTCTTCGTGAAGGTCACTGTTGGCATGGTTGGCGGCTCTGGCCATCGGTGAGTCTCATGCAGATTGACTTGATGACGGAATTCCTTCAAACTTGCATTAGCTCCACTAACTGTCCCGCCATACGTAGGGCCGCCGACTATGACATGTATAACCGTCAACCTGTCCCGGACTGGGGTGTTCCTCTGAGGTTCCTCGACATGATTCTGGTCCTGGTCATGCCGGCCTGAATCATGTCGATGAGCTTCTTGCCTAGACTTATATTGGGTAAAATACCCTCTCCTGATCAAATCTTCTAGATTATTCTTCAGATCTTTGCAATCTTCAGTGATGTGGCCATGATCCTTATGAAAATCACACCATTTGTTCCTGTCGCGACCTTTATGGAACATCTTTTGAGGGCGCTGCCACTTGTCGTCATCCTTATGCATGGCGAAGATTTGTGCCCTGGGCTTGGTTAAGGGTGTGTAGCTTTCAAACTTTTCCTTCTTCTCCTTGCCCTTAAGGACACTAGTCTGGGTAACCTCTTTCTTGGTCTCCTTCCTGCCTTGACTTCCTCGTTTTTCTTCTTTGGCGATTTCAGAATCACCTCTCCTGATATTCGAGGCTCGATCAAACTCTTCACTTTTTATGAATTCATTGGCTTTTCCCAGTACAGCCGCCAAGGTTTTTAAACTTTTTCTTCCCAAATAGCTTCTGAAATCGCCATCTTTCAAGCCCGACATTAATGCTAGCACAGCGACTTCCTGTTGCAAGTTGGGTATTGTTACCGCTTCTCCATTGAATCTTCCCAAGAAGTCTCTGAGGCTTTCATTTTCGCCTTGCTTTATAGCCATGAGTTCTCCGGTAGTTCTTTCCCGCCTTCATTGCGACAAACTGCGTTTGGAATTTCTGCTGACAACTGGTAAAAGTCCGTGATTGATGCCGGCGGCAGGCTTCTGAACCATGTTTGTGCTATGCCCGACAAGGTTGCCGGGAAGACCTTGCACCAGATGGCGTCTGATTGGGTGTACAAATGCATACGTCCCTCATATGCCGACAAGTGATCGACTGGGTCTGTTGTGCCGTCATACTTACGTGATGGCATCTTGATGCGCTGCATGGGTTCCTCCAGAATCTCTCTGATGAAGGGTGAGCCCCTAGGTGTGATGGGAGCTCGTTGCCGTCCTGAGTAGGTACTGAATGTCCTACCATGCTGGCTAATGTTACCTCTTGTCTCCCTCACGGTGCTCTCTTTGTCGTCATAGATAGGCTCAGTGTACTTGTCAGTATCTTCCTCCTCCTCTGTTTGAAGAGTTTCTTCATCATAACCTACTTCCGCCATCTCCTTCTCCAGGCGGCGTCCTTGTTGAGAGAAATGCTTCGTTCTTCTCAATGGGTTGCCATCTCGATCACGAACAATAACCCTTCCAAGGCGCTTACTTGGCGAGCTGTTAATCCGATTGCCGGAAGCTACGGCATCAGGCACGCCTTGGCGGCATGGATTTGTTTCGGGAGTGAATTGAGCAATGCCAGAGGATGGTGTTCTGTGGTGTGGACTTGTTGGGGTTATAGGATAGGGCTCAGGTGAGTCAGGCTCTTCATCTTCTACATAGACGGGATCAGGATCATTAATAAGACCGCCATACTTGGTGGCGACAGGGTTGTTGCCGAGATCGATGTTGCCGGTAGGGTTGGGGTCCATCCCCTCCTTCTAGAGCCAATTGTTTCGGGTGTGAAACAGTGGACGTCAAGGGTTGACGGCCTGTGGAGGATGAACAATATTTGGCGACGTCGAGTATGTCGGTATAAGATGATTTGGATTGTCGGGATACCTGCACAATGAGCAAGGGTGACTGACCTCGGGGGGTTGCCGAGGAAACCCACTCCGATGCCTAAGTCAGACAAGGTACGTTGAACCAGTACAGATAAAGTAGGTAGGTGAAAAGTAAATTACGTACCTCGGAGTCAGTGCAGGTGGGCTATCTATAGTATATTACTAATAGGTCGGTTTATCCTTGGTGAATCCCTGATATACACGTGTACTATTTAATCAGATCCGTACACGTATGCGTCACTGCCTAGACATGTTGTTAGGCTGGTAAGTCTGACAAGCCATTTGTCAGACCGGCAAGTCGAGTTACGAATTTGCTATTCTTAGCGATTCCTGTCATGAAGCATATGATGCCGGCAAGTTCCTGACGGCATGTGCCTATGACGACGTCGACAGGTATAAGGGAGTTTATATACTCCCGTACAGTATCTAACAAATTCAAAGCTACCTTGTCAATTCTTAGTAGTAGACGATGGTGGTTGTTGAGAGGACCTGATTAAACCATACTAGTTGACTATCATGAAATGCTAATTGTACTAATGACTACTGAGTTTCTGGACTCATTTTTTTTTTTTTCTGCGGCAGAAATAGATCTCTTGTCAAAGTATCACTAATCAAGCATGTAACTTGAATTTAAGAGGCACTTGTATAAGCCTATTCCAAATAAAAATAAAATATAAAAAACATGTAACGACACAATTTCAATCTGAAACTTACTGCAAAGTTGCAAACATGGAAGACTCAGAACTTTCTGAAAGAAATGCACAAGAGAAAGAGAAGAGGGAGTGGGTTTGTTCAAGGTTATGCAGACGCAGCACATGATATAAAAATTATAAATGGGTATGGGCACGAATTACAGAGAAAGGGGTATCCACATCCGATCCGCCCGATTGCCATCCCTTACCAGCTCCCTCTCCGTGGCCAAAAGCAAACCTTCCTCTCATAACATTTAAGAAGATTATGTGATTTTTTAGATTCCAAACTTTGGGAAACTTAATAGCCAATTATTATGAAATATTTGGAATATTAGCTCGGACTGATACCAATATATTCTCAAAGATATATTTCACATACAAATCTTACAGAACATTCAAAAGTTGTAGCCATCAACATATTGAGCCATACTTGCCACTAACAGGCCCCAACAAGTATATATACACAAAATGAACATGGAAAAGTTGTTAAAATGTTTATGCACTGATTTTTTTGTGACAAAACATTGTAACCACTTGCACCAGTCAAATTAGAGCACAGAAAAAAAAAATGGCAGCCCAGCCTCGAAAATCTAGTACTTCGCATCACTTGAATTTAATTGAGCACAATACAGAGGACTTGGCCAGCTTCAATATATCCTTTTCTTTAGCAACAAAGGCTGCCACCCTGTTGCTTTGGTCCCATTGTATTACCATCTTCTCCAAAACATGAGCATTCTCAAGGAAATACTTCAGCATTTTTATTTCTCCTTTAAATCCCTTGAAATCTTTGATGTTGATCAACTTTAACCGAGATTCGACACAAGCAGGCACTGCTTCTTTTTTTAGCGAGAACGTTGCATCTTGTTGAGTGGAGTCCTAGATATCCACCGAGAAAAGGCAAATATAAAAGGATGTAAATCAGAATCTCTGATGAGTAAATCAACTTAAAAATAATGCAACACATTCTTAAAAGGTAGGTCTTGCGTACATGGGTGTATAGTATAAAAAGAAGTTTAATCAGTCAAAATCACATTACAGCAAACTAGACTCAGTTGTATACAATACAACCGTTGTATACAAGTTTCTTGATTTGCAAACTCTTCTTCAAACATTATAAAATTAGACAAATCAGAGCGACAGATATATTTGTGCAGGATAAAGAGATCAAATGTATTGCACAACCTGCACCAATGTGAGAGATTTGAGACAAGGCGAGCTAATTAGAAAGTCCAACAGCACATCATTCCAGCTAACATCATGGCCAAGGGCGAGGTCTAAATGAGTCAAATAACGAAAGACGGGCAGTTCAAAATAGCCACTTGTGAGAGCCTTCAAAACAAGAGAAGCAAAGTTAACTTTGAGCAATGCAAACTGTGACTTAGTATCTTAGCCAAATTACAAGTATAGAATGCATACCTCCAAGCATTGCCTGGACAAGTCCAAGAATTGACAATCATGTAGCCCTGTAATAAAATCAAGCATAGTGTTGCAAAGATCTTGTCCATCCTCGTATTCATCATCATTAAAACCAGTGATTATATGAGCCTCAATTATAGACTTCAGATTCCTGATTTCGTACTGCTGCGCTAAGCTGTCATAGTAATCAAAGTAGACCAAACTTGGCAAATCAATGTAAATTGTTGCATCATTAAGTTGATCAAGAGGCCCGTTAAGACCAGGATCAAGTGTCAACTTTCTAAGCAAGGGATTAGTAAAGTATAGATCACCGCCATGCCAAGTACACTCATCTATCACCAATTCTTCTAGTAGTGGACACCCGGACAAAATCCCGTTAAGACTGTGATAATGATCCCAAATAGGTTCAACACCCACAATTATGCTCCTCCAGCTTCTTCCATAGAAGGTAATTCCTCTCATGAAAAGGACTTTAAGTCTTGGAAATGTTACTGACTTTGGAACACAAAGCGTAAACATACCATCCAACTTCAACACCACCAGATTCTCACAGGTCAATTGAGAAAATTTTAGCACACAAGACATACTCATATGAAATGATAATTCAAGTTCAGCAACCTTATGAAAAATGGCAGCATTCATACATTCATGTAGCAGAGAAGGCATATAATTGTTCACACATTTCATCCGGAACTTACTAATATGCGATGCCTTGCGTTGTGCCAACATCTTATTTACAATCTCCTTGAAACAAGTATTACTCCTTCCTGTTCCCAAATGAACTCGAGGATTAAACGATAACGAATCATCAAAATCAAGAGTACTAGCAAGTTTGTAAAGGTTCTTCCACCTAGATGAAAGAATGGTAGTTGCCACAGCATACTTTGTAGGAAGCCAAGATAGAATTCGACCTAATACTTCATCTGGTAAACTACTGATCAAGTCTTTGCTTTCCAAGGCCCCCAATTTCCTACACTTTCTTTGAGTTGCACCCATGTTTTCTTTAAGCAATATTCATCAGTTCTTATTCCTGTCAACAAGGAACATTGTATTGTAAAAATTTAACTCATAGACAGTACTAAACACTAATAATCTATTGAAACATGGGAAGTATAATTTTAATTTATATGCATATCCATTACATCAAACTCTAGACAGTACTAATAATCTATTGAAACATGGGTTATAATTTTATATGCATATCCATTACATCCAAATCAAGCAAATTTAACTATTAAAACACATGGGCAGTTCAAATTACGCAAGAAATTTAGCCAACTTTGCTAGTTTTAAAACAGGAGTATAAATTTATATGCATATCCATTACATCAAACTCTAGACAGTACTAGTATAATAGTATACTATTGAAACATGGGTAATAATTTTATATGCATATCCATTACATCCAAATCAAACAAGTTTAACTAACAGCGCATTGGCACTTCAAATTAAGCAAGAAATTTAGCCAACTTAACTAGTCTCGATAAATGGTAAAATACATTTAAAGGGTTTTGGCAAAAATTGTAACGATCACAATTTACATAATATTTGATCAAGAGAAGTACAAATTGAATAAAGATTGTTGAGTTATGAAATGTAACATTTGCTCAAAAAACGGTTTGCAACTTTATGGGTATTTAAGCATTCTAAAGCGCCAAAACAAGGACAAAGCTAGTGTTTTTTACAATCATATGAAAAAAAAAATATTATATGAAAAGAAGAAGTAGAGAATTTTAAGCACAACTTACAAAATTGAAAAATTCTTCAACTTCATCTTTTAAAAAAGTAAAAAAGCATGAAAAGTTGTTAGATTCTTGAGACTTTTCTTTCTTTCTTTTTGCCATAAATCCCACAAAGAAATTACTAATCTCAATCATTTTCCATATCATATGGGTTTCAAGAATTATGGGGAAATAACGTTAAAATGGTAGATGTTGTAGAGTAAGAATTTGCAAAATTTAGAAGGAAGAGAAAGTTTCTTGAGAAAATATACCTTTTCTCTGGCAATTGAATTATTGAAGTTGAAAAAGACAAACATTTAAACATTTGTGTAGATGAAGTGATGTTATGAACACTTTTTAGTGACGGCCTATTCTCAATTCACTATTGGCGGTAAGAAAATAAAAATTATTTAAGGAGAAGAAGTGTTTTTTTTATTAATTTACTTTTTTTAAAATTGGGTTTTTGCAGGGTAATGCCGCCCTACTAGTATAGGACAGTAGCCCAAATGATGAAAATTACAGGCGTTGGAACACGTGCCGTTAATCCATTTATCCCGTATCTTTTGCTTCTTTTAAGGGTTGTCTACTGCAAAGTCACTAGGTTCACTAGAGTACAGATTTTTTTTTTTTCTATTTTGTTCAGTTTACCTTATTTTTACTTATTTCAGATCAGATCAGATTAGATCAGACTAGATCAGATCAGAAAAAATAAGTTCAATTCAGATCAGATTCGATCAGATCAGATCAGAAAAAAATAAGTTCAGTTCAGATCAGATCAGATAAGTTTAGTTTATCCTTATATTTAAAAACTTATTATTATTATTATGATTATTAGTATTATTAATGCTATTATTGTTAATGTAATAACTATTATTATTGTTGTTGTTGTTATTATTATTATTATTATTATTACCTTATACAATTACTATTACTATTAATATTACTATTTACTAGTACATTTGTTCAAACAGATTATTATTATTATTGTCGTTGTTGTACTTATTAATTATTAATATCTGTAATTATTATTAATGTCGTTGCTATTATTATAAATGTCATTGATATCACTATTTGAAGCTATTTGTGTTTAAGAAGAATAATGTTCTTTTGGCATTTGTACGTATTTTTTTTTTATATTTGTTCTAATTAATAATTTTGATATGTGATGTTCTTTTTTATGTTGTACATGTAACGAACATGACAATAGTATATGATGTTTATTTTTTAAAATAATTTTGGTAGAATAATATAAATTATATATTACTAGTTTATATAAAACATGAGTAGCATGGGATAACCTAATGGTGTTGTCATCACGTTCAAAATTTTCCCTACAAAGGATTTCAACTTGTCTTTAAAAACAAAGTTTATATAGAACAAGACAACGATATAAGAAGAATATTTAACTATTTTGTTCAAGATCATATGATTATATATATTTATAGGTTATTTATAACAAAAAAGAACAATTTATTGATATAACAAAGAACATGTTGTTAGTTAAATCCAAACATGTCATTAATATAAAAATAATATCTATCTTTTATTTTTAAAATGTGTTATTTAAATAGATCTTGTATGCTCTTTCAGTATATGGTCTTTTTTTAATATCATTATATATTCTTTTCATTACTACCTAAATTCTTATTATTAACGGACCTTGAACATGAACAATTTTTTTTCTTGACCATGAACAATATGTTTTTTTACCACTCACCTAGAGACCCAACAACCCCCAACCCCCTTCCCCCACCCACAACAATATTGAAATATATGCTTCCACCAAGATTTGAACCTTTGTCTCATATGTGGGAGGTAAGAAGCCATACCATTGGACCCAAGAGTCCTTAGTCTTTTAATTTTAAATGCATGTTCATATACTAATGTGTTCTTTTTCAAAAAAAAAAAAAGAAACTAATTATGCTATAATAATAATAATAATAATAATAATAATAATAATAATAATAATAATAATAATTATTATTATTATTATTATTATTATTATTATTATTATTATTATTATTATTATTATGTTACTTATATTATTATTATTGTTATTATTGTTATTATTATTATAATATTATTTATATTATTATTATTTTATATTATTATTATTATTATTATTATTATATTATTATTATTATTATTGAAAGTTGTGCATAGTAATAAAATAATAGTAATAGTAATACTAGTAATGAAATACAAAGTAATAATAATATTAGTAATAATATGTTTTGTAAAAGATAAGTTCGGATCGGATCGGATCGGATCGGTTGATCGGATCGGATCGAAAAAATAAGTTCAGATCAGATCAGAAAAAATAAGTTCAGATCAGATAAGTTCAGATCAGAATATTTCAGGTGAACTAAACATAGCCTAAATTACAAATTTGGTGAAGAAAAGTTTTTACATACTTCCTTCAATGTCAAAGGGAGTATTAATTATTTCTATGCACTAAACTTGAAATTAATTCTATGGATATTGTTCACGTAGGATTGCAGGCTAGAATTTTGGTTTTTTAATAAAACAATTACTCCAATTAGCGGTTAATACCAATAATGTTTCACCGAAATTGACCGCTACTTCAAATAGCGGTTATATTGTGTACCTAAGACATGCATATAAACCGCTACTCAGAGTAGCGGTTCATTATAGAACAGAACTAATGCAAGAGAAAAGGGGGAAATGTGTGCCACGTATGCGATGTGAGCCCCTCGCACTAGGCTTGCGCGGCACGCAGCAAGCCTGCGCGACGCGCAAGCCTCCTACGTGGCACGCATTTTCGCCTTTTCTCTTCCTGGCGATTTACGGTATAAACCGCTACACCAAGTAGCGGTTTTACCTCATAAACCGCTACCTTCAGTAGCGACTTAATTGAAAGTTAACCGCTACTATGAGTAGCGGTTTGCTTTGCCGAAAATTTTATAAAAAAAAAAATCTCGCGTGCTGTCCTACGTGAACGGTATTTATGGAATTAATTTCAAGTTTAGCGCATACGAGGAATTAATAATCCCTTTGACATTATTCATGGAAAATATTCTTTTTTCTTGGCATCATTTGACATTAGGACACTATTTATAAATCAAATTTGTTAAGCTTTCTCTCACTATTGTATAAGAAAAAAAATATTTAAGTGGAATCCAGTTTCCTATAAAAAAATAATCACCAACGGGCATAAATTTTTGGGATATTGGTTAAGTAGAATCCAGATCCAGTATATATTGTAAATTTGATGAGGTTAGTATATGAATATTCGTTAACATGCAAATATTGCATATAGTTAAAAAAATAGAAGAAGTATTGAAATTATGACTGTTGTTGATTATTTTTCTATTTTAGTTTAGAGTTTTTAAGATATTCCAATTCCAAATTACAATTTGTGCATGTGGGCCCTATCTTATCGACTTCACTTGCACTGTAACTCATTTCATGACTTAGATCATAGGATGATCTACATTTAGATTTGTCATAGCATGACTCCAAATTAGATCACCAAAAGAACATGAGTGTAAAATCATGATTTTTTTAAAATCAAGTTTCATGACATATTTTCATGATCAAATTAGATACAAAGATAGTCAGTCAAGCTGAAGGTGTTACTCTCTTGTTTGGCTTACAGTTAGCGTTTGATGCTGGGTTCCGAAAGATTGAAGTGGAGTATGATTGTAGTGATGTGGTGGTTGATCTTGTCCTTGAGAAGACTTTGGAACTCACTGCCACCCAAATCTTAGTGAATGACATTAAATCTTTAGCTAGAAGTTTTGATTTTTGCAGTTTTCGTTTTGTTAGAAGAAATTGTAATAAAGTTGCTCATGCCATGGCTCAACTCTCCCTCTCTTTTGAGGAGGAACTTGTGTGGATGGAAGGGGGGAATATTTATAGTATACCTGGGTGTACCATGTTCATGGTACACCCATGACTACTTTCTCTAAATGAGCAAAATGAGCAAAATGAGAAAATGAACAAGCAGAGCAAACACTTTTGCCCAAATGAGCAAACTTTGTCATTTGCTCATCATCATCTTCCTCATCAGCAATTCGCTCATTTCTTTCTCGCTCTTCAATCATTATAAATGAGCATAGATGCTTGACTCATTTGAACATTAGCCAACCAAATAAAATAGCCGACTATCCCATCTTTCGAATCCCAGCAATGTAACACCAAACTCATACTAAGCTCAATTATACAAACAAAAGTTATGAACTTCCCTCAGTAATAAACCAATCCATTATGTAAACAGATCATAAACAACTCCACAAACTCCAAAATCAATAAAAAATATAGAATTATCAACAAACAAAAATAAACCCCATTTCACAAACAACCCCCCTAAAAAAATTTACAATTACCCAGACCATCAAATTACACCACCACCATCATCTCATCGCTTATCTCATGAATTTCAGATCTGGATTTTTTTTTTTTCGCGAACTTCATATCTCCATTGTTGTGTTTGGAAGGTTTGGAAGGAGGAGAGAGAGAAGAATTGAAAATCAAATTTTTCCGGCGAGAAAGAATTGAGAGAAATGAGCGATTATTGCTGATGAGGAAGAAGATCATTGTTGAGTTGAATTCTCCATTGTTATGTTTAGAAGGTTTGGAATGAGGAGAGAGAGAGAGAGAGAAGTATTGAAAATGAGCAAATCAAATTTTTCTTTTGTCATTTAATGCCGCGGAAATTACCAACTTGCCTCTGAAGTTCTAATTTATTACAAAAATACCTCTGGGTGTACCATGAGCATGGTACACCCGGGTGTACCATGAGTGAACTCATGGAAGAGTGCCCAGGTGATGTACTTCCGCTTTTAATAGCTTATAAACGTTTAGTTGAATGAGATCGGTTACTGGCGTTTCTTGTAAAAAAAAAAAGAAACATATGAAATACTTCCTCCGTTCCGAATTAAATGCAACAATTCCACTTTTTCACCATTCACACTTTTAACTTTGACTAAAATTTGTGATTTATACATAATGAAAAACATAGTCAAGTGAAATCTTGTTAGATTCGTCTCGTGACGTATTTTCATAAAATGTAAATTTTATAATTTTTACTTGTATGTAATTATAGATATTTGTGGTCAAAATAATGTATCGGCATGCGTAAAAGTGGATTTGTTGCATTTAATTTGAAATGGAGGAAGTATATGGCTAGACCTGGCAATCGGACCTATCGGATCGGATTCGGACCGGGCCAATTCAGATAGGACCGTTTTCAGATCATGTTATATTCGGACCGGACCGTTTCGGATCGGATCGGATTTCGGATTATGTTTCGGATCATCATCAGATTGGGATGCTTTTCGGATCGGACAGTTGTGGATCGGATGGTGGATTGCCTCATATTTATTATGTATGGAATTGTTACTCCTTTGGTCTGATGGTTTCTTTGACTATGAGCTTTTGTTATGTATATATGGAACTGTTACTCTTCGTGCTTCTTAAAGGTATACATAACTAATTTGCATAGTCATAACTTATGCCAAAGAGTACTTGTGATAATTGTTTTTTTAAAACGGGTCAATTTCGGGTACTTCGGATCAAGCATAACGGAAGTCTATAATTTCTGATTGCTTTGGGGTCGGATTACCTTTGGATCAGATTGATTTCGGATCGGGCAAGATCATATCGGATCATTCGGATTTCGGATAAGTTTAGGATCGAGATTATTTCGGACCGGATTCAGATCGGACCGGATCGTTTCGGATTCGGGCTAAAGTTCGGACCACAGATCGGATATTTCGGACAGAATTTTCGGATCAGGGCCAACTTTACCAGGTCTATATATGGCCATGTTTGGTAAACGGCTTTTTCATTGGCTTTTGGCTTTTTAATTTAGTCAAACAGCCAAAAAAAGTGTTTGGTTATTGGCTTTTTGGTTGGCTGAAAAGATGGCTTTTAAGCCAAAATGAAAAAGCTGCCTGGAGTAGCTTTTTGGATTGACTTTTGGCTTGTTGGCCCACAAACTCTCTAATAACAGCCAACAACCACAATTAATTTTGCCAAACACTTTTGCAAACAGCTGGCTTAAACAGCCAACTTAAAAAGCCGATACATACAATTAATGCTTCCAGCCAGTCAAACCAGCTAACTAAACCAGCCAAAAGCCAACAGCCAACAGCCGATCGCCAAACAACCCCTATATTTTTTGGTCTTCCTAATCAGAATTCATAAACCGGATCGTAAGAGCACAACTAATGGTTGCCCTATAGTTTGTGGTCATTAATTATTTTATTACTTCCTCACTCTTCCACCTACCTCACCATATTTTCTCTTTCCTCCAATTCCTTCTTTGCTCCTCCTTTTTGTTGGTCCATCATGAAGAGCTGGACATCAGTTTTTTAGCCAACTTTTTTCTCTCTCCTAATAAACTAATATTACTTTTATATTCTCTCTCCTCATAACCCACAAAGAGGACAATTGTTGGGGTTGCTGTAATAAGCCCATAACTGTACTTCGCATTCTCCATCTTCTCCCTAAAGACAACGTCTTCGTCACTTGCATAATCTTCCCCTATCAATTTTATCTATCTATTCTAATTTGCCAATTTCTCATTTATGATGTTTAACATTCTAATATACGAAATCGATTTATGAACTTCGATCAGGATTGAATTATTTTTTCAGAATTTTGTTATATATTTTTGGTGTTACAAATATCAAGTTGCTACATTTTTTTTTTTTTTTTTGGAGAGGAAATATCGAGTTGCTACAGCCTACATGAGTACAGTAAATTTGACAACTGCAAAACTAATAATCACGCCTCTGTTTGGGAGATAAAAGTTGAGTGTTTGACCCACATCATAAATCCAAATCACAGCAAGTCTATGGAATTTATCAATATCTTCTACTATTGCAGAAAATCATAAGTATAGCTTTGAAGAAGCTGAAATTTATATTCTTTTTCTACATAATAGTGGGCATATTTTGTTCACCTTATTTTCCGTCGTTGTCGGAAAAAATAAGTCCAGATAAATTTAGTTCATCAAAATAAAGTCTGACACTCTCACAAAATAAGGTCCAATAAGTTCAGATAAGTTTTAATAAATCAAGATAAGGTCTAATAAGGATTAATAAGGTTTAACAAGTTCAGATAAAGTCTAACAAGCACTATAAATTCAATTAAATTCAGATAAACAAAAATAAGTTAAATGGAACAAGCTCATTCTCTATCTTGCCATGATCATAGGAAATTGTTGTTAGATGTAATTTTGGCGATCCGAATCCACACCCAAATAATTACTCCAATATTGAGTATATGATCCAGTAGTTAAAAAAAAGAATATTTAATTAGCATGGAGCTGTAATTCTAATTTTCATATAATCTTGTGGATTACTAAGCTTATTCATTCATTTACCCTAAAATAAAAAACACAAACTTGCGAATAATTAATACAATGTAAATTTGGAAGGGAAACTTGAGTAGTTGAAAGATAATTTTTATTTTTTGAAAGAGAAATTTCATTAATTGAAGGCCAAAAAGCATCTGCAATAGGTATTAAAGAAAAACAAGATACAATCAAACAAAGTTAAATCAAATTCGTCTTCGAAGAAAATACAATGAACCAGATCGAGCAATACAGTGCAGCCCCTTGTATTTGTTGAATCAAACAGTTATTGATGAGTAACTTTATCATTCTGACATAGTTTGGGAAGAGCATTCTTGATCGAGCCATTTTGATCGTATCAGATATTCCAATACCTTCATGTTGAGTCTCGAACTTCAACCAATGATAATAATTTCTCATACCTTAAAGACAAAAAAAACCATACTCACGACTCCCACAGGGGAGAAGGAGATCTCCACAACAAAGATTAAAATCCCCATGATAGGGTTTAAAAAAATTCTCATAAAGAGAGACTAATTTAATCAACAAAACAAGATTATGAACTAAAAACTTATATAAGAAAAGGGAAAATGGGCTTACCATGGATGAAATCATCCATGACATCCCTTACTGATGAAGAAGGAGTAGGAGAGGCTAAGGTTTGAGAAAGAGAAAGAGGGGCGACTACACGTTTCTTTTTAATCTATACATTGGTTAGTTGAAAAATGATTTGGTTTTAAGGAAAAGGTTCACTAATAGCGGGATTACAGGAACATTGGAGTAAGGCTGTGTTTTTTTAAGAAATAAAATAAAAACTGAGAGGGATAAAGTGGAGCAATATTCAACATTGATTTACATTAGAGGAGATCAAAATGCCGGTCGAGCTGAGTTGGACCGATATTTCATTGCCCAAATCGATTCGGTAGAGTTTTTTTGTGCAACTCCACTAGATCCAAACCTGACAACTAACTTAATATCAGTCCAACCTATATATATATACCAATATATTAAAATACGTTTCTATCAAAGTGAACGAGTGTCACATGCCGTACTCTCCAATGTATGCTTATGTGGCAAGACTCTTTTTCAAACTTCTAATATACATTATTACTAGGAATCGAACACATGACTTTTGAAATGAAATGTGAGAGTTAACCACCAATCCACTACGATTTCAATGTTTCAAAGTAAAACATGATAAAGTCTAATAATTATATGTAACTATAAAGACATAGATAAACTTTTTAATCTCTAACACTTTTATCAAGGTAATAATATTATTTTACCCCAATTTCATTGAAATTGTTATTTTTATCCTCAATGCCTTAGAGTTTCTTTTTAAACAACTTATCATGTCAAAACGTTCATTTTTCAATTTTGCATTAGACAGAATATTACGACAACTAGTAGAATCAATTATGAAATTTATGAATAATAATATATTTGATAATTACAACTGACCCAGGGCATCGCATGGGCAAAAATACTAGTTAGTTTACCTAATCGTAGTTCATAATCAATTAATAGACAAATAACCATCATAAATCGATTGCATATATTAGAATGTTAACCCTACCTATATTGGTAGTCCTATATCAACCCCACCTATATCAATCTAATTGAAGTTCATAAATTGATTTTGTATATTTCCTCCATTCTTTTAATACGAGAGCTTTTTGAGAAAAGTGTTTCACTTATTTCACAACAGAGAATATGTTAGAATGTTAAACATCATAAAAGAGAAATTGGCTACAACACAAAACTGCACTAAGATATGTAACTCAAGGTCTTTGTAGGATCGTGAGTCATGACCATTTCTTAGTTTTGGATTTAAAATTTCAAAAGTCATTATATAAGCTACGAAATGAACTTAATATTTGTCATACATCCCTCAAATTTAAAAAAATTATCATATTTATATTTATATTGATTAAACTTTAAAAGTCATATGTTTTTTTAAAAAATTTAGAAGCAAAAAACTAGAAAAAAAATCAATAAATAACAGTCCCGTAAATAACAAAACCAACACAATCCCCTATACAATTATGATGATATATATGCAGATCATGGTTGCATAACCCATGAGTTTCACCTTCAAAACAAAATTATATTAGAGAATCAAACATCAAGCATGTGACCAGTGGCGGATCTAGAATTTGGGTCACGTGGGTTCGAAACCATTTGAAAAAATAACCGTGACTAGTTGATAAGAAATTTCACAAAGATTAGTTCAAATTTCAATTACGACCAATAGTAAGGAGTTTGATTTAGGATTACGCTTATAAAATAATATCAATTAAGAAAAATTATAATTAGTTTTTTTTTGAAAGAAATTTATAATTAATTCTATTTATTAAATAAGAGTACAAAACCTTTAGAAACTAGCATTGGCGTCCTCAATACATGAGTAAGCATCTTACATTCGAAGGTACGAATAATTGCTTGACACTTCTTTATGCATTTGACTGTATGAAGTTACTAAATTAAGGACTACTCCTCCCTCCGTTCCATAATATAGTGTTTATTTCTCATTTTTTACGAGAATTAAGGAAAGTGGAACATGAATGATAAACAATTAATGTTGTGGGAAAAAAGCTGATTTTAGGAGAGAGAATGGTTATAATGGGTGAAAGAACATTAAATATATGACTAATTCAACCCTTAGTTCAATAAACAAAGAAAAAAAACTATTTCCAAGGAGCAAATAAATGATGGTTGCATGGTTTTTTAGGCAAATCAAAGGGAATTGTGGGATTAAAAAATAGAAACAAGAACAACATTTTGGGACAGCTAAAATGGAATGCAAGCACTATATTATGGGACGGAGGGAGTATAAAATATTGGGTATTCTACGAATATAGTTTTTGTGTACTTCTTTACATATAAATCATAGACAATGGTCAATGTAGAATACGCAAATAGCGTCAAAGTACAAAATATATCAATTATAGTAAAACGGAGGGAGTATTAGCTATTTAAAACTGAAAATAGGAAAAAAAAAACAAAAGGAAAATAAATGAAAGTGAAAATAAAGAAAACAAAAGGCTCCAAATAGTAGGAATTAGGATCTACGCAATATGGAAAGAAAGAAATGGAAAACAAATTAAAAAAGAAGCCAATCCAAAGAGTATAGCAGTAGGCCAGTAGCTGTAAAAAAAAAATAGAGCAGTAGACAAAAGGGAAATAAAGAAATGGGAAAAAAAATTAAAAAGAAGACGCAAAACATCAATACTGGGTCTTGAACCCGCGTTAGTAAGCAGATAGAGAAATAGTCTCGCTCAACCACCAAGCCAAGTTCAAACATTTGCAAACTTGCAACGCAAATTGTTTATATTATTTATTTATTTCCGTTTCTTCTCCAATTTTTTCCTAGATCCAGCGTGGGTTCAGTTGAACCCACTGAACCCACGCTGGATCCGCCACTACATGTGACACTTCTCATTAATTATACACCTCATGTGTTGCTAGTTGCTACCTCAAGTCACCTCCGAACAATATACGTAAGTAAAGAGTAGCACATTGATGTTTAAGAGATATACCATTATTATTCATAGACGATACATTATCCAAGTGATGTACTTCCATAAAAAAGGCATTCAGGTAAATATTAAACACCACGCATAGTCAAACTGCTAAGGGAGAAATTTAAAGGTCAAATAAGTACCCTGAAGTTTTTCTTGCACCCTCTCCACCATAGGAGGGGTGAAATAATTTGTCCAATCTCCCACCTCTCCCTTCCTAAAGAAGGCTTCTTTCTCCAGTGTAACTTAATCCATCCTTGTTAGCGTCCAACTCTTTCATATTGTTGATGTTGCACATTTTTGTTATTTCACTTATAACACCTCCATTTTCTTCTTCAAAGAGAAAACGGCATGCCCACAAAATCAGCAATTCTCTTTACGTGCAATGTTGTATCATCCTTCAAATCCTCGTACTTAATAAATAACACCTTATGTGGCTGCTCCAAGCTCTGCTTCCAGTAATCAACTACATGTTCAAAAAAGGGCCCATACAAAATTTTACCTTCTAAGAAATCCTCAAAGTGATCTTCCATACTATAGGGCTCCAAGGTCTCTTCCTTCAATAAACATTCCATTTACCTTCTTATTGCCCATGAAATCTGCATTTGGAAGGCACTGCTTTAGCTGTTCTGCTTCTTTTTCTTCTTCATAGACTAGTACTTCGCTATTATTTTGTGTTTGATTTTCAGCCATTATTATTGGTGGTCACTGAGAGGATTACAAATTTAAAGTGCGTACACCTTTACGGTTAATGGATATATGGGGTGTCTAAGTGTCTTATAATTAATATCATATCATAAGATTATAATTAATCTCCCCTTTCACCATCATGGTTAGTTAATAAGATTATATTATATCGTACACCTTCATGGTTAATGGATATATGGGGTGCTCACTCACTATCCTTTTATCTTTTCTTTTCAATATCTCTCTGTAGAGTTTTTTGCCCTATTCTTTTTGTCTTGTCATTTTATGTTGAAAGTTCACCAAAACCTTAAGATTGGAAGAAATTGAAGTTCAACAAACTTTCGGTTGAAAAACATATATCACGTTGGATTAGATAGTAAAATAAAAACAAATTAGCAGTCATCTGGTCAGGCTAATTACAATTTTTATTATTGTTTCCCCGTAAGTCTGAACAAAACTGAACTCCTAATAGTACATGAATTATTTTTTTTTATAACGAGAAAACTTGTATTAATTAAAAAAGAAAGTACAGCCTAAAGCTAATACAAAGAAACATAAAACAAAGCTAAAGGAGCTTCATTTGCTCAGTGTAGAGTGTAGACTGGGGCAGTAGTGTAAGCTTCTAAAAAGAGAAGACACACGATCTCCATATATTGATGAGTAAGTGTGGTGGGTTTACCTACTTACTACCATAATCATCTTTTAATTGACTTTCATAAGATAGTTGGTAAATCCCACTAGTAATATGAATCAAGGTGACCACAACAAAGATTACATGTGTCATAAAAAGAAATTGTAAATTGATTTATATGAAAACTAAATAGGTTTTTGAAGGGAATAGGAAGATTATCATTAATTAATCGTCATACGACATCTATAATAATAATAACCCTTATGTAAAAGATAATCTAAAATATCAATTTGAAATTATTCTTCCAATTTACCAATATAAACGTTTCGGAATCGCTTTTTTGATTTGGTAATATTCCAACCACAAACGAAATTCGATGATTCAACATCTTTTACGCCTGGTGTTATTCTAGATTGAATTTCGACCTTCATCTTGATATTCTTAATCTTCAACCAATAAGTATGATTTCCAACATCTTCAAACTTCAAAGCTAACCGAAAAACCAAGACTCTCATGGTGAGAGTAGATAGAACTATCATATTGATGGAGACAACCCTCACACACAGTAGGGAGAATTATTAAAAATAAACTATAAACTAATAAAACTAACAATAAAGCGAAAAAAATAACAAAATTATTTAGGGCTTTCCAGTTTCCACCAGTATAACAACCGGCAGAAGTCCCTACAAGAACACTAAAGGAGGCTAGGGTTTGATAGAGAGGCTAGGAATTGGTAAAGAGAAACAGAGGAAGGTTTATTAAACTAGTTGGTTGTTAAATATTAAAATAAGTATTTATGAGGTATTTATATCTGTGCGTTTGATGTGGAACCTACTTTATTGTTTGACATTTGATACTCTTTCCTGATAATTAGATGTTTAACATTTCTCTTTAATAATAGTGGTCTCTCTATAAGCTATAAGCAACTTTTAAGGTTTGGATAATTGTGTTATCCTCGTAAATTTTACAATAGTTGATATGTCCACTTAAAGGAAGTATTATCCACAAATGTTATGTTCACTTTATTTTCAATTCTTAGCATAAGAAATAAGTTAAGGTCTAAGGACTAATAATGTCTAATAAGTTCAGATAAGTACTCCCTCCGTTTCATTTTAATTTACTCACTTCACTTTGGGGGAAAACCAAGGAGAAAGTGTAAAAGTATGAGAGAGAAACTGAAAAGGTGGAGAGAGAAATTAAAAAGTGGGTTAAAGTATTAAAAAGTGGATGACATGTGTGGAAAAAGAGGAGAAAGTAGATGTGACATGTTACCAAAAATAGAAAAAACAACAGTGTGTAGATTAAAAATAAACGGACCAAAAAGAAAAGTGTGTAGATTAAAAAGAAACGGAGGGAGTATCAGTTAAGCAAAAATAAGGTTTGACACTCTCACAAAATAAATAAAGATAAGATCTAATAAGTTTAGATAAGTAAAAATATATTGAATAGAACACACCTTTATAATATCTCCCAAATGCCCTGCTCTTGCACGTATTGGAACTTTGTTAAACAAAATATATGTTTGTTAGTTAAGCTCACCAACTTGCAGTTAAGTGAAGGAAAAGGGGAATCATTGTCGTGACTGGTGGATATTGTTAGTCTCTTATGTGTTTATACGTTAAAGTTTAATAACATTGTTCTGGTTTTCCAATAGGCTTTGTGAGTTGTGAAGCATTCTTTTATCGTTTTTTCTTAAGAGTACATGAGCCCTATTTCAATCATTAGTAAGAAATCCCCTTTTCACACAAGATTGTCGGTTATTTTTTTTATGTGAAATTGATTGATTTTTTTTTTTCAAAAAATGGATGGATGACAATTCTGAGGCGAATTTTGGTCAAAATATTATGAGGGACCAAGGTTTAAAAATTCCAACCTCTTATTCAATATAAGTGCACTCAAGCTATACGTTAAATACTTTTTATGTATGTTTTAACTTGTATAAAAACTACTCCCTCTTACTGTATTAGTTTATCCCTTTATTTTTTGTTATGGTTTCCAAGACATTTCTTTAACCAGTAATTATAGGAGATAAAATCAAATCATCTTGATCTTATCTTATTCTTCACTATCCTTGTATATAATCTCTCTTGATCATTGTATCTTCTAGATATTATCTCTACTTATTCTGTAGAATATTTGCCTTTCCTTTATTACTATTACTCTTGTACTATAAATATTGTATACTTCTCTACTTTTGAATATAAGCTTACATTACATTTCACATGGTATCCGAGCAGTAACATCCTACTACCTCCACAATTTTTTTTTCGGCACCTTTATCCTTCTTCTATCATGGCCACTAATACTATTCCTAATGATACCCATCCTACCTCTCCACTAGTGCTTGTTAATCTTACAAGCATTATCAAACTTAACAACCTAAACTATCTTGCATGGAAGCTTCAGTTAGAAGCTATTCTCATTGGCCATGGTTTGTTCAAATTCTTGGATGGTTCTCATCCTGCTCCACCCACCACTATTCCCTCCCCAACTGACTCAACCACAACCACTCCGAATCCAGCCCATACAACATGGGTTCGACAAGATAAACTCTTATTTGGTGCTTTGCTTGGTACCCTTGAATCCACCACTGTACCGCTTGTTTCCCGCGCCACCACGGCTAAGTAGGCTTGAGACATTCTAACCCATACTTTTGCTCGTCACACTCGTGGCCATGATAAGCTTGTCAAAGCTACTCTCAAAACCATCACTAAAACCAACAAAACCATCTCGCGAAGACGTCAATGCCATTCGTATTTGTGCCGATCAACTAGCCGTTCTTGGTGATCCATTAAAACCGGAAGATTTGATTGAAAGGGTTCTTGAAGGACTTGTTAAAACTGAATTTGAATCTATTGTTGATAATGTCAATGATAGAGATACTCTTATTACCTTTGATGAGCTCCATGAGAAACTCTTACTCAAAGAAGGTAACCTCCTTGCTAAGAACTCAACTCCTGCCACCCCTCTTCCCGCTTCCGCGCACGTCACCACCACTCGTACTCACTCTCACTCCACCTCTCCCTCCACCAACAACACTCATCGTCCTTCCTACTCTTCCTCCAAATCTCCCTCCTCTACTTATCACAAACCCGACTCCTCCTCCGACAAACCCAAAAGTCAAGGTTATAAGGGCAAGTGTCAATGGTGCCACACCCTTGGTCATTCATTATATCGCTGCCCATCCTTTCAACAACAATTTCCTCATGCCAAACCTTCTCTCCCATCTCCTGGTTCTCACCCTCCTCCGCAAGCCCATGTTGCCACCACTCATTCGACCCCCCATTCCTCTTCTTGGTTACTTGACACTGGTGCCTCTCACCATGTCACTCATGATTTTTTAACTCTAGCTATTCATCATCCTTATGATGGGACGGAAGAAATTGTCATAGGTAATGGTTCTGGAGTGCCTATTACTCACACAGGTTCTCTTACTCTTCCCTCTCCCTCTTCTCACTCTATTCATCTTTCAAATGTCTTATGTGCACCTCATATGAATCGCAATATCATTTCTATTTCCAAACTTTGTCTCGATAATGATCTCCTTGTTGAATTCTTATCTCACTCTTTTTCTTTGAAGGATCGCCTCACAGGGGCCTCTCTTCTCACGGGCCCAACTAAGCACGGATTCTATGAATGGTCTCCTTCATCAACTACTATCCCTGCTCTTCCTACCATCAAAACACCAGCAATAAATTGGCATCATAGACTTGGCCATCCCTCTCTAGCTACCTTCAAAAATATTATTTCAGATTTTAATATTCAGGTTTCTAATTCTCTCAATTTTAATTGTAATGCCTGTTATTGCAATAAAAGTCATAAGCTTCCTTTTGGTCACTCTACCACTAGTAGAATAATTGCTTATTGCTGCGGTGATACCCATACGCAGCAATATATCACGTACAAAGGAAAGGAAAAATATAAAATAACCATATTGCTGCGGTTTTGGCCGAGAACCGCAACAATATGGTTTCAACGGAAATTTTTTGAATTTTTTTTGACTATTTGACCAAACATATTGCTGCGGTTTCTGACAATAACCGCAGCAATATATTAAAATTAAATTAAAAAAATATTATATTAATCCATTGCTGCGGTTCCTTCTAAAAATCGCAGCAATAGGGTTATTAGGGTTTAATAAAATGGGCGCCGTTTCCTCCCCCCTCATTCCTCACTTTCACTTTCACAATAACACTCCTCACCCTCTCTAGATCTCCTTCCTCCTCTATCTCTCCTCACCAACCGCCGTTTCCTCCCTCCTCACCCACCGTCACTTCTTCCCTCCCTCACGCCATCAGCCTTCCTCGTTTGGGTCGCAACAGTCGCTCGACGCAACACCGGCGAAGCTTCCTCGTCCTCGTCCTTGTTCGTTCGTTCAGATCTCGTTCGTTCTTCGTCGCCATCAACAATCGTTCGTTCACCATCCGGATTTTCACTTCGAATCGTTCGTTCGTTCGTTCATTCGTTCAGATCTCGTTCGTTCTTCGTCCAATCCGGTTCTTCCTCGCTTTCTTCTTCGGTTGGCAGGAGATCTATTTTTTCTTTTTCGTTTCTGTTTTTCGTTTTTTTTTTTTTCGTTTTCTTTTTTTCGATTTTTAGATATGTTTGTAGATTTTTGTTTTAGGATTTTTTTTTATTTTCGTTTTCTTATTTTTTGTAATACATTTTTTGTTTTTTATACATTGTGTTGCTTTAGTTGTGTTATCTTCTTGAATGATTGAGTGATATTTGCATTTTTTTACATAAGAAATTTGTGTTTGAAACTGGTATTGCAATTATTTGAGAAAGTTTTGTTTATCATTATTTTGAATTTGTTGTGTTTTATTTTTTTTTCAGCATTTTTATTTTTCAAATTTGTTGACAAAATGCAAAAAAAAAAAAATTTTTTTTTTTACTTGTACTAGTACCTATTGCCGCGGTTTTCGCTAGTAACCGCAGCAATATGCCTATTTTTTATTATTAACTACAGCGTATTGCTGCGGTTTTTCCTAGAAACCGCAGCAATATACTTTATTTTTATAATAAAAAATATGTATATTGCTGCGGTTTTTCCCAGAAATCGCAGCAATATGTTGTAATATTGCGCAGCAACAGTTTAATTACCTATTGCTGCACCGTTAATTGCTGCGCGGTCAAAACCGCCGCAATAGGCCACTTAATGACCGCAGCAATAAGCATTTATTCTACTAGTGTACCTTGATATCTCACTCTCCTCTTGATATTGTGTATACTGATTTATGGACATCCCCTGTTCATTCTATTGATGGTTTTAAATATTATGTTATTTTTATTGATCATCACACTAAATACATTGAGTTTTATCCTCTCAAAAATAAATCTGATACAAAAGCCGTTTTCATTCGCTTTAAAGCTCTTGTTGAAAAGTACTTTAATAAACCTATTAAAATACTTTACTCTGATAATGGGGGGAGAATATGAAGCCTTAGCTTCTTTCTTAACCATCGATGGCATCTCTCATCTCACTTCTCCTCCCCACACTCCTGAGCATAATGGTTTTGCTGAACGTCGTCATCGTCACATTGTTGAAACCGGCTTATCTCTTCTTACGCATGCTCAACTTTCGCTCACATATTGGTCATATACCTTCTCCACTTCTTCTTATCTTATCAATCGCCTCCCTACCCCTACACTCTCTCACAAATCTCTCTATCATTGTCTCTTTCAAACTCCTTGGGCGGGCCGCGCTTGTCGTGAACGCCACCCGGCCAAAGATAAAATTTCTCCTACTCTCTTTTACACTAACCTAGTATAATGGAAGTAGGGTTCGTATCCACAGGGAAACGGGGACGAGTTATATACTTAGCGTGCGTTAGTATCTAGAAGACTCTAACGGTCGAGAAACCTAATAATAATAACAAAGGGGGTTTTCAAATAGATTTACTAACAAACTACAAATAACTAGCAACTAAATAAGATGAGAAATCAATATAGGAAGATCTTGAATCCGATTAACATGCACATCAATTCATTTTCGATCATTGAACCTCGACTCTATTCATTTCCATTATTATCTATTGTTGAGAATTAATCTCGCATTCTCCTTATTCTTAGTTGAATAGCACGATCAGCGTGACTATAAAACCCTAACTAAAGGATAACCTAGTCCGATAGCGTCTAAGTTCAATCCGATAGCAAAGCAATAAACACGAGAGAACCAATAGACCTCGCTAACGTCATACAAGCGATAAACATTTAACAGTTGATACAATTTCCCCAAGAAATAACCAAGACGATCTGCATCTAAGTTACTCCCTAGTTTGCTACTAATTGATAAAAGAATAAAACAATCCGATTCTATTCTTAAATCTAGCATTAGATTAATTACACAATCAAACTAGTAACGTTCCTAGCATAATCATGCAAAAACCATTAAAAGCAAGCATAGAAATTAAACCATAATCAAAGGAAATAAATAGAGAAGAAAGATCTCACAATAATGCTTGAAGCTCCATATTAATCTCGTTCAAGAACGGTTCAAGCTACAATCGGCATAGCATAAGCCAATCCCATAATTGAAATCTACTAAAACTAAACTAGAAAATAAAAACTAAAAAGAGAAGAGAAGAAGAGAAGAATGGAGTGTTGGATATTCTCTCTCCTCAAATGTGTGTGTGTTTAGGTCTAAAAACAAAGTTTAGTATTTATACTAAGGCTCAAAAGTCAGCCGTCATTTAAACCGCCATAGGGGTCGCGAGGTGCGGTACGGTGTCGCACCGTGCGATGAGCTACCGCTTCGCAACGAGCTGAAGAATTGGCGAAACCACGCGAGTCGCACCGTGCGAGAATCCTCGCGAGGTGCGAGCAAGGCTTGTCGCGAGGTGCGAGGAAGCTCGCGAGTCGCGAGCGCCGGGCGCCAGGGCGTGAGCGCCGGGCGAGCGTGCGGGTGTGCGCGATGGGCGAGCGATGGCCTAGCTTCTTGCTGGGCGTGCGATGGCTGGAGCCGGGCGATGCTTCTGCTTGGGCGTGCGATGGGGCTGCCGAGCGATGCTTCGAGCTTGGCTTGGCGAGCTTGTGGCTTGTGATGCTCGGCTCAAATGCATTTCACCTTGGAAGCTCGGAATGCATGACATTAACACAACTTATATCGCATAACTCCGAACTTCCGCTAAGGATGATTTATATGCAAACCTTAACAATTACGAACAAATCCCTTAGCAATGTGCACCTAAAATACCACAAGAACATCGTATAACTTGAGCGCATCAAATACCCCCACACTTGAACTTTACTCGACCTCGAGTAAACTCAAAATGAAGATCACCAAATGAATCATCACCCAAACTAACGACACCAACCTACACTCCCCATCAACTACATCATCATCATCACATCTTAACAACATCCGCTCAAAAACCTAAACGTAAGGGACGATGATTCCCCCACACTTAGATTCGAGCTCACCTGAAAAATAAAAAGACGCGACAACAATAATCACCAAACGACAACCAAAATGTGAGCTCAAATCCTGAAGGATCTCAAAGGAATTGAACTCACTCCAACGCCACAATCAAAATGACAACTCGCCTAAAACCTCAACAGATAAACTACTACTACTATTACAACCAACCTATATAAGCAAGCTATGGAACAAAGACAAAAAGGGATAAATTCCATGCTTACTCCCAAAAACAAACAATCAAAAGAAAGTGAAAGCCAAAACAAATCTCCGGCAAATGAGTTTCCAAAGTGTATCATTCTCTCTTAATCTCTCATTTTGCCTAGGAGCCCTTTCGGGTTTTCATCCTAGCTTCTCACATTTTTTTTTCATCTCACCATCTTACCCGCTCAATATAAGCCACTTTTTTGCATAGGTTGCCCTTTCGGGTTTTCAACCTATCCCGGGCCCCCATTTTTGCTCGAGTCGCCCACCCTTGTGGGTTTTCAACTCAGCGGGTTTCATTTCATCATTTTTTTTTTTTTTTTTTTTTTTTTTTTTTTATATTCTTTTTCATTTTTTTTTCAAATTGAAAGTAATATATACAACATAGATACATGAGAATGAGAATACCCTCCCCCCTACTTAAACTACACATTGTCCTCAATGTGTCGACAATTAGAAGAAAAAGTAAACTGAAAATGGGGGGAGAAAATCGAAAATCGGGTAAATCGAAGATCGAATGCTCAAAACTCATGACCAAACAATCCGTCAAACTCAAATTTCTTAACAACACCAACTCAAATCTCATAAATCAACTCACAACCCTCTCCCTCGAATCACTCAAACAAATGACAAGTTCAAAAGTTTTGAATTTGTGAGTGTTTCACCTAGCTTAAGAGATCGAAAAGATACATTAACAATCTCAACCCTCTAGTTGTACCAATTCCTAGCTATTGAACTCCTCCCAACGGGTTGTCTTTTGTGGATTTTGGTTCCAAGTGGATGAAGATTGGTTGTGGATCTTTTTAGTGGGTGGGTGGTGGGTGAAAGAAAATTTGTTGTGGTGGTGGAAATTTGATGAAAAATAAAGAGAAAGAAAGAAAATAAAGGGGTCTCGGGGTGCCTCCCGAGAAGCGCTGTTGTTTAAAGTCGTGAGCTCGACTTAATACCTTAAGCTCAAAAATTGGGCTTGTGCTCCATGTGTGACAATGGAGGCTCCATGTCAACCTCCAATTCGAGTACCTGCAAAACTAACGGAGTAGAACTCCTGCAATGCATCGTTAGTGGTACACTTTCAAAACAAGGTGGTAAATCGGGAGGCTTTTTCCGCTCTTTCCACTCCGGCACCATAACTCCGCATGTTAGTAGGAGAGGCACAATCCTCAACCAAGGCATCATCAACATTTATCGACTCATCAACATGCTCAATATCAAGAACATCATGCAAAACAGAGTCAACAATGTTAATAGAGTAAAGAGGGTTATCATCCTTAATCAAAGGCTTAGAATCATCGATTTTAAACGCCTCTACCTTTCCCTCGAACTCCATGGTCAAAGAACCAGCGCAAACATCAATTTTAGTGCAAGATGTTTTCAAGAAAGGTCGCCCCAAAAGGATGGGGGCGGCATGCTTATCAGGCTCCATCTCCAAAACATAAAAATCAGCGAGGAAATTGCAATTTCCCAACCTTTACTAACACATCCTCTAATTTACCCCTAGGATAAACATTGGATCTATCGCCTAATTGAATCACCACACCGGTTTCATGCAAATTGCCAAGTTTCAAAGACTTATACAATGAATATGGAATCACATTAATTGACGCACCTAAGTCTAACATGGCTTTAGGAAACATGGTGTCACCTATGGTACATGGGATGGTAAACATGCCTGGGTCCTTGCACTTTTGAGGCAATTTCTTTTGAAAGATAGCGAGACATGCTCGCTAGCCTTCACTTTTTGCACTCCCTTTTGTTTTTGCTTTCTTTTCGAAGTACATAATTCTTTAAGGAACTTAGCATACCTAGGTACTTGATTTAAAGCATCAAAAAGGGGAATGTTTACCTCACATTTACGAAAGACTTCGTAAATGTCATTGGTGCGCTCTGTTTCGCGGGTTTCTCTTAATGCCTCGGGAAATGGTGGCTCTGGTTCATATGGTGGAGGAGGTGATTTTTGGACTTTCTCCTCTTGTTGAGGTGGCAATGATTTACAATATGTTGTCGGTTCATGCTCGATCACCTCTTCCACTATCTCTTTGTCTCGAACCACCAACCTCTCTTTGCTTGCAATTTCCGCTCCACTCTTTAATGTGATAGCACTCACGTTCATCTTAGGGTTGAGCTCTATTTGGGATGGAAACCTCACCGAATCCCTAGCCTCTAACTTGGTTACAGCTCCCGCAATTTGGCTTACTTGGCTCTCCAAGTTCTTGATGCTCGAACGGGTCTCCTCCTGAAACTGAACCATATTTCCCTGCATGTTAGTGACATTTTTAGTTAAAGCATTAATCATATCCTCTGTAGACATGCCGGTACTCGGTCCCTGTGGTTGGCCGTGCGGCCGAAAATATGGAGCTCCTTGCTCCGGTGCTCTCGAATAAGAAGGTGGTGGGCGGTTATACTGCTGTGGCGGCTGCTGGTTCCCTGATGAGTTCCCGTACCTCAAATTAGGATGATCTCGCCATCCCGAATTGTAGGTACCAGAATATGGATCATATCTTTTCTGGAAACCTTGGCCCTGAAAATCGGCCGCCTTAACCTCTTCACTCGGTTCTTGTAGATGAGGGCAAAAGTCAGTTGGATGATGTGAAGAGCAAATGCCACAAGCCTTCACTTGGTGAGTCTTCTCTTTCACTATGAAGTCTCGCATCAAAGATGTGAGAGCTTGCACCTGATCTTCCAACTTAGAAGAACTAGAACCCTCGGAGACCACACGTCGAGTTCCGGACCTTCTACTAAACCGCCTCGAGCTTTCAACGAAGCTCATTTAACGGTTCCTTTGCGGCGAGTGCAGTTTTATTCACAATGGATCCACCACTTGCTGCATTAACCATCCTAGCATCCTCATCACATAAGCCATTATAGAAGTATAGCACCAAATCTTCCTCTCGAATAACCGTGGTATGGACAACTAGCACATAACTTCTTAAACCTCTCCCAATACTCGTAAAAGACTCATCACCTCGTTGCTCAATGTTACTTATCTCCTTCTTCAATGTAGATGATTTAGAAGTGGGAAAGTATTTCTCGAGAAAGCTCTTTTTCAATTGAGCCCAAGTGGTGATCTTTGTCGGACGGAAGGTAGTACATCCAAGTCCTTTGCTTGCGTCTTTTAGCGAAAAGGGAAAAGCTTTAAGCTTGATTCTATCTTCTGAAACTCCACTTGGTTTCATCTTGCTGCATACCACATGAAACTCGACAAATGTTTATTTGGATCTTCACCATTTAGCCCATGGAATGAGGGAAGCAAATGTATCAACCCCGACTTTAGCTCAAATGTGTCCCCCACTTCCGGTTCCGGAAATGTGATACACAAAGGTTGTTGGTCCAGGTTAGGAGCAGTGAGCTCCTTTAAAGTGCGGTGCTCAACTCTAGGAGGCATCTCTTCTTCAAATTCAAGCGAAAAAGGGAGCTCTCTAAAGTCTTCACGCAATTCTCTTCTCAACCCGAAAAGGGTTAGTTCTAGATCTCGATCTTGCAAAGGTTCTTGGTTAGTAGCACGAGTATTAACCATAAACAAAAACCATTAGCAATACAATCCAAAAGCATACACTAAATATAAACAAGTAACACCGTGTCCCCGGCAACGGCGCCAAAATTTGGGCGGGCCGCGCTTGTCGTGAACGCCACCCGGCCAAAGATAAAATTTCTCCTACTCTCTTTTACACTAACCTAGTATAATGGAAGTAGGGTTCGTATCCAGAGGAAACGGGGACGAGTTATATACTTAGCGTGCGTTAGTATCTAGAAGACTCTAACGGTCGAGAAACCTAATAATAATAACAAAGGGGGTTTTCAAATAGATTTACTAACAAACTACAACTAACTAGCAACTAAATAAGATGAGAAATCAATATAGGAAGATCTTGAATCCGATTAACATGCACTTCAATTCATTTTCGATCATTGAACCTCGACTCTATTCATTTCCATTATTATCTATTGTTGAGAATTAATCTCGCATTCTCCTTATTCTTAGTTGAATAGCACGATCAGCGTGACTATAAAACCCTAACTAAAGGATAACCTAGTCCGATAGCGTCTAAGTTCAATCCGATAGCAAGCAATAAACACGAGAGAACCAATAGACCTCGCTAACGTCATACAAGCGATAAACATTTAACGGTTGATACAATTTCCCCAAGAAATAACCAAGACGATCTCGCATCTAAGTTACTCCCTAGTTTGCTACTAATTGATAAAAGAATAAAACAATCCGATTCTATTCTTAAATCTAGCATTAGATTAATTACACAATCAAACTAGTAACGTTCCTAGCATAATCATGCAAAAACCATTAAAAGCAAGCATAGAAATTAAACCATAATCAAAGGAAATAAATAGAGAAGAAAGATCTCACAATAATGCTTGAAGCTCCATATTAATCTCGTTCAAGAACGGTTCAAGCTACAATCGGCATAGCATAAGCCAATCCCATAATTGAAATCTACTAAAACTAAACTAGAAAATAAAAACTAAAAAGAGAAGAGAAGAAGAGAAGAATGGAGTGTTGGATATTCTCTCTCCTCAAATGTGTGTGTGTTTAGGTCTAAAAACAAAGTTTAGTATTTATACTAAGGCTCAAAAGTCAGCCGTCATTTAAACCGCCATAGGGGTCGCGAGGTGCGGTACAGGTCGCACCGTGCGATGAGCTACTGCCTTCGCAACGAGCTGAAGAATTGGCGAAACCACGCAGGTCGCACCGTGCGAGAATCCTCGCGAGGTGCGAGCAAGGCTTGTCGCGAGGTGCGAGGAAGCTCGCGAGTCGCGAGCGCTGGGCGCTGGGCAGTGAGCGCTGGCTGAGCGTGCGGGTGTGCGCGATGGGCGAGCGATGGCCTAGCTTGCTGCTGGGCGTGCGATGGCTGGAGCCGGGCGATGCTTGCCTTGGGCGTGCGATGGGGCCGCCGAGCGATGCTTCGAGCTTGGCTTGGCGAGCTTGTGGCTTGTGATGCTCGGTTCAAATGCATTTCACCTTGGAAGCTCGGAATGCATGACATTAACACAACTTATATCGCATAACTCCGAACTTCCGCTAAGGATGATTTATATGCAAACCTTAACAATTACGAACAAATCCCTTAGCAATGTGCACCTAAAATACCACAAGAACATCGTATAACTTGAGCGCATCACTCCTCCTAACTACTTTAAACTTCGCAGTTTTGGATGCTTATGCTATCCATGGCTTAAACCTTATACCTCCCATAAATTAGAATCAAAATCCCGTCCCTGCATTTTTATTGGGTACTCAAAATCCCAAAGCGCTTATCATTGCCTTGATCCACTCACTAATCGTGTCTTTACTTCTAAGCATGTTCAGTTTGTGGAAACAGAATTTCCCTACCACACTCTCACAAAACAGCCCACTTCAACTCCTCTCCCTAGTCCAAACTCTTAGAGTTCTATTTCTCTTCCTACTCTCCAACATTCGGTCCATATGCCTCACCCAGAAAGCCCAGGCCATTTCTCAAGCCCATTTCCCTCCCCTATGTCTTCTCCTTCCCTCACAAACCCGTCTAGTCCATCTCCCTCTCCTCTCACGGACACGCCCACTCCATCTTCTTCTGGCCCAACTCATTCCCTCTCCTCCCCTCCTTCTCCTCCTGTTCTCCCAGACCAGCCCGCATCCCCCACTCCTCAGACCAATCTCCCCTCTTCTTCGCTGCAGGCCCACATCCCCACTCCCTCATCCCTCGCTGCACTTACCACAAGCCCAGACCCCTCTCACTCTCTCACCTCATTTGCCAACCCCAAACGCACCTCCCCCACTCCCTCTTTTAGCCCAAATGTTCCTCTCTCCTCCTCTAATCCCTCCATGGGTATTGTTACCCGGTCCAAAAATAATATTTGCAAACCCAGCAGAAAATATGTTAATGCTACCTCCCTTGGTCCCAAATCCACTGTTCCCAAAAATGTTACTCAAGCTCTCAAAGATCCTCAATGGAAGAAAGCTATGGAAGAGGAATTATCTTCCCTTCACACGCACTCTTGGCACTTGGGATCTCACCTCCCCCGATATGGCTCGTAATGTTGTCAAATGTAAATGGGTTTTTCGCATTAAATACACCAAGCAAGGTACCATTGATCGTTACAAAGCTCGTTTAGTTGCTAAAGGTTTTCAACAAAGGCATGGGATTGATTACACTGACACATTCAGTCCTATTGTTAAACCTGCCACTATTCGTACTCTACTTAGTCTTGCTGTTACTCAAAATTGGCATCTACGTCAACTTGATATAAACAATGCCTTCTTACAAGGTACTCTCCATGAAGAAGTTTATATGGCTCAACCACCTGGGTTCATTGATTCTACCTCTCCTACTCATGTGTGCAAGTTGAAGAAAGCTATTTATGGCCTTTAGCAAGCCCCGAGAGCTTGGTACACTGAACTTACCAATTGGCTTGTAGGCCAACATTTCAAACGATGTGTCTCTGACACCTCTCTTTTTATTCTTCATCATGATACTAATCCTATTTATCTTATTGTCTATGTGGATACCACTAGTGGAAAAAACTGCTTTTACTACTTATCAAATGCTTTGGTTGTCTAATCAACCCGAGCATTTGTGAAAATTTTAATAAAAAAAATTCACAAATGCTCGTGTTGATTAATCAACCGGAGCATTTGATGTCAAATGCTCCGGTTGACTAATCAACACAAGCATTTGTGAATAAGTGCTCCGCGCCTCTAGTCAATCAACCCGAGCATATGGCTATCTTTTTTTTTTATTAGTATTAATTCCCCTACCTCCCTCCCTCTTCTAATGAAATTACTGCTCCGCCCAGTTTTCTGTTCTCTCCCTCCCTTAATTGGTTTCGCTTTCTCTCTCATCCCGTCTTCATCTCCTTCATACTCAGCCACCGAAACGCCAACTACTCAACTTCTGCCTTCCTTCTCTCCATCTCCTTATCGTCACCTTCGATTTCATGCTAAAATCCCTAATACGTTCGTAGAAGCTCTAAACTCGGATGGATCCTTCACAAAAACATGTGAGTGGCTCGATTTTTTTTTTTCGATTTATGATTTATTTTGTTCTAAAACTTGAACCCTAGAAATCGAAGAAGATTTATTTCTCCCTTTCACGAGTCTCTGTCTCATCACGCCCCTGAATTTTTTTTTTTCTCGTTCGGATCTTGATGTCTCATCACGAGTTCTTGTCGTCGTTCTTCAAGACCGCGGTAGGAGGCGGCGGCGATGGTGGTTCTTCAGCACGCTCTCTCTCTCTCATCCTTCATTGCTGCGTTGCCAAAGCTCGCCGTAGTTTATGCCCTCTCCATATCCTCGCACCGTTCATTCGGGTTTGTGATTTTTTTTTGTAGTTGAGTGTGAACTTTGCTCACCTAATCGTAATTCAATTAATGTTTTCTCGAGGAACTCATTTTACATCTGTTGATTCTTTTGATTTTTTTGATTTTTTTGTTGTTGTTGATCTTTTTCGATTTTGTTTTTGTCAATTTTGTAAACCCTAACTTCTAATTTTATGGTTTCTTTGGCTGGATTCAGTTTGAACTGAATTTTCGCATATAACTTGGTCCATAATTGCGGAATTAGTTGTAACCACATTATGGATCTCTTTGAGTCTTTAACTTCGTTACTTTCTGGGTTTTCTTTTGTTTGAAGTTCGAAGGACGAGCATTGGATCTTTTGCTGTAGTTTTTTTTTTTTTTCGCCGGGTTGATTGTTAAGTTTGAGTTTGGAACCGTGACTCGCTTGTCCGCTCGAATTGCTCGAATGCTACCAACCATCATCGTCTTAGTAGGATGTAACATCTATGTAGTATCAATTATGTCTATAGATTATGACAAGTTAGACCATATTATCTTATTATAATGTGTGCTAGTGTTTTGAGCAATTCAGATTGATTGTATATATGTTCAGTTTTTATATAATTAAGTACTCGTAGTATGTTCATAATTGTGGTGATTAATGATCATTGACTAAATCTAATTTGATGGGGACTTCGTGGAATTAGAGTTTGTGCAATTCTGTTTTACTTAGGGACTTAGGGTTGTATTACTTAGGATTGTGTGTTGCTTTCTTTATTGCAGATTATAGGACTTCGTGGATTGGTGTTTTATGCTCATAAGAATTTAACAGAATATGCTATTACTGGATGCTAGCTATATTCTGAAGATCTGAATTGTGGAATTTGTGATTGGAATATTGATTTGTAATTGTTCATTGTTATCTGTGAATCTGGGGTTTTACTAGTTTTGGGTTTATATGAGATTTTGTGAGCATTAGGGTTGTATATGAATTTTTGTGGGCATTAGGGTTTAATAGGAAATTTGTTGCATCTTCTCTGTTTCATTTTCATCTTCGTTCTCTCTTCTCATCTTTTCATGCGTTTTTCCTCTACCTTAGATTTCTGTTCCCGCGTTTTTTCTGCCAGTAATTGATGATTGATAATAGGAATTGGTTTATGTTCCACACTCATCTCATGTTTGTTTTTATATTTTCCGTGTCTAGTTAGCAATGATAATTAGGTCTCGGATCCCGAGTCTCTAAACAACGACGAATCCAACCACCAGATCATGGCAGCTTAGCAATTAAGCCTCACGTGTTCGCCTCCGGTGCCTGATAATGAACGCCTTAGTGACTTTTTTGGCGTTTAAGTATATGGTTCGTGATTATATTTCAATTTTAGGTTATTGAATTTTGATGATTTTATTATTTATACATGGTAATTTGAGTGGTTTTGAATGAATTGAGCTGAAATGATGCCGTTTTATTGGTAATTGAGGTATATATATATATATATATATATATATATATATATATATATATATATATATATATATATATATATATATAGATTGTTGTGTCTAGTGGAGACGAACATATGTGTTTTCACTATGTCAGTGTAAATTTAAAGCAATGTTTTTTAGGTGAAGGTTAAAACTCGTGTAGATTGGTTTTCTTGCTGGATTTTGGCTATAAATTAGGTTAAATTATACTGCAATTGAACCTTCTATGCTATTCATGAGCCATTTATGGATCATAGTGAGTGTTGATATTTTAATTTTAATTTTTCCAGTCTTTGTAGAACTACAATGTTGTTCAATTGATGAAAAGGTACTGTAAAGGAATTTGGTAATTGTTTTTAGCCTTTTTTTAATGTTTGAATTGAGGTAGCTTAGTTTAGTTGAATGAAGTCTTGGGCATGGATTTTGGCTCTCTAATTAAGGTCGATGTGTGTTGCATGGGTGTTTTCTTTTGAATTTATGCATCAATCTTTGGTGAAGGATGCTTACTTCATGGTATATGAGTTCTTTGCTTGTTGTGAGATCTGTTTGCCATTTTTGCTTGATAGAGCATCTTGTTGAAGTATTTAACAAATTAGTATCCCTGTAGTTAGGGTTATTTATGCTTCTTCGCTTAAATTTTGTGCTTTCTTGTGAAAAGGGTGCTAATTTAGAGGTAAATTTTTACTTCTGATTTTTTTAGAAATTTGTACTTCTTATTTTTTAGAATAAAGAAAGTTATTATGAATTTATTGGGTACATTGAAGTTCTCAAGTACGGAGTATGAACCGCCTTGCATTTTCGTGTTTCTCTTGATGCGGTGAAGTTCCAAGAAGCCTGTCCTCGAACAAAGCTAGTAATTGGCTTCGATTGTGAGTGTTTTGATATGTGTTTCGTGATTGAAATTTATGTGCTTTTGAATTATAATTTTCTTGCTTTCAAGCCGACCCTTTTCTGAATTCTTTCCAGATTCAGTCTTCTGTACTTGGAATGACCTCCTATTAGGCTTATGGTTATTGAGGACGTATTGTGGTTCATGCCTTTTTGTTCCCTTTTAGTATTGATTTATGTTGACTCATATCTATTCTCCTAAACGCAAACTATTACTCGAACTTCAGAATCGATATAGACGTATGATTTACGCTTGGAATTCTTTGTCTAATAGTGCTATTTTTAGGTGCTTATTGTGTGTCATAAATATGTAATCAATTGAATGGGATCGTATATAGAGGCGTAGGCGCCTTATAAGTTGTTCAAGTGTGTTTGATAGAATCGTCTAGTGGTCAAGCTAATTATATTTTTCGAGGCCTTTTCCCTAACAAAATCAGTTTTTTTTTTGCATTTAATGAAACAATAAAATCACTTTATGCATTTAGAGAGGAGAAATATAGCATATTGCATCCCGAATGTGTTAGCGACGGAAGTTTTGAGATATTGTGATTTTGGGGGGGAGGGGAGGGGGAGGGGAGGGGGTGTTATATTTTTGCTTGTTAGTGGCTATGTTGCTAGAATATTTTCTTGCTTCGGGTTCTCTATTGTTTGTGCTCTTTGCTTTGGTATTGGGAGGTTGAATTTCTAGATATTAGTATTGTGCACCTGTTTCAATCTTATTCTTTTCCTCACATGACATAAATATTTTGTGATATCTTTCAAATGCGAAACTTATTTATTAATTTTATGGATGGATTTTGGTTTCGATGTGCTTCCCGAATTGTCATATACTTTATGAGGAACGCCTTTGTTGTCTTTGTTGCTGATTGCGGGAAAGCTAAAGAGATCACATGTGATGCTCTCAATAACACCCCCTGTCTACCGCCTTCTTGGATATCAAAAGCTTCATGCGGCGGGTGAATTCCCCGATATCAATTTCCTTCAATTACTTGGAACCTGTTGTTAGCTCTCACTCAAATCGTTATTACCATAGACCCCTTGCCCCGAGTTTATATCTATCTTTTACTCGGCATGCAAATTGTTGGGAGATACTTTTTTACACTCGCTCTCTTGTAAGTTAAAAAACTACGATTATTCTCATCTCACTTTCACTTGCCTTTTTTTTGCTTGGGAGTGCATGCTTTGCATAACTCGCTAGAGTGCTTATCCGAGATTCTCTACCTTCTCTAGCTATATGAGGAAGTAGGGTTAACTTGTAGAAATTTTCCTAGGATGTTATCATGGTATTGTATTGCATGCTCTTCCAAAAAGTTATTATCTTCACTCAATCTGGTAGTCCCGCATGTTAATGTGTGCTTGGATTGCGAGAGGAGGGGCTGGGCCGGGCGTGTACGACTAGGAGAGTCTGCTGCCATTTATATCCCGGATGTGTATATGAAGTTTTCGCCGACTACCAACTCCCTAAGCTGCTGAGAACTCCATTATATTCTCTCTCGTTTGCAAATAAAAAGTTTGCAAATTAGCGTGTGCATATTTTTTGTCACTGACTCTACAACCACCACTAGAACCGTTGGCGGTAAGTGATTTTGATTCATATTTTTCGAGTTATATAACTTTCTGCCATAATTATTGGGATGCTTAAACTTTATGGATTGAATCCCATTGTTCTAAATGTGCTGCTTTCTTTGCTAGATTGTGACAACCTTGTAAGCAATTCATTTTGTGCATCTATGAGTCATTGATGGGACGTTCCGGTGGTGGCAGTTCATGGGTGGTCGGAGATGTTGAGGAGATCCTGTATTTGTTGCTATTATGGACTTAAATCTTGCCTGCAATTAATATTTTCATAATTATATATATGAGATCTCATAATTGTAACTTGTAAGAGTAGTACATGTAGCTACTATGTGTGTGAAAACTACCCATCTAAATTATGATTGCATCTCTTGTTTGTTACACTAGCTTGTTGCTATGCTGTTGTACATCAAGAGCAGCCTTTTTTTAAAAAAAAAAAATAGATAGCAAATGCTCCGGTTATTAGAGAAAAACGGAGCATTTGCTTCACAAGTGCTCCGGTTTTATCCTAATAACCGAAGCATTTAACCCATTTTAAGCACAAAAATTCATCAAATGCTCCGGTTGTTTGGACAACCGGAGCATTTAATAGATCAAATGCTCCGGTTGAGAACCGGAGCATTTGAAGAATGTTCAAATGCTCGTATGACGTCTGCTACGCGTCAAATACGGAGCATTTGTAGGCTTTTTAACCGGAGCATTTGAGCATTTTTCCACTATCATTATCACAGGTGCCAACTTGGCTCATCTTGATCTTTTCATTAAGAACTTTGCTCACAGGTTCTCCCTTAAAGATCTTGGTGACCTTTCCTACTTCCTTGGTGTTGAAGTCATGCCTACCTCTCATGGTCTCTTTCTTAGTCAACAAAGGTATATCATTGATCTCCTTGACAAGATGGGAATGCTTGACTCCAAGCCTGCTCCAACGCCCATGATCACCACTCAACACTTTACCTTAGGTTCGGGTGTTGTCCTTGATGAACCCAAAGACTACACAACTATTGTAGGCAGCCTTCAATATTTGACGTTAACACGTCCGGATGTCTCCTACGCCGTTAACAAGTTATCTCAATTCATGCATCGTCCTACCTCGGAGCATTGGGCAGCTTTAAAACGCCTCCTTCGGTACTTAAATGGCACTCTAGACAAAGGGATAAACATTTACAAACACTCACCTTCCACTCTTCATGCCTTCTGTGATGCTGATTGGGCAGGTGATAGGGATGATTATAGTTCGACTATGGGTCATATTGTGTTCATTGGTCGCAACCCAGTAACTTGGTGCTCAAAGAAACAAAAATCCATTGCTAAATCCTCCATCGAAGCCGAGTACAGAGGCGTATCTTCCACCACTGGTGAGCTTATGTGGGTTGAAAATTTGCTTACGGAAATGGGTGTTCGTCTTATGAATACTCCTGTCATATACTGTGACAATCTCAGTGCCACTCATCTTAGCGCCAATCCCGTTTTCCACTCAAAGATGAAGCATCTCGCCATAGCCTTTTATTTCATTCGAGAGCAAGTGCAAAAAGGTACTCTTCGTGTCACTCATGTTTCTACTGGTGATCAACTTGCTGATTTCCTCACTAAACCATTATCTCGTCCTCTGCTAGACTCTTTTCTATCCAAGATTGGACTCCGAATTACCGTCCATCTTGAAGGGGCATATAGGAAATAAGATCAAATCATCTTGATCTTATTTTATTCTTCACTATCCTTGTATATAATCTCTCTTGATCATTGTATCTTCTAGATATTATCTCTACTTCTCTGTAGAATATTTGCCTTTCCTTTCTTACTATTACTCTTGTACTATAAATATTGTATACTTCTCTACTTTTGAATATAAGCTTACATTACATTTCAAAGTAATATCTTCAATTATGAATTGATAAAAATTATAAAAAAACGATAAATTAAATCTACATATTGAAACGAATCTAACAAAAATTTATATGATAATTTTATAGTGTTAAATTACGATCAATGTTTATAACTATCACATTAAATAAATGAAGGGAAAAACTAATAAAAAACGATGAAAGTAATTTTAAAAAATAGATAATCATGCCAAGCTCCAACTAACCCCGGTCTGTAAGGAACTAAGGACTTTACAAATTACATACATGCTAGGAAGGTACTCAGTTTGGCATTGGCAATTTGGCATATCAGTGTATGTTGACTTTTGAAGACTTTGGTTTGGCATAGTTCCGACACAATTCAACATTAAAAATATTGGCATTGCTCGAAGAAGTAGATTCCATCTCTGCTAAGATCACGGCTTCTCTTCATCTTTATTTCAAGTTGATGCCCTTTTCCTTTTGATCTGTTCCACACATAGATTATCTAGGTCTTTTTAATTTGTTGCACAAGATAGTAATTGCAACCTACACATGAATCTTAATCATGATTTGGCACGCTTTTCACTTGATTGAAATTTAAATTGGTACTTTTGTCACTTGTTGAATCACTTTTACCATTGGTGATTTTGGGAGGAGTAAATAAGTAATTATTCAAATTATTACACTTTCTTCACCAACTAGACTTTTAACTAGTTTGGTTGGTTAAAGTCATGAGAGGTATTGCCCAAGACCAGAGATCAAATCCCGTCTACAACATTTGTCTTTATGACTCTCTCTACACCCAAAAAAAATAAACTGACTTGCCTTTCAAAAAAAAAAATAATACGTAATATTAACAACAATCTCGAATTGTAAAATAACTCAAACTTACCAATTATATAAAAAAATCAACTAATTTAATTATATTGAGTCGCCTCATCACATCTTAATTAATTTTGGTGAGTTTTATGTGCCCTCTCTAATGATACATCTCCTTCCTATGGTGCAAGCCTTAGGCTTACAATTGGAAAAAAATGACACAAATATGAGCGTCAATATGAAACTTAACTAATATTTTTTTTTGAGTAACTCAATCCTATTTTTGCTCAACTTATATTTGTTAAATTTATTTTTACTTTACCAATACTTTCTCCCTTTTTTTTAATTGCAACATTTGCATTTTCATACTTGCCGAGGCACAATTTTGACCACTAATAACTTTAGTTATGTTTTGTAAAAATTGTACAAATGAGATATAAAAAACTATATATTGAGACGAGTCAAATAAAATCTCATATGACTATATTTATCCTTGTGTATAGATCATTATACACAGTCAAAGTGAATTGTGAATAGTAGAAAAGTCAAAATGTTGCAATTTTTAAAAAACAGAGGAATTACTTTTAAATTTATTTCATTTTTACTGAACTCAACTTTTTTATTTTTAAAGCAAGAATTGACAAGAATAATCCAAACTATAGTGACCATAGATTATTTTAGAATATTCCCAGAGCGGTATATATCATCTTAAAATGATCCCAAGTAACTAAATACCTGTTCAAATGGTTGATTTTTGTTTTGTTTTTTCTCTTCCCCTGTTTACAAAAGCTTGAATTGCCATTAATTGACTTAAAAAATCGGCTATTTCATATTTCTGGATCATTTTGAGAAAATACAACTCGAAAGTTGGGATTAAGGGTCCGTTTGATTCAACTTATCTTATCTTATCTTATCTTATCTTATCTTATAAGATAGTTTATTGTGTGTGTCTAACGTCTTATTTTATCTTATCTTATCATATCTTATCTGATCTTATCTGATCTTATCTTATCTTACCTGATCTTATCTTATTTTTTATGAAATAAGTTAAAATAAGTTGAACAGGATATAGCCTAAACATGTCAATCTCTATTCTATATGTGAAACCCTTTGGTGTCCACCCTTAATTACCTAAATACTCCCAACTACCAACAAATATTACAAAACCAATACAAATCTCTATTATATGGCAACACATAGGGGACACTAAAAAATAAAATATAGAAAAAGAAAAAACAAAAAAAGCTAACTACCTACTTAATTAACAAAAAAAAAATTAGATCACCGTATCTCTATCTTTGTTATATATGAAGAATTTTATATGTTTTCGCACGTATCGCGTGCATACAAGACTAGTAATTTTTTAAAAAAACTTAACTAATTTTTATTAATAATTTAACTTCTATTATTATTTTTATTGATGGGCAATAAAACCGGTGGGAGATAAAATCATAAACATTCTATTTTGGCAACCGTCCAAGCAGGAAAAGACGATTTAGACCCTAGGCAAATGTGTGTAACGGTTACATGCAACATTCATTAAAACACACCTCTCACAATTCACATTCCTCCACACACGAGCAGGGGCGGATCTAGCGTGGGTTCAGCTGAACCCACAAAAATTTGGAAAAAAAACAAGGAAAAATTCTGGAAAAAAACAAAAAACAAAAATAGGTTAAAAGGAAGGAAACGCGTTAGAATTAAATTAGATCAGCCATAGCTCAGTGGTCCGCGTTAAAACTTAATGAATCCCGCGTCAGGAGTTCGAGCCTCTTTTCGTTCTTTGTTTTTTTTGTTTGAATTTTGTTTTCTTTTCCCCAATTCCCCCCAATAACTTAGACCCAGTTTCTCTCTCCTCTCTTCGACACACTGTGCGACATTTCACAAACAAAAAACCTAGGGTTTGTTTCTCAAATCTAAAAATCGACTCAGGCTGAAAAGCACGAGCCACGAGGCACGAGGCCACTGTCCACGACGGCACGATCCTCTCGCACTTCCGACGACCGCCGTCCGCCGGCCGTGGCATAATTCTCATCTCTCCTCTTCTGTCTTCCCTCTACTCGAATTTGTTTAGGTAATTGACTAATTTCTTTCACTTTCATGTACCAATTCATTTAGTAATCAAGTAATGTTTATGTTTGGATAGATGGTTATTTAGTATTTACAAATTAAATTATTGGAATGTTTGGATGAATTGAATTAAATTTATTGGAATGCTTCATGGTTCATGCTTGGATGAATTGAATTGAAATTATTGGAAATTTGGATTGATTCATGCTTGGATGAATTGAAATTAGAGATTTAGAGTATAATTTGGTGATGTCAAATTGTCAATTGCCAAGAAAGTTGTTTAATTTTAAGTAATTTGTGAATGAAGGATGAAAAGTTTAGAACACTTTTGGAAGTCTCAAAAGTCTTCACCAAGTTTAGAATGCTTTCAAAATATGAAAACTCGTAGAATGATTTTTTTAGTTTTTTTTTCTTGTAATTTAAGAAGTTATTCTCATATTTATCGGTTGTAATTCCGAACTTGAATTGATGTATTTTATTTTTAAGCAATTTAAATTGATATTTTTTTTTGTTTAACGTCTCTTTAATTCCGAACCCACGTGGGTGAAATCCTGGATACGCCACTGCACACGAGTCATCTCCTACCCACACTTCACTAAATTCACATTTCATCGAAGTTTCCAAGAAATAATCACCTTACATACTCAATGAAACAAATACAATTACAAGTCTCGTCCAACTTAAACTTGTCGCGAGCGATGAAAGGTAGGGTTGGGTTGAATGTCTTGAAGAAGACCCGATATGAGAGAGAGCTTGTCGAGAGACGAAACCAAGACGATCTTCAGGAATGGATTGCCGCATTCCATCTAGCAGCCACCAATGTCCGCTAAACAAAAAAAATCCAAGGTCCTTGAACGGAAATAGCTTCCTGGGATTCTACTAATTGAAGTAACAAAGAAGTCACGTCCTTTAATTTGGTGACTTCTGACCCTTTCGCAAGGGTTTCCAGAGTTTAGTCTCATGAGACTGAAACTCAAAATGCGTGGAGGTCATAACATGCTCCAAATTAAAATAAATTGGAGAGCCTCCCACATGATTCATTTTTGAACTGTAATGACATCAGGCTAAAATAGATAGCATAAACGAAACAAACTAAACAAACGACCACCCGACTCATAAAACCACACCTGCAACTAGGGATGACAATCCACTCCGGATCCGACCCTAGTCCGCTCCGATCCGAAGGAAAAAATTCGATCCGACTCCGACAAAAAAATAATCTGAATCTGACTCCATTTAAAAAGTCCAACTCCGAGTCGAAGGAGGCTCGGAGTCGGATCCCATAAAAAAAATCCGACATCCGAATTCGACTTCGACTTTAAGGCAGTTAATCCTTTTTTATTTATATTAATGTATTATGTATGTATAATCTGACTCTGACTTTGAGACAATCGTATTATATAAGATTTTTTCATTGAAGAAATGATTGTTAAAAATAATAGTATTTTCAGAAGATTATTAAAAAAATATTACTCCCTCCGTCCTAGAATAGTGTGAACACTTTCCTTTTATATTTGTCCCAAATTCGTTTGAAGACTTTCATTTTTGGCATGGTCCCACTATCTAATTAGATTATTTGTATTATAGAAGATTTTTCTATTAAAAAAATAGGGCAAAAAGAAAAGTTGGATCGGTTCGCAGTCGAAGTCGGATGTTAGGATTTTAAGTCGGATATATCAGACTCGGATTTTCGGAGTCGGGGTCAGATTTAAAATCCGACCTCTTATAGTGTCGGAGTCGGATTATGCATAATTCGGTCCAAGTCCGACCCGTTGCCATCTTTACATGCAACAACACCGTCAAAAATTGCATGTAGCCTTCACGTACCTAACGAATGGTTCCTTAGCAAACTAACCAAACTAACCAAACTGACACCAACTAACACTAGCGTGGAATAAGGAAGGGGACAGTAAAAACTAAACTTGATCCTAAACAGGGGGAACGACGAAGAGGAGATTTTGACCTAACCACCTTGAAACTAGAACAGGGGAACCTAGGATCTAAAACACCTTGAAAACTAAGAATCGGGGAACGGGGAGGGGATACCTAAACCTAGAAACCACAAAGTACTTGAACCGGGGAGCCGAGGAGGGGAAACACTTGGCGCCACGGAAGCCGGGGGGGGGCGAAGAACAATCGCGCGAACCAAATAGGGGGTAGGGAAGCTGGGAATCCGAACAGGACTAGCTGACAGGGGAGACACAAGAGAAAGGGACAACGAACAGGGGACATGAAGGGGGAGACACTGACCCACAGGGGAGGGAGAGAGGGGACACCGACACACAGAAGAAGGGGAAACACCAATGCACAGGGGAGGGGAAGGGAGGAACACCGATGCACAGGGGAGGGGGGAACACCGACGCACCGCGGATGCGGGAACACTGACGTACAGGGGAGGGGGAAGGGAGGAAAGAAACGACCGGACGGCAGGGGAAGTTCGACACTGCCTGTAGAGCGCCGAGGCTACTACTGCGGCGACGACTTTTCACTGGAAGGAGCACTACACGAAAATTGATTTTTGGCAACAAATTTTTGGCAACAACAAATTATGTTGTTACTAAAAATGCTATTTAGCAACGAACTTTTTAAGTCGTGACTACAAACTGTTACCATAAATGAATTTTCGCTTTCCCTCCACGGACAATCATGAGGCGGGATTTCTTGAGAAAAAAATGCCATTTTTAGCAACAAGCGCTTTGTTATTGTAAATTTACTTATCTATGGCAACAAAAGGACTTTGTTACCTTAAACATTTTTTTTAAAGCTACGAAGGGCTTTGTTGCCAAATATAATAAATTCCTATTATCCTAATTCACGTGAAACATATACCAACACTTCGCACCTTTTTCTTTTCTCATCTCTTAGAATTCTCACACAAAACTCCATCCAAAACCCTTCGAAGAAAAGTTGTAGCAGCCGTCGGCTTCGGCGTTGGTTCACGGCAGCGGCGTTGGCTCCGGCGTTGGCTCCGCGGCCCGGTTCACGGCAATGGCGTCGGCGCGATTATACTCGGAATTTCGTCGGCGACTTCACTTGCAAATCTGACTTACCCACTTACAGATTCGACTTACCCACCTGTGAATTTAGGCGAAAATTGATGGTACGATATGTCGAATTCATTATTTCATTAATTTTTCGGTTTGAAAGTAAAATTAAGAGAGAGAATTGTCATAATCCTCGTGAATTCCAAGTAATTCCCCCTCTGTTTCCATTTGCGAATTATAATTAACAAAGCAAATTCAAATTATTCATTCGATTAGGGTTTTCTTATTCTTGACCCATTTTATGCTTAAATGTTGTACACAAACTGCATTTGATTTGTTTATTGAAATCTGTTTTTAGCTTATGTTGTTTTTATCTTTTGTTGTTTTTGGTTAGTGTGGTCAATTTGCAGTAGAAATTACTAGTGGGTTAACAAGAAAAATGTGGAGGTTTTTATGTGTTTGAATTGTATTTCTGAAATGCCTTCTTAGGGTTTGTTGTCTTATTGCTTGTTACTATGGTTTACGTAGCACGAAAATGGTTGGGGTTCTGGAAACAAAAAGCTTTCCAAAATGAGGAAATAATTAGCAGTGAAATGGTCGGGGTATTGGAATGGAAGCATTTCGAAAACGAGAGGAACCTCGTGTTTAGAGGTCTACGTGCTACATAGATCGTGGGTATGTGGTATGCCTTGTGTTACTAGGACTCCGGTTCTCATTTAAGATATGGGTACATTCCCATATTTCTTCTTTTTTTTAGAGTGTCCATACCATATGTTGCCTAGCATGAGTACTCGAGGTAAAATGAAGAGTCGAAATAATGTAGCATATGTATTGCTTGTGGAGTTTTGGGTGGAAGAAAACTTTTGGGTTTTTCTTATATGTTTGTGTTTTGTGCTCCATTTGTTAGCTTCTGTTTATGCTATTCAACCAACACATATTTGTATTTTGATTTCAGCTGACATTTTGTTGTTGATATTTGAGGTGTTTCCACATACTCCTAGTGGTTAGTGTATATGTATTTGAAAAAGTACTAAGATTATAACATTGTTACTCTGTTATCTTTGGAGGCTAACTCTCTTTGAAATGCCTGGTGTTGGCAAAGAAGATGCACTATACTTCAAGATGGATATGCCTGGTGTGGGCAAAGAAGATGCAACAGTCTATCTGGAGGGAAGCACTCTGATAGTGAAGGGAGTTAGGAAGTTTGACACTTAATTCGAGGATGAGCATGAGGATGAGGATGAAGAGATCAGTACTAGAACCTATTCTACTGGGATTAGTTTGATGCCAATGCGTAAATACAACATTGCTGCTATTACGGCTGAGATGAAGAATGGAGTACTCAAGATTATAGTCCCGAAACTCAAGGATGAGAAGAGGCAGGATGTCTTGCACGTTCAGATTGACTGAGTGGTAGATTTGCTGGGGTGTTCATAAGGATTTACAGGAAAACTTTATCTTTTTGGTAACATGACTAATATCTAATTCTAATAATGCAGTGGTGTTTACCTTCTACTTTTCTCTGTGGTGCCGTGGAAGTGGAAATGGTGCTTGTTTTGTGAATATCAAGTTATCAACAAACTTATGGGTGCTGCTTGCTAGCTTTGAACAACATGAGTAACTAGTGAATAATCATTTCTTTGAGGACATGACTACATAACATTTCGTTGGTTCTTCTTGTTTTAATGGGCTTTTATTGAATAACTTGTTGTTTTGGTATGCTGATTTTGTGTGCTATTTTGGGGTTGATTTGGACATATTTGGGGTCGCTAAGAGGCTTGATTAGTGGTTGTATGATGTTGAAGTTCGGGCCTGTAACAAATGTTTTTTGAGGTCTGTTTTTATTTTTACTGTTTTGAGGGTACAATTTTCTTTGTCTAACGTTGCAATTTGTGTGACTTAGGGATAGTCTGTTTGGTGAGTGTTTAGTGGCTATCTACGTGGTGGTGTTTTGCTGCTGTTTTACTCATGTACTAATTTTTTTGCTTCTACTTGGTGCATATGTAAAGGGTGCTGTAGATATGTAAGTATAAGTGCATAAATTTTAATTTTCAAGTCTTTATAACAAATTAGCGAGGTCACAGGTTTCAATTATCTATTTTGATGTAACTATAAATCATTAGATAGACGCCTTCATAGACAATTCTCTTCCCTAGAACAAGATTATATATATTTATTTACAAATTTTTAAAAACCCGTTAGGTGGATTCGTTAAAAGATCATTACTTATCTAAATCATGACTTATCACAAATTATCAATGTAGTAAGATCAAGGGCACTTTAGCATGCATACTCCTATTAGTTTATTAAGGAAGCTTTAGCATGCATACTCGTATTAGTTTGCTTTTCTCATATCTTATTTGCTTTAATGCAACATTTTTTTCCTTCCTTATTACTATTATTTTGTTTTACTCTTTCTCTTTGAATTATGTTAACTATTTCTTAGGTCGAGTATAAGGTCTTGCATTTATATGGCGAGTTTTAATCATGTTGATTTTAATGTTGAAAGGAAATTAGAGGTGATCATGGATAAGGAATGGATGAAATTAAAAGATCGAGGTGCTCCACAATATTTGAAAGGGATAGAAAACTTTCTAGTTTTTGCATTCAGCAATTCTAGTGTTGACCATGCGGGCAAACAGATTAGAACAAAAATTCGGTGCCCGTGTTGTAGATGTGCAAATGTGCTGAGGAGGAGCATATTTTGGTAAGCTTGCATTGTATGGGATAAGCATGGATAAGAATCGGAGATCTGACAAGTGGACTAAACACACCACTGAAAACTTATCTTTTCCTGAGGTGGAGCATATTTTGGTAAGCTTGCACTATTGTTGCTAGTATAATCTAGTTAGATTATATTTCAATTATTCTAATACATAGAAATGCTTGCTTAGACTCAGAACAATGGTAATGTGTTGTATGGCTTGCTGAACACACAAATGTAGATGGTGATAGGGTGTTGAATTAGGTTAAGGATGGACGCTCCTAAGAGATACATGTGAGTATAATCTGTATATGATTGTAGTATTTGATTAGGGTGCTGGGATTTGTTGTTGATGAGCCCTAAAAGGGGATATTATGGCCTGTTGAGGCTTATATTGGTTTAAAGTTTCTATGAGCAGGGTTATACTACTTTCCCATGATTGGGTTGTTCAAATTTCAAATGAGACTCTGCCGAAATTTATGCAGAATTTTCTACTATATATCTATAATCAGATTATGAACCTACAAAGTAAATTGGAACCAAGCAAGAAGGTTATGGATGACTACAAGGAAGAGCAAATACTCTATATGGAAGCTATGGAGAAGCTAATTGAAGATAGCGCTCCAGGTTAGTTTATAATTTAATGTCCTTTTTGAATATTCACGACAACATAACGTTGTTTTTCCTCTATCTCACATCTTAACGACAATGTCGACAACTCTTTGTTCTAACTTTTGTGTTTCCTTGTTCTGATTTTTGTAGGACTTTATGCAATGATGATGTTCATTATGATGACTAATAGTGGGAAGTGAAGTTGAAAGAGAATTGCTTGCAATTTGCCTAGCCATTTTTTGTTAAAATTTTAGGCAAATATTTTGGTATATATCTAATCTTAGGACATCTAATGATTATTATATGTAATGGTGTATTTTTTTGGAACATCTAATTAATTACGTTATGTAACAAACGTATACTTCATTGATGGTTATATATATGAGCCAATGTATTATGGCTATAAATTATTAGCTCTAAAATTAAAATAATCGTCCATATAAATTGTATGACGTTGTAGGAAACTTTGAATAGTAAATACCATCAAAGCTGAAACGAATATTGGAAAGCAAGAACCTTTCACTTTTGCCAACAAAGGTCATCGTTGCTATAAATGAGTTATTATTTGTAACAAAAAAAAATTGTTGCTGAAAATATGACTTCAATGGTTCCAGTATAAGTTTTTGCAACATATATCTTGTTGCGAAAAAAAACGTTTTGGCAACAAAGACTGTTGTTGTTGTAGAAATGTTGTTTTTGTAACAGAATTGTCGTTGCAAAAATTAAAAGGCATGTCCCAAGCCTAGGCTGAGATATGGCAACAAGTTGGTTTTGGTAACGACGTTGTTGTTGCAAAATACTTTATTTTTCGCAACAAGAGAATGTCGTTGCAAAAACCTTTAGTAACGGCATCTCCCATAACAAAGGTAAATTGTTGCGGAGAATCAGATGTCGTTGCCAAAGATATTTTTAGCAACGACATTTGTTGTTGCCAAAATTTGATTTTCGTGTAGTGGAGTTTGGTGGGTTTGCGGCTAAGGTTTTGGTTGAGAGTCTGTTGGTGTTTGCGACACAGTACATGAATTCGGGGACACTACTCTTCTATTGGACTTGTTAGGCTAGCACAACTAATACTTTCAAATTTAAATGGTTGTCAACTAGCTTAGTTGGTTAATGTTTTGGAAGGTGCCTAAAGTGTAGGATTAAATCCCGTTTACATTATTATTTGCCCTTATGACTCTCTCTGTACACCTAAAAAATTCCAAATATGAGCTGAGATTTCATGGCCTCAACACTGCCTTAAAATTTCTTACTAACACCCTAAATACGTATTTTATATTGTATTTGTATATCGTCTTTCTACGCTTTCCCTCACTTCCCCTTCCCCTTCACCACCACTATGAATTGCACCACTAGAGCCACCACCACCACAAATTTTCCGGCGAGTTTGACATTAATTGCCGACAATCCAAAAATTATGGTGAGGCATCCACCATGGACGTTTGTGCCTCGTGGTGGAGCATCCATGGTTGACGACTCACCATATTTTCTTAAGAATATTTTTTGGAGAGAGAATACAAAAATGCCCCAAAGTATGGTGATGGTGGTGGTGGTACGACAGCGCGATGCCAGTGGTGGTCTGGAAGCGCCAGTGGTGGTGGGGAAGAAGAAGGGGAAGGGGAAGCTAAGTGAGGGAAGGGGAGAAAGAGAGAAAAGAAATGGAGGTATACATATAGAGTATAAAAATAAGATTTTTTGGATAAAACACCCTTAGGTCTTCACTTTTTTAAAACAATCCCCCTTTTGTATTTATTTTTTAACTAATCCCCCAAACGTTTTCTATAACAAGAATATAGTGCCCAAAATAGGTAATTTACTGTGTTTTGGGTAAAATTACCTTAATATCCATTAAATTTTATTTTTTTTAATTGCTGGTTTGTTGGATTACTTTAATGGTGCTTAGAAACCCTAAAAACCTCTTCTCCAGCACCAGTTCATTAATAACCACTTTCTGCCACTCCTCCTGTTTCTTATCAACCCAAGTAAAGAAGCCACACACTTCTCTTCCAGTATGAATTGAACATCTGAGAATTTACAGGCATAGAAACTCCTCCCAGGATTATCATGTGTCCATGACCTCAAAATCTTAGCAGGATTCCGACAATTGCATTTGGTTGCCATACCCAAATTGAACAATTAACCCAAATTGAGATAACGCAATTCAACCCTAGAATCGCTAAATTGCCCCAAATTGAAACGAATACAAACGAATGTAACACTTACCTAATTTCGTGGAAAACCGAATTGTCAATTGAAAGTGGAATTGCAATTCTTCGTTCAAAAAGTTGGAGTTCCAGCTTCAATTTGTAAGCGTCGAGATATGACCGTTGTGAGAGAGTAAGGAACCCGAATTGGGGTTGAAGAGGTAGTTATATAATAGTATAGGTGGGCCCCAGAAATTTTTAAATTTAATAGAAGTTAGGGTTTGTGGATGTTACCAGAATTTTTAGAAAAGTTTGGGGGTTTAGTTAAAAAATAAATACAAAAGGGGGATTGTTTTAGAAAAGTGAAGACCTAAGGGTGTTTTATCCAAAAAAACCATAAAGTATTTTGGGCGTTAGTAAGAAATTTTAGGGCGTCAGTTAGCTAAACCCAAAAAGAATGAACCTCCCTTTATGATCAGTGGCGGAGCCAAGATTCTCAAAGTGGGGGGACAAAATCTGGACGTCGGGTATTCGGAAAAAAAATTTAGAAAAAAAACACTACAACACAAATTGTTTAATACTTAATGTTTTACATCCGAATTCCAAAATGCTTATAGTCTTACAATCCAAGAGAAATGAAGAAAAAAATATGTTCGTGTGAAGATGTTTCTTAGGATTTCATTCTTTTACACATAAATTGTCGAAGATCGGGTTGTTTTCCCTTAGCCTTGGACTTGTTTGAATTAGGTGAATGTGAATCACTTGACATTTCCTAATTAAAATTATAAACATTAATCAATTACATATCAAACCAAACTAGTCAATTATAAATCAACTTATATTTACAACTTCCAAATTAGAAATTAGAAATTACAAACTAAATAAACCTAAAATATGAATCAAAAATCAACTCAATAAAACATGACCACACCAACAACAAATCAATTCAACTAATTCAAGTATTCAACCATAAATCCATAATCACAAATTCACAAGTATCACAACGAAACAATGATAAATATGACCTCAAAAAAATGAAATTAAAACTTAAGGTTTAGAAAAAAAATAACTCACTGACTCATTGGCACTAGTGCAATTAGGTTGCATTATAGAGCATTTAGATTCGTATTTAGGTTCATATATTGCATTATTTTCTTAGGTTATGTTATTCTACTCCTATTTGGTATGTTTTCTTGTTTTTGATGAATTTCAGGAAGTGAGAACGTATTTGGAGAATGATTAGCTAAGCTTGCGGAATAGGAGCATTTGGAATGAAGGTGCAATGCATAAGGATCGTTGGGATATTTCATAGTATGAGTTTGAGCGAAAACAAAGTGGAAAATCATTAGAATAAATATGGAAAAGGAGTCGCGTCTACTCTTCTGATCATAACTTTTGATGTGCTTCTGAGAATTGAATAATTTTAGCAGATTTGGAAACTAGACCTAAAGAGCTTTCTAAGGATAGGTGGTACGCTCCAAAGAGACTTCTAGTGAAGGAGTTATGCCTTCCCGAAGTTCAAGTTGTTTCTGTTGGAATCTGCTACCGTACGCGCGGATCACTAATTCCGTCCATTTAATGATTTATTCGACTTTCCTTGTCTTGTAACTCACTTTCCTAGTCTTATTAGATTACCTAGTATTATATAGACTAGTCATATATGCACGCGATGCGTGCGTTAACAACCTTACGTATGTGTACGAATGAACATATTTTTTTAATCTAAAATTATTTTGGCAGTGATGTAAATTATTGAGGTTATTTTGTAGATGTTACTATCTTTTTAAATTAAAGGTTACCGATTTTTAACTGTTCAATACCGTTACTGAAAAATTTGGTCGATGATTTAATAATTTCTTATCAACGACTTTAGTATAGTTCTTTAACGATTGTAAATGTTAATAAACCATATTGTTTGAACTTTGTAAATACGAAGTATTATGTTGTTAGGATATATCGCTGATTTTTTATTATTGAAGATTCTACTTAATTTCGTGAATTGATTGTGTCAATCTATTTTGTCAAAGTATTAATGTTGATTGCATATTCCATTTTTGACTTATTTCATATGGCAAGTTGCATTGATTCTCAATTTTTTAATTTTTTATAAAAAGAAAACGTTGTTTTAAATTATTAAAGGGTATTCTAGTTATTTCAAAGGGGGACACCATACCTCATCTCTTGGCTTATATAATAGAGATTAGAAAAAAACTCTCTTCTCTCTCTCTCATATATTATTTTTATTTCTTAGGTTTAGTTTAGTTTTCTTCATCTTTTTCTCTCTAGTCTTAGTGGCAAACCTAGTTTTTCTTTTTCTTCATTAATTCATGCGTTTTATTAGTTTATCTCATTGATTTCTTTAATTATGCTTTCCTTTGTAGATTTAGATATTCTTATTATTTCATGATTGAGTAATCTTGTTTTCTAGGGTTTGGAAATCCATGTTTATATGCTATGAAACTTCATTGATGTTTTTAATGGTTTGATTAGTCATTTATATTTCTAATAGATTAGTGTTTTTATTGTTAATCTTGCAACCTGATCAATTGTTTGATTAATCCTTGCTAATAAGAGTTAGAATTGAAAGATCGACTTTTAGAGGCTTACCTACAATTAGCAAATCTGATTATGTTAGCGACCGTACTGCATATGTTGATTTGAGAGCGTTAAGACCCAACTGTAGGATTAACATGTGCTCTAGATATCTGATTAATTGAATTATTGATGATATTTTGATAGGTTATAGTTATAAACATGGTGAACCATTGCCCTAAATCCTTTTAGTATGATTTTTATAGTTTAGAACCTTAATTCCAATTTTCCTGATCTTGTTTAGTTTCTCCATACCTTAGAAGCTAGATTAAAACGACCATCTCTATGTGGATTCGACCCTACTTACCCTACTACATTGTTAGAAGGTTTTGCAGGAATTATTTTTGACAGGTGTACGACAGCATATCAGTGACTGGAGTACTGGACTTGGGAGTCGGCGACTGGTGGCGTCTTGCGTCTGGACGACTCCGGCTTCATCGTTTCTCACTTTCTCTCCTTCCTTCATTTGGTCGGGTTTAAAAGAGTCTGGAAATTCGTCGTCCCTACCGAGTTCCTTCTCCTTCCTTCGTAGTTCGTTCCTCACAGGCTTCGTGGTTTGTCTGGACGGCTAGTCGGCTCTGGCGGGCGGCGACTTGTGGCAGGGAGTTAAGGTTTCAAACTTTTTCTCCTTCCTTGGTTCCTCAGATTCTCTCTCTTTGTTTCAAACTTTAATTTCACGCGTCCAGACTGGCATACTCCAGCCCAACTTCCTTCTTCTTCTTTTTTTCGTTTTTTTTAAACCGTGAAATTACTTTTTTAAAAGTGGGGGGACAACTATCCCCATGTCCCCCCAGCTGACTCCGCCTCTGTTTATGATTCTCTTTATCTCGCAAAGAAGTCCTACAAGTCTACAACTACAATTAAAGGATTATCTTAGATGATACTTCACTTACTAGCTTTGCCATGTCATTGTTTGTTACTCCAGCATAAATGACCCCTCGAAATTATAAGTAACCCTTAAAATAAGTACTACCTTTGTATTTTTTTTAGTTTGCCTGTTTTGACTGTGCGCATTTGTCAATGCACTTTTTTGACCTTAAATATATTTCATTACATATTAGTGTAAATTATAACGATTAAAGATTAATAAAGTATTCATTTAGACGAATGAAACAAGACTCCACATGATCATATTTGTTCTTATATGTTGAGAAGAATTTAGAAGATTCCCATTAATTGTAGATAGTCCCAAAATTCTAAATGAGCAAGCTAAAAAAATACAAAGGGAGTAACCTTTAAAATATGTAACCTCAACAGGGAATATAAGTAAGCTCAACAATTATCCGTAACCACTAGTGTAGTAATAAGTAGCCCAAACAATCATAAGTAACCCTTATTACACTAAATAGTAACCTCAAAGTATAATAACTAACCTTATATGTAGACCAGCTACACCGTTAACTATAGCTTATAGATATGAACGACCACATATAAGACTTTGTATATATAAAAAAAAAATCATCATTCATAGATAGATAGATTGATTTGAATAGATAGAATTTTGGGCCGCAAACAGAATATATGGCATGCACTCATGCCTATGTTGTCACTAAATTGGGCTGAAACTACTAATAGAGCGCCCAAATTGATTTTAGGTTCGCTAAAGACTTGAAAACAGCAAACAACACTCTCTACTCTCTAGTCTCTTCTCCGAAGAAGCATAAACTTCTCCACTTTCCGGCGACTTCTTCACTTCCGACGAGGTACTCTTTCTCTGTCCTTGTTTTCTCTCTCATCTTTTTTATTTTTGTTCAAATGTTTAATTTCTGCATCTTCAAAAAGCTTGAGTATGAAATTGAAATTAGGGCCTACTTCATTCGAGTTTTTCTGATTATGATTGTAATTTCTTTGATTTTAATCGATAATTTAGTGAGATAATGAAATTCGAAGTAAGAAATCAAGAATTTAGGGTTGTTAATTGTTACAGGAGTATTTAAATCGCGGCGAGATTGAATGATTTACCAGGGAAATTAAGAATTAGGTTTTAGTAATGAAGGAGGTTATGTTTGTTATAAAATGTAAGATTTCAGGAATGTGATTTATGCTATGATTATTTGCGAGTGATATTTGCAATTTTGTGTGACAAACAACGACTGTTTAGCTCTTTGAAATGAGTGAAGCTAAGGATTGAAGTTGGTGAATTGGTATTACAAGTGATCAAAGGAGAATATGTCTTAGTAGGTAAACCATAGCTGGATAGTGCAATTGTATGAGAGAAATACTTGTAATAGTCTGGCCGCGAAGTACTCCCTCTGTATTTTTTTATCTTTCTCACTTGGAATCTTGACACTATTCACAATTAGAGAGAATCTTTTATATTTTTCTCAATATATAAGAAAAAACATAGTCATGTGGGGTCTTGTTTGATTTGTGTCAATGAGTATTTTATTAATATTCATTTATTATAATTTTTACTAATATGTAATAAAAGATATTTAAGGTAGAATAAGTGCATTGGCAAATGTGCAAAGTCAAAGTAGGAAAGATAAAAAAATACACAGGGAGTAGACCTTTAAGTTAGTTTAGGTTGGTTAGAGTTCGAAAATTGTGAGAGGGGGAGATTGAAGAGATGGTGGAGTTGAAATGAATCACGCTCGTTTAGAAATTATTATATCCAATGCACTTGAAGAGAAAGGAGGAAAGTTTGTAGCTATAGAGTTTGGATGAGCCTCCTGCTAACAAATTGAAGAGTTAATAGATGATGAATTGGGTGCACTTTGAGGTTTTGGTCGAATTGTGGTTAACACACAGGATGCCCCTTACCAGGAGCTGCAGCTACGGACCTAGTTACTGTTAGAAATGTGGATATCATTGATTTTGGGTTTCGTTGTAGAGGGAGAAAGATTGAGAATAATGTGAAGAGAGAAAGAACTGGAAAAAACTTAGATAGTGGTCTAGGCCTCATACGAAATGCGTACTTGATTTTCAGTTTTAGTCCAGTTTCATGCTTAAGTCGTTAATTGTAGTTTTTGGCTGAGGAACTTAAGAGCCACTGAATAAGGAAAAAGGGTATATAGTATATTGTTTGCCGAAGTAAGTTCTTATCAAAAAGTACGGTTTTGCAAAGATTTTCAGGATTCTCTCTTCATTTTCTCTGAGTTGTTGAACTTTACTTTACAAGTTTTATCTTCTGGTTTCATTTTTAGGGTAACCAGAGGTAATTTTTGTTTAGTTCATCCGAGGCAGATGAACAGTTTTATACTTTCAGCATGTGAAGTCTTAGTAAAATTATTTATTGATGGAAGTACCAAGCTTGGTCTATGTGGCTTAGAGTTAAAAATCCAAATGGTGTTTTGCTGTCTTTCAGAATGTGTTGGAATATTCTTTGTTAATTCTCGTCTTCCTGTGTGCATCTCTGTACTTAAGTATCACGAGTATACATAATCCTTACAGGCTGCTTCTGTGCAACCTGTATCCTTACTATCGACTGTGATTCTGGTGTGGCATGTGTTTTCTGTTATAGAGTATGTGTAAGACTATAAATTTATTGGTCTCTGGACTTGCTTCCGGGGATTTAGATACATGAAGTGTATATGTTGTTTTACTCTGTATTTTTATGAGTTGTGAATATCGTGAAGCAGATTAGATTTATGTAAATGATAGAACTTCATAACGTTTGTGCTCCTCTCCTGCTGTCTTTTCCTGTTTGTTTTGTTTATGTATAAACTTCAAACATTGTTATGGTATCTTTGTTGTGGACTTCTAGGTCTACTAAGGGGTTCCCATCTTATCATATTAGTAATGGATTACAAGACATTGACTTGTTGGCTATTCTTTCGTGAAGCAATTGCTTGTGCAAAGTAACTATTTTATTAGTCTAGGTGTAATTCTTCTTTTCTTTAATGGTTTTTAAGCTGGTGTACTATGGTCCCATGGAATGCTCTAAGACTAAAGGCGTCATATCTTTTTTAATCATCTCTAATAAAAATTAGTTACACTAGTTTTTGGTTAGCTACACTTCTTTGGATTTATGATCAGCATCTTGTAGTTTTTCTTGTTTCTTTGTTTTGGTTGTGAGACTAGTATTTTGTTGATTTTCAGGGCAGGTGCAGTCAGAAGAGGTGGTTCGTGGGTGAGAGAGGCGAAGAAACCACGGCGAAGGGCTAATGGTGGGTGAGAGAGAGGGTGAGAGGAAAAGAGGCGAGGAGAGGAAACCCTAAAACCAATAAGTCCTTATTTAAGAGCATTTGCCGTGCTTATTAAAACTAATTAATAGAGTATAAAACTATTCCTTGCACCATAACGATAAACTTAAGTTTTTGGTTGAGTTAGTCCTTTTAATTTGACATGATATCGGAGCCATCATGACAAAAAGATCATGGGTTCGAATATCATCTACCCAAGTGAAATATTTAGCATAAGGTATGAGGGAGACATAACTACATCCACACTTCAAGCTCACAATGGGCTCTAGCGTAAGGGGGCGTAATAGAGTACAAAACGATTCTAGTCATGGCTCTAACCATTAGCTTAAACTTTTGGTTGAGTTGATCTTTTGACAATGAAACTAGTAAGTAAATTGAAGAGTAGCTCATTCTAACAATACAGGTGTTTGGAGTTTGTAAAACAGATTTAGAAAGAGAACAAGATGTCTTCTTTAGTGTAATGAAGTAATATTATTCATAGATACAGTCAACGTACCTTCCTTGAAAAAAAAGCATTCAATTAAATAGTAAATCCACATAATCAAACTGCTAAGGAAGAAATTTAAAGGTGAGACCAGTACCCTCAAGTTTTTCTTGCATCAATTTTTTTCATCCTCTCCACCATAGGAGGGGTGAAATAATTAGTCCAATCTCCCACCTCTCCCTTCCTAAAGAAGGCTTCTTTCTCCAGACCGTTGTAACATAAACCATCCTTGTTAGCGTCTAACTCTTTCATATTGTTGATGTTGCACATATTTGTTATTTCTATTATAACACCTCCATTTTCTTCTTCGAGAGAAAATGGCATGCCCACAAAAGCAGCAATTCTCTTTACATGCAACGTTGTATTATCCTTCAAATCCTCGTACTTAAGAAATAACACCTTATGTGGCCGCTCCAAGCTCTGCTTCCAGTACTCAACTACATGTTCAAAAAAGGGCCCAAACAAGATTTTCCCTTGTAAGAAATCCTCGAAGTGATCTTCCATACTATAGGGCTCCAATTTCTCTTCCTTCGATAGCATCTTAGCCACCTTAGTATAAAAATACCACTGTGACACAATAGTGTCTAAAGGATTTCTAGCGATGTACAAAATCCGACACCCAGAATTCTTGATCGATTCAGGAAGCGACGTGTAGGGGAAGTGTGTCATAAGGAGCCTCGGTGATGGAAGGTCAATAAGTTGAGATGGTTGAAGATAATTAAAATCTTCTTCACCATAAACGCCATTTTCGAGGCGATATACGAGATGATGTGGGTGATGAGAAAGAAGAGGGCTTTCATTTGTTGGGTGGTGGATGCGGTTGATAACAGCAAAGAGCAGAGTATTCAACCAAGTGGTACCAGTTTTTGGGTGGCTAGTTACTATGAGATCAGTGTCCCGAGCATGAAAGTGTTTTTGATATCTAAGGGTGTCCTTGAGGAAATGAATCCCAAGAAACCAGAAATTCTGATATTTTACCAAATCAATCTTCTTATTTCCCATGAAATCTGCATTTGGAAGGCATTGCTTTAGCTGTTCAGCTGCTTCTTCTTCTTCTTCTTTACGGACTAGTACTTCGCCCTTATTTTGTGTTTGATTTTCAGCCATTATTATTGGTGCCTTTCACCTTGGTAACTGAGAGGATAACAAATTTGAAGTGCGTAGACCAAAGATTCATCCGAGGGGGTTTTATATGGAGTAGGTCTCACCATCGTCGAGACTTCGACCATAAAAAACAAAATCTCAAAATAATTTTTTGGGAAAAAAGATGGGTTTATGGTAATTTATTAGAATCACATGGAAAAATATTGTAAGAGAAAAGGTGAAAGAAAAAACAAACTATTACAATACAAGTTTTCAGTATGGCTGGCTGTGCAGTTTGTAACCATGTGGCCTCGCGCATAAAAGACAAAAAAAAGCTATATTAAAAGCATAAGTAACCCCTTCAATATATATAAATAAACCCATATAACTGTAAGTAACCTCAAAGAAATATAAGTAACTCCTTTTATGTTAATCAGCAACCCCTAGGATATGCAACCCCAATCAGGGTGATTAGTAACGCCAAAAATTATCAATAACCCCTATTATACTAATAAATAACCCCAACAACTATAAAGTATCCCCTAATATATTAATTTGTAACCTCAAAGTATACTGCGTTAGTAGTTAACTTTATACATGGATCATCCACATAGTTTACTATAGGTGTAGCCGATCACATATAAGACATTATAGGTGTAGTCGACTACATATAAGACTTGATGATTAGAGTATGTTAAATCATTTATACGATATCTTGATGTCTATTGGATTTGGCTTCTTCTTGCATCTTGATTATGTGACCATTCTAAACAATTGCAATTTGAGATCTTGATGTTTATTGGATTTGTCCTTTTCTTGCATCTTGATTCCATCTCCATTTCAGACATCTTTTAAACATCACAAAAACTACGTAAGTCATAACAAATCACAAGCGTGGTGTGGTCTGCTGCAATATGAGATCTTGACGTGTCTTTTGGCCTTTCACGGATTTTGACTCTGTGTAGTTAAGGACGGAATAAAAAAATTCAATAAAAATTGAACCTTCTCGGGAAGATATTTTCTAAAAGAAGTTATAATTATAGCTTAGTTTTGCATTATTTGATTCTTTATGAAAAGTCAGGGACAAAATGGATAATGTAATAGAATGGGAGGGACAATGGAAGGAGGGAAGGTGAAAAATAGGGAGGAAAATGTGTTTTTCCTCTCTATGAGAAGGAAAATGTTTTTCTTTATTGAAAAATTATTTTCCAACTATTGAAAATTTGTTTTCTAATACCTACCTTTGTCTTATATCAAAACTTTGTCTTAATTTTGATTTGGAGGGAAGGTGAAAAATAGGGAGGAAAATATGTTTTTCCTCTCTATGAGAAGGAATATGTTTTTCTCCATTGAAAAATTATTTTCCAACTATTGAAAAATTGTTTTCTACTACCTACCTTTGTCTTATATCAAAACTTTGTCTTAATTCTGATTTAGAGATATTGAATATTTTTATATTATGAGTAAATTGGGTGGATCCTACACACACATTTTGTGTGTGTGCGCGCGTGTGTGCGCGCGCGTGTGCTTGTGCGTGTGTGGAGAGTTTCTATTCTATAATTTTTCAGAATTTTTAATGAAAGTGTTGCAATCAATATGAGATAGCTGAATATAGAAAGCATTGCTATTAATATGGGACATATAGAATTACCACCTTGGTCATCCCGGAGCTCATTCTCTTCAATACTTTACGATCAATAAATTGATTGAATGTAATAAAGACCATGATACTAGTTTTTGCAATGCTTGTCAAACTGGAAAAAATGTTCGCCTTCCTTTTTATGATTCTACTGATGATACTAATTGTGCTTTTGACATTATTCATGTTGATTTGTGGACCTCCCCCATTCCCAGCACTAATGGTCACAAATACTATAGATAATATAATTCGTACTCTTCAATTTCATGCCTCTCTTCCATCTTCATATTGGGTTCATGCTCTTGAGACAGCTACATATCTTCTAAATATCTTGCCAACTAAAGCTCTAAAAAACACCATCCCTACTCAAGCATTGTTTCACAAAACACCCTCATATTCTCATTTACGGGTGTTTTGGTTGCTTATGCTATCCTAATCTCTCCTCCACTAGTCCACATAAATTAGCTTCTTGCTCCACTCCTTTGTGTTTTCTTAGGTTATCCTCCTAATTATCGCGATTACAAGTGCCTTGACATATCCACTCACAAAATCATCATATCTCGTCATGTTACCTTCGATGAGACCACTTCTTCCTTTAGGATGTCATGTGCAAACCCTTTAGCCAATTACAACTTCTCGAGCTCGGATGATAGATCTCCTTTACTCCCCCATATACTCATGCGCGCTCATCCTCGCTACCCCGCCCGCGCTATCTCCCTCGGGCCCATCGGCCCTAAGCGCCTACTTTCCCTCCTTGTGCTACTTGTCCATCCCTCAACCAATCCTCCTAGCAACCCTTCATATCTCACGAGGTAACTTCATTGGCGCACTGGATTTCTCCATCCCAATGACCTGAGCGTTATACTCCACCCCCTGCGTGGAGCCCAAACAATTCGCCCCACCTACCCTTCACTTCCTTCACCTCCCATGACTCGCAAGCAAGAGATCCATAAGTCCAATCTCAATTATAGTCTAGTTGTCCAACCTTCTTGTCCACCTACCACTCGATTCCCCTTGCCTAAATCCCACAAACAAGCCTTGACCAACCCTTATTAGAATGCGGCCACGAATTATGAATTTAGTGCTTTGATTAAAACATGGATATACATGGGAACCGGTTCCTAGACCTACGGGGTTGAATATTGTGAATTGTTTCGTCATAAAGAGAAATCTAATGGTGAACTCAAACGACACAAAGCTCATCTTGTTTGTGATGGCAAGTCACATGAGGTTGGCATTGATTGTGATGAGGCTTTTTGTCTAGTTGTTACACCACAACCGATCCGCATTGTTCTCATCTTGGTTATGGCTCGTAAATGGTTTATTCATTAGATTGATGTAAAAAATTCTTTAATACATGGTGATTTGAATGAAATTGTTTATATGCATCAGTGACTCCACTTTGTGGATCGTACGACTCCTACTCATGTCTGGCGCCTCAAGAAGGCGTTATATGGTCTCAAACAAGCCCCCCTCTCCCGATTGTGGTATCAAACAAGCCCCCTCAAGAAGGCGTCAAGGTAATGATATGGAAAATTGATTCTTCTTTTTCATTTAGCCACCTCTTCTAAGAGTTTGCATGAATGAATTATCACTCAATTGAAAACTGAGTTTCCTATGTCTGGTCGGGGTCCAGTTAGTTACTTTTTGGGTATTGTTGTCACTCAGACTACATCTTATATGCTTTTCTCTCAGCAGAATTATGTACAGAATATTCTAGAGCGCGCATGTATGAGCTAATGTAAACCGAGTCAGTGCTGAATCTGGTCCTAAGTTTTGGGATCCTTCCAAATACCACATCTTGGCCAATGCTCTTTAGTACCTCACTTTCACTCGCTCTGATATGTAGCTTATGCGGTACCGTACAACAGATTTTATCTTTTTATGCATTATCCCCGGGAGTCCCACTATGATTCTTTAAAACACATCTTGTGTTATATTCAGGACACCATTGATCATGGGTTACATTTATATCCCTCTACTTCATGCAATTAATCATATAAAGTGATGTTGATTGGGATGGATATCCTAACATCCGTCGTTCTACTTCGGGATACTATTGTTTTATAGGGATAACCTTATTTCGTGGTCCTCCAAGCGTCAGGCTACACTCTTCATATCAAGCGCGGAAGCAAATTATCAAGGCCTCGCTAATGTAGTCGCTGAGTCATGTTGGCTTCGTAACTTACTCTTTGTGTTGCATTGTCCTCTTCGTTAGACCACTCTTGTCTATTGTGATAATGTCAGTGCTATCTACTTGTCTAGCAATCCGATTCAACACTAATTAAAACATGTTGGGAAGAATATTTGTTTTGTTCTAATTAGAATAGGCTGCATTGGGTCAGGTTTGGGTTTTTCATGTACGTATTAGATATCAGTCTGCGGACATCCTCAAAAAGAGCCTACCACGGCAACTCTTTTTGGTTTCAGATCCAATCTTGGCGTATGTCCTCCTTTCCCTATGATTGCGGGGGTGTGTAAAGAATATATTTAGGATATGTTGACCAAAAATTTAGGGATATAATTTAGCATATATTTGGATATATTTGTGTATAGATTATCCTTGTCATTCCATGTTTCCTAACACATTTAGGATGAACATTTTGTAACCTTTTATATATTGATCAATGGAATAATCACTCCAAGATTAAGGAGGTTCCTAAATCTAACACTTTTGACTAACATGGCTGTTTTGTTACCCATTACTTATTGGAGCCTGGGGGACTCTAGTAATTAAACTCAAATGATCATAAAAAAGAGAGTCATGAGACGAATAGGGATTAACCATATCATTAAGGAAGTAGAATTGCCAAAAGGATAAGGGACAGGGGTTGGAAGTATCTCCTTTGTTCCCTACTAATTGCAACATATAGAGTTTCATGCATCCTAATGCACAACTTTAATCATTCATATCTTCAATAATCAATGGGTAAAATTATAAAAGTTTTGACATCTAAAAAGTATATATATCCAGATAAATCTAACAACATCTCACACGTGACACGACTATATTTATCCTTGCATATAATCATAATATATGGTTAAATGGGAATATGTGAATAATATAAAGTCACAATGTTGCGGTTAATATGGAATGGAAGAAATATTAGGAAATTGGAGGTTCTATTGAGCCTTATTAGACACGAATTACAATTAGAAAAACAACAAAAAAACCCGACCCGAGCTACTTGACCTGTGGTCCACAGGTCGAGTTTTTTCATGACAATTTGATGAGCTATCGAATCTGCGGTGGTTGTCATAGGTAGAGAAGTGGGGGAAGTAATAAGCGAAGACCATCATCAGTAAGTGGTAAGATGAGATCAAATTTTAAATTTTTTAGGGTGAATATAATTATTGGAGGTGGGAAAGGAGAGAGAAAATGGTAGTTAGTGGTTACAATGATAATAAATCATCGTTGGTGGTAATGGACATGGTGGTGGTAGTGGGTGATCCAGGAGCATCTAGTTCCATTAATCTAAATGCTAATCTTCTTGTAAATAATGATAACAATGTTTTACAAGTTTAGTTTTTAGGTTTAATTAGCACTAAGTATCATAGAGTGTTAGTTAAACAATGCTAGTTACTTAGCCGATTTTTAGAACCACTTTTGTAACGTTTTTGTTAAAACTTTCTTCTGAATTTTTGTAATGTGCTTAGTCACCTATCTGCTTAAGCTAGTTGTTTACCAAGCATGAGGCAGTTGCTTGCCAAGGAGCCACTTAAAAGCTTTCCTAAGCTTGAAGAAAGAAGAATAGTCAACAAAGGCTGCTGGCAGCGTGTAAAAGCTGGAAGAAAGAAAGGAGTGGGCAGAAGCCAATTCTCCACATTTTGGGACGTGTGACCTATGGTTGGAAAGAGGTTCAAGTGTAGGAAACATTCCCATTGGTTTCCTGGATATTTAAATAGCCAATCATGAGATATTTGCAAAAAGATGGAGAAAGGTCCTTAACAATCGAATTTCAGCAGCTCTTTCAACTTTTAACTTATTTTGAACATATGTCTAGATTTTTGTTTGCAGTGATCTTTTGACATGTTGTAATATAAGCAGTTACCTGCTAGCTTGTAAAATTTAGACTTAATGAATGAAAACGTGATAATTCTCTCAAATTGAAACAAGTGTCTTGTCGAACCAAAATCGGGTTTGGTTTTGTGTTTCTTAAAATCTTTGTTGTTTGCTTGTCATCCATTGAGGTGAAAGCTAAGTTTGTGAAGTAGGTTGTAGGACAAGTTGTTTCACCTTGTCTTAGCCTTGATTGGTGGTTGTTGGGTTGTGGATGTGGTGGTAGTTTTTTGTAAAACAAACCGGGTGTCATTCTTTGTTGTTTATTAATCCGACTTTCTAACTCCTTAAACTAATGCTCTCATGTGCTTAATTTAATTTTTGTTTATTTCGGGTTTTTAGGAAGTATTTTGAACCCACGTGGTTCGGGATCCTGGATCCGGTGGTGGTTACGATGATAATAAATCATCGTTGGTGGTTATGGACCTGGTGGTGGTGGTGGGTAGTACTAGTACCGATATGACAATGGTGGCCGGGCGGTGCAAAAGCAATTGGAGAACGATGAAACACCTATTTAAATGAAATTAGTTTATCAGTGTCACGTTAGTCTGTTTAACAATAACTTAGATCATCATCCGAGAAAATGAAAAATTTACTATTCAAACATGTAGTATTTTCCAAAACACAAGGTCGCCATATAGAAAGAAAATACACCCAGATGTGTATTGATTCTTTTTTTCTATATGTGAATAAGAAAGAGAGGTAAGAAGATAGATAGAGATAGAGAAGCAACTAGAAACAAAGAGAAACCCTAAAAACAGAGACCTCTTAAGACCTGATTTAGTCAATTACCAAATGTTCTAGAGATATATATTTGTAACATTAGCTAAAAAATAATATTAATTTTGACTAATATTTGCAAAATAATATATCTTGAACTGTTGTCTATCAATAATACTATGAACTCTACTGTTAGTTGTGCAAGATAATATAGGGCTTACCACCCCTCAAAAAAAAAATATATAGGGCTTACCAACAATCGAATATTCTAATAATATACTGCTAAACTTTTGTAGAAAAAGTTATTTCAAAACTTCATATAATTAACTTTTATTATGGATTGGTGACGTATATGATTTAATTTTTTTTCTCTTTTATCTTTAAAATTTTTCGAACATAATGTCATTAGAGTATTATGCCATCATTGAATCCCAAGCTATTTTGCACAACTGTATAGTTAAGTTCTTTTATTTATAGAAAATTGTTAATTTTATATTATTTTGCACATATTCCTATATAGTGTGAATATTCATACTAAGGCTATGTTTAGTTCACCTTATGGCTATGTTCAGTTCACCTTATTTTTGCTTATTTCGGATCGGATCGGATCAGAAAAAATAAGTTCAAATCAGATCAGATCAGATCAGATAAGTTCAGATTATGCTTATATTTAAAAACTTATTATTATTATTATCATCATGATTATTATGATTATTAGTATTACTAATGCTATTATTGTTATTGTAATAATTATTATTATTGTTGTTGTTGTTGTTGTTATTATTATTATTATTATTATTATTATTATTATTATTATTATTATTGTTATTGTTATTGTTATTATTATTATTATTATTATTATTATTATTATTATTAATATTACTTTATACAATTACTATTACTATTAATATTACTATTTACTAGTACACTTGTTCAAAAAGATTATTATTATTGTCGTTGTTGTACTTATTAATTTTTAATATTGGTAATTATTATTAATGTCGTTGCTATTATTATAAATGCCATTGATATCACTATTTGAAGCTATTTGTGTTCAAGAAGAAGAATGTTCTTTTGGCATTTGTAAGTGTTCTTTTTTATATTTATTCTAATTAATAATTTTGATATGTGATGTTCTTTTTGATGTTGTACATGTAACGAACATTACAATAGTATATGATGTTTATTTTTTAAAACATTTTTGGTAGAATAATATAAATTATATATTACTAGTTTATATAAAACATGAGTAGCATGGGATAACCTAATGTTGTTGTCATCACGTTCAAAATTTTCCCTACAAAGGATTTCAACTTATCATTAAAAACATAGCCTATATATGCTTATTTCAGATCAGATCAGATCAGATAAGTCCAGATCAGAAAATTTCAGGTGAACTAAACATAGCCTATATATGCTTATTTCAGATCAGATCAGACCAGATCAGATCAGACCAGATCAGATCAGATCAGAAAAAATAAGTTCAGATTAGATCAGATCAGATAAGTTCAGATCAGATCAGATCAGATAAGTTCTGATTATGCTTATATTTAAAAACTTATTATTATTATTATTATTATTATTATTATTATTATTATTATTATTATTATTATTATCATCATGATTATTATGATTATTAGTATTACTAATGCTATTATTGTTATTGTAATAATTATTATTATTGTTGTTGTTGTTATTATTATTATTATTATTATTACTTTATACAATCACTATTACTATTAATATTACTATTTACTAGTATATTTGTTCAAAAAGATTATTATTATTGTCGTTGTTGTACTTATTTTTCATTAATATTGGTAATTATTATTAATGTCGTTGCTATTATTATAAATGTCAATGATATCACTATTTGAAGCTATTTGTGTTCAAGAAGAAGAATGTTCTTTTGACATTTGTGAGTGTTCTTTTTTATATTTATTCTAATTAATAATTTTGATATGTGATGTTCTTTTTGATGTTGTACAAGTAACGAACATGACAATAGTATATGATGTTTATTTTTTAAAACAATTTTGGTAGAATAATATAAATTATATATTACTAGTTTATATAAAACATGAGTAGCATGGGATAACGTAATAGTGTAGTCATCACGTTCAAAATTTTCCCTACAAAGGGTTTCAACTTATCTTTAAAAACAAAGTTTATATAGAACAAGACAACGATATAAGAAGAATATTTAACCATTTTGTTCAAGATCATATGATTATATATATTTATAAGTTTATTTATAATAAAAAAGAACAATTTATTGATATAACAAAGAGCATGTTGTTAGTTAAATCCAAACATGTCATCAATATAAAAATAACATCTATCTTTTATTTTTAAAATGTGTTCTTTAAATAGATCTTGTATGCTTCTTTCGGTATATGTTCTTTTTTTAAGATCATTATATGTTCTTTTCATTACTACCTAAATTCTTATTATTAACGGACCTTGAACATGAGTGTTCTTTTATTTTTAATTTTTTTGGGCCCTTTCGGGAATCCCGTGGTAAGATGAATTTTCTGCAAGGTTCCCTCGCATAGGGTCACTCACCTAAAGACTCAACAAGCCCCAACCCCCCTCCCCTACCTACAACAATATTGAAATATATGCTTCCACCAAGATTTGAACCTTGGTCTCCCATGTGGGAGGTAAGAAGCCATACCATTGGACCCAAGAGTCCTTAGTCTTTTATTTTTAATTGTATGTTCATATACTAATGTGCTCTTTTTAAAAAAAAAAAAGAAAAACTAATTATGCTATAATAATAATAATAATAATAATAATAATAATAATAATAATAATAATAATAATAATAATAATAATAATAATAATTATTATTATTATTATTATTATTATTATTATTATTAAATTATTATTATTATTATTATTATTATTATTAAATTATTATTATTATTATTATTATTACTACTACCTCCGTCCCAGAATAGTATGAACACTTTCCTTTTATGTTTGTCCCAAATTAATTTGAACACTTCCATTCTTGGCATGGTCCTACCATTAATATATTATTTCTTTTACACATCTTTGACCCACACTCTATCTTTTATCAATAAAAAGTTACCCAACTTTCTCTCTCCTCTAATAAAAAATACCCCACCAACTCCTATCGCATCTACTTTTTAAATAAAATAACATTTGATAACCACACCACAACTTATTACCTTAAACTACGTGTCCCAACAAGTGTTCAGATCTTTCTGGGACGGAGGGAGTATTATTATTATTATTATTATTATTATTATTATGTTATCTATATTATTATTATTATGTTATCTATATTATTATTATTATTATTATTATTATTATTATTATTATTATTATTATTATTATTATTATTATTATTGTTATTATTGTTATTATTATAATATTATTTATATTATTATTATTATTAAATTATTATTATTATTATTATTAAATTATTATTATTATATTATTATTATTATTATATTATTATTATTATTAGTATTATTATTATTATTATTATTATTATTATTATTGAAAGTTGTGCATAGTAATAAAATGATAGTAATAGTAATACTAGTAATGAAATACAAAGTAATGATAATATTAGTAATAATATGTTTTTTAAAAGATAAGTTCAGATCAGCTCAGATCAGATCAGATAAAATCAAATCAAATCAGATCAGATCAGATAAGTTCAGATCAGAAAATTTCAGGTGAACTAAACATAGCCTAACTTAGCCAATTTTTCCGTTTATACTTAAAGGGGTAGTATTTGAGCGGGATGCAAATTAAGGAAAGGCTGCCACATGTATAATGATGATGTGAGCATCTTTTGTGTTAGAGGACCAACATTGGTGCTTCTCAAGTTCTTTCTCTCAAGGAGAGAAAATGGATAGCCAACTATACCCCAGCATTAGTGCTCTCGAGGTGCTCTCCGTTCGCTCTCCATGGAGAGCACTTGGAGGAATGCTCTTCCCCAAGAGCATTGGGAGAGCATGCTCTTGGAATAATACAATGACACATGTCATTGATAATTAGGTATTTTCATTTTTTTTTTGCTTTTTGATTTTTGGAGAGCTCATTGGAGAGTAAATACCATTGTTAGCAATTTTTGAAGGGGTGCTCTTGGGAGTATCTTGAGGAGAGAGAAAGTAAAAAATGGGTTGGAGAATAATGTTGGAGAGCTATACCAATGTTGGTTAGTAATATAAAGAAATAGATTAATAGACAGACAGTTAGATATATTTGAATTGATAAGATAGATTCACTTGATCTAGAAGAGATTTCTATTGAACAAACTCTTTTTATTCTGTTATGTCTCTTAAAAACCTTAGCCACCATAAATAAACCCAGAGGCCGCCATCGATAAACTTGTCAATAATAGGCCCTAGTTTCTTTTTCTATTTCAGTTTTCCTATTCAATAAAGATCTATATCAGTGTGGTGAGCATAGTCAACTCCCTTGTATAGGGGTTAGTTGGGTCCCTTACATAGAGTTTAACTAGCGTCGTATGCACGCATCACGCGATGCGTGCAACAACATAGTAGTATTAATACTGACATTCGGAATAGTAAAAAAAACATTAACGTTAATGCGAAAATACTTCGTACTTACAAATTATTTTTACAAAACATAGGATTGAAACTGAAGAGAAGAGAAGTTGGCCGATACTTACTTTTTCTCATTAGGTTTAACTATTTCGCTTAAATAACATCTTGACTACGACAATTATGAATTCGAAAAATACAAAGATGAGTTATACTCTCTTTTTTCTCGGTAATTTTATGAATTTTTAATTTATGTTCCTTGTAATTGTTATTGAATATTTAGGTAAAAGAAAACTTTGTATTTTTGGCTTTACAATTGTTGGAAAACTTCTTTGTTATGTTAGTTTCCTCATCGTAAGTAATCTTTTAATGGCAATCTCAAACTTTTTTATGTTAGTTTTCTCTTTTTACAACTTTCCTTACTGCCTAATTGTAATTCAGGAAATGAATGAGAAATTTTGAATAGGTTTTTTTAATGTTTCAAATTAGGAGTATATAAATCTTTTCATGAGGGGACACCATTGCTACCCCCTGGTTTGTATAATAGAGATTATTTCCCTCATGCTAGATAGAATGAGATTTTTAGTTTGTTTGTTGTGTGTGTGTGTGTGTGTGTGTGTGTGTGTGTGTGTGTGTGTGTGTGTGTGTGTGTGCAGTGATACTAATTTGAAAGATTCGTTGCGCGAATTTGTAGATCTGAATGTTTATTGTTTTAGAGTTGCATATTTAAAGGATCCATCTTACAATTTTGCTATCTAGATAAAATCTTATCACTTTGAATACTATACATCAATTAATCTCTGTCAAAAACAAGAATGATGCAAATACATCAAAAAAAATTATGCAAGAGCATATTAGAAATGATGCTATTAGTACAAGGGTGTGCAATACTTGTAATGAAATTTTAGATCATGTAGGATGATTATAATTTATAAATGATGAATAGGGGGTGCTTATCGCACGAGCCGAGTCCGAACTGTACTAGGCTCGGCTCCTTATTGTTTAGCTCGACTCGGCTCTGCTCGTGAGCTCGATAAGTAAAGCTCGGCTCGAGCTCGTGAGCTTCTCTCAAGGCTCGAGCTCGAACTCAATTTGACATTTTAAAAAATTGTTGACAAATCTTGTACAATTATAGATTAAATTCAAAAAAGTACCATGAATAAACATATTTTACTTCATCTTTACATGACAACCAAATGAATTACTTACAAATATACATAAAAAATCGATAAACTAGATCTATAAGGATACAAAAAGAAAAGACATGAATTTTTCTATGCAAAAAGTTGTATAAAAGGATACATATAGTAATTTTTTTTAAGTATTTTAGCCTATAATAAGTTTCTTAAGTGCTTTAGGTTATAATTAATTCTTTTATATAAAATAATAATCAAACTCGTTCACGAACTTTTAAAGTCGAGCTTGACCATTTCGGCTCGGCTCGGCTCGGCTCGTTAAATTCTCGAGCCGATCCCGAATCCAAGCCGAGTTTTGACAGAGTTGAGCTTGAACTATTCACGAAAAGGCTTAACTCATTATCACGTCTAGTGATGAATGACTTCTATTCAATGAAATCACCCCCTCCTTATTCCGTAAAGAAAAAGATAGATTTGATCATTTGAAATTTTTGGATACTAGAACTTCTAGGGCCGCAAACAAAACATACACAAAATTGGGCTTAAAGTACTACTAGAGCTCCCAAATTGATTTTAGGTTCGCTAAAGACTTGAAAAGAGAAGCAGCAGAAACTTCTCGATTTTCTCTCTCTGCTCACTCCAATTTCCGGCGACGACTTCACTTCCGACGAGGTACTCTTTCTCTCTCTTTCCTTATTTTCTCTCTCATCTTTAGCATTTTTGTATATTCAAGAATCTTGAGCTTGAGTATAAACTTGAAATTAAGGCCTACTTAAATCGAGTTTTTCCTGATTATGATTGTAATTTGTTTGATTTTAATCGTTAATTTAGTGAGATGATGAAATATGAATTTAGAAATCGAGAATTTAGGGTTGATTATTGTTACAGGAAAATAAAAAAACGCGGAGGGATTGAATGATATACAGGAATGTTAAAAATTAGGTTTTAGTAATGTAGGAAGCTATGCATTTGTTTTAATATACTATAAGATTTTAGGAATGGGATTTATGCTATGATTATTTGCGAGTTATGATTGCAATTTCGTGTCGCAAACAATGTCGGTTTAGCTCTTTAGAATGACTGAAATTAAGGATTGAAGTTGGTGAACTGGGATTACAAGTGGGATAAGGAGAATATATCTTTGTAGATAGACCCTCGCTGGATAGTGCAATTGTACGAGAGATATACTTTGTAATAGTCTGGCCGCGAAGTAGACCTTAAAGTTTGTTTAGGTTTGTTAGAGTTCGAAAATTTTGAGAGGGAAAAATTGAAGAGTTGGTGGAGGTGAATAAGAAGAACTATGTGAAGTCAAGGGAAGCATGCTCTGCGTTTCAATAGGAAATTGGATGTGTTTGCTGAAAAATTATGGTCGTTTAGAAATTTTTGCCCGTTGCACTTGGAAGAGGATGCCAATAAGTTCGAAGAGTTATCAGATGAAGAAATGAGGGCACTGTGAGGTTTGGGTAGAAATATGGTTAACACAGGAGATGCCGTTGGCAGAAGCTGCAGCTACCAACTAGTTACTATTAGAAATGTGGATATCGTTGTTTTTGGGTTTGGCTGTAGAAGGAGAAAGATTGAGAATAACTTGAAGAGAGAAAGAACTTGAAAAACTTAGATGGTGGTCTAGGCCTCATATGAAATGCGTACTTGATGTTCAGCTGTAGTCCAGTTTACCATGCTTAAGTCATTAAGTGTAGTTTCTGGGTGAGGAACTTAAGGGCCACTGAAGAAAGAATTTTGGGATTCTCTCTTCTTTTTCTCTAAGATGTTGAACTCTACTTTGCAAGTTTCATCTTCTGGTTTCATTTTTAGGGTATTTCAGTTCATCCGAGGCAGATGAACAGTTTTAGACTTGCACTCTTGCAGACTTGCAGTGTAGGAAGTCTTAGTAAAAATTTTAATTGAACTGAACTACCAAGGTTGGTCTATGTTGGACTTGTTGGTTAGACTTAAAAATCCAAATGGTGTTTTACTATCTTCTGGTTTCATTTTTAGGGTCCAGGCGTACTCTGTACTTTATGAGTTAATATGATTTATGTAAATGATATAATTTCAGAACCTTTGTACTCCTATGTTGCTGTCTGTTCCTGCTGTGTTGTTTATGTATAAACTTCAAACATGGTTAAGGTATCTTTCCTTGGACTTCTAGGTCTACTAAGGGTTTGCCATCTTATCATATTAGTTGTGAGTTGTGATTATTTGAATGAATTGCAAGACATTGACTTGTTGGAGGATATTCTTTTGTGAAGCAAATAGCAATTGCTTGTGCCAAGTAACTTTTTTTATTAGTCTAGGTGTTTTTTTTTCTTTAATAGTTTTAAAGCTGGTGTACTATGGTCATGCTCTAAGACTAAAGTTTTTTTTTTTTTTTGTCGTCTTTGATAAATTAGTTACACTAGCTTTTGGTTGTCTCTATATGATTAGCTACAATTCTTTGGATTTATGATCCGTGTCTTGTAGTATTTCTTATTTCTTTGTTTTGGTTGTGAGTAGTATTTCTTGATTATAAAAGCAGGTGCAGTCAGAATTCCTGTGTCATTAAGTGAAGCAGAAGGCAAGATGTTGGCTACTTTTAACAACAGCGAAAGTGCTTTATCTGTGGCTGGCCCTAGGCCAGGAATGGAGTGGTCCACTATGCCGTACAATGCTCCTCAGGCCCCTGGGCCGAATGGAAGACAGCGCACTTCAAGTTTGGAATCACCAATTATGTTGTTGGCTGGTCACCAGAGTGCAATATATACCATGAAGTTCAATCCAGAAGGAACAGTCGTTGCATCAGGTTCACATGATAGAGAAATTTTCTTATGGAATGTTCATGGTGACTGCAAAAATTTTATGGTTTTGAAGGGTCACAAGAATGCTGTCCTTGACCTTCATTGGACCACTGATGGAACCCAGATAGTTTCAGCTAGTCCTGATAAGACGGTCAGAGCATGGGATGTCGAAACAGGGAAGCAGATTAAAAAGATGGTTGAGCATTCCTCATTTGTTAATTCATGCTGTCCTGCTCGGAGGGGTCCACCTCTTATTGTCAGCGGGTCAGATGATGGAACTGCTAAACTTTGGGATATGCGTCATAGGGGTGCCATTCAGACATTCCCTGACAAATACCAAATCACTGCTGTCTGCTTCTCTGATGCTTCTGATAAAATCTACACTGGTGGGATAGACAATGATATCAAAGTGTGGGATGTCCGCAAAAATGAGGTCACAATGACCCTCCAAGGGCACCAGGATATGATCACTGGGATGTCTTTGAGTGCTGATGGATCTTATCTACTTACCAATGGTATGGACTGTAAGCTTTGTATCTGGGATATGCGCCCCTATGCTCCTCAAAATCGCTGTGTGAAGGTTCTAGAAGGTCACCAACACAACTTTGAAAAGAACTTGTTGAAATGTGGTTGGTCTCCTGATGGTAGCAAGGTCACTTCTGGAAGTGCAGACCGGATGGTGTATATATGGGATACGACTTCTCGTCGCATTTTGTACAAGCTCCCTGGACATACTGGGTCAGTGAATGAATGTGTTTTCCACCCAAGAGAGCCTATCATTGGATCTTGCAGTAGTGACAAACAGATCTACCTTGGGGAGCTGTAGACTGTTGTTACTTTCTGATAGCAACACATTCAGCATTAATGTCAATTGTGCAAGCGCTTTCATCTTTTAGGTTCATCCATCCATCACTCACAAGACTAGTTCAATTAGTTGTACACTAGCAAGAGACTTGATTCTTTTGCTGGAAACTTTATAGATGTGGCAGATTAAGTTAAATTGGAAATCGTGCTCGTATACTGGGCCAACTCTGGGGATTGGAATGGGACATGTATGCAATGACTGCTGTATTGTATTTGATGTGGTAGGATGAGAAATTATGATGGCTTTAGATGCTGCTACTTTTGAAAATTTAGCAAAATATCAAACTAATGATATGGATAGATTGAAATCGCACTCTAGTTCCTGCTGTATTCTGTTTTTAGGATGTGTTCAAAGTGTGCTTTGTTTATTTGCCATTTTTTTCTTTCATAGTGTATGCGAAAAAGCCTCGGACAGACTTGAATGTCCTACTCTCTCAGTTGGTTCAAATTCAGAGCAAGTACGGTTTTGTATCACTTATAAATCTCGTACTCTCTCAATTGGTTCAATTTCAGAGCAAATGCATAGGATAAAAGGCACTGTTCTGATTTTTTGATGTTGTGAAGGATGTTAGCGATTTGGCATGATGGAGTAATGTTGATGTGTAGGCTCACCAGAACGAGGATTGCTTAATCAAATTGCTATTTGCTTTCTTCCAAAAAAAAAAAAATGCTATTTGCTAACATATACAAAATCAATGGTCCAGTAGAAATTGTTTTATAGAAACAATTGAAAATTTGGAAATTGGAATATCTTTTTTGATTCACTTATAAGGTATTCTTCTTTTTTTTTTACGGTAGAACGGATCAACTTTACTCATCCAACACCAAATCAGCCATTATAAGGTATTCAATGCAACATTAATATCACAATTCTTCCTACTGGTAATATAATTGTTGATTTATACCTCCTCGGTTTTTTTAATTGCTACATTTTTCTTAAATGGGTGTTTCTTTTTAATTGCTACATTGTTTAAACCTTCCTTAATTGGAGTACTTGGCCCACCAAAAAAAAAAAATATTTTTTGTTTCACTTTTTCAACCAAAAAGTACTCTTTTTTTCACTTTTTTCCTTTATTTTACATTAAATGGGTTAAAAAGCATCCTCCAAAAAGCTTGAAAGTAACATTACCTAAAATCTTGTGCAGAACTCAATGTAGCAATTAATAAAAAACAGACGGTGTATAAAGTTATGATTTATTTTTGCCACAATCACATGTTGCTACTTCTTTTTAATATCTCAATTTATATCGCAATAATCTTAAAATCAGTATCAAACGACTATTAATTGATTCATTTTGGGTCCTAAACCAAAAAAAAAAATCAGGTCGGGCTTGAAATCGGGTCCAAAAAATCTACCCAAGCCCGATTATTATTCGGGTTGGGCTTGGCCGAGCTACCTTTGATCAGCTCTATGTAAATGACATGTGGGACCCAAAACATGGGTGGCTTCGAGAAATGTTTGTTGATTACCTCCCTAGCTCCCAAGGCCTTAAAACAAACGGATTCTTTTGAGTTAAGGAAGATGATGAAGATATAGATAATTTTTTTTGGAATGGTTCCACACTAGTGGTTTCACTATAAAATCGACCCTTAGCATCATTAGAGTTCAAGAATTGCTGGGTGCCCAAGAGTGCTGGGAAGAAGTTTGGTATGGGTGCCTCAACGTGCTCATATCTTTTTTTGGCTTGCTCTTCATGACTGATTGATGACAAATGCTAATAGATTCATACGAGATTTTGTGGTGCAGTAGAAGAGAATGTTGAACACATACTTCAATATTGTCCAGTGGATGCGTGGGATTGGCGCAAATTTTTGGGCATGAATAATAATGAACTCTTACGTAAGACTTTTAAGGTATAAATTGCTCATAATCTTTGTTCCAAGGACCTAACTTGTGATGATAATTGGCCTACCTTGTTGCTATCACAATGTGGTGGTTGTGAAAATGAAGGATCAATAGATGCTTTGGACGATTGGCTGACATTCCATTGGACCCTTTGGGTTTTATCACAGTTTGGGTAGGCTTAATCAAATTAAAAGGGCAATGGAGAAAATTGCTGAGCAACTCGGAGGTGCGTGGTAGGATGGAAATTTTTGTTAGATAGAGCTATCCTCGATATGGCTGGGTTCAACTTAATGTTGATGGTGTGACGAAGGAAAATCCTAAAAAACTTGGAGCATGTGGTAATTTTCGCGGACACAAGGGTGAGCTTTTTGAGATGTTTGCAGCCAATTGTATAATATGTTCTTCCACAAAAGCTGTTGGCATGGAATGCTTGCCACCGTCGTGTCCAACTTCCAGTGAACTCAGAATTTGTGACTAGAATTTTGGTTGAAGATTTGTCCTTACCTCTGCTTTTTGACATATTATTATACAGCGCAAATCAACAGTTGCACGACCAAATTAGGAAATATCTATCCACCATTGTTATAGAGAAGCCAATCTTAATACGGATTGGCTTGTTAATTACAATGTATGTTGGATTAATTTTCAAAAATGACTCTTCTTGAGGCAGCCCGGCCAACAGATCTTTGTGTTGTTTTACTGGAGGATTGAAATGGAGTGGCTTTGGTTCCAACGATCTAGCATTAGCAGCTTAGATTTTAGCTAGTGGTTTAGTTAGTTTATTTTTGCTTCATTTATTTCTCCCTGTTTTTTTGTTTCTCTTTCGTTATATGTTTTTCTTTCTCTATAGAGCTTGCCTCTTTCTTGCACCAATTTTCTTTTTTACTTTTCACTAACTTCATTCATTATATTACCATTTCATTTCTTACTTGCCCAACAATTTATCTCTCATTGTTTTCCTCTACCCCACCACTATTTTAATATAAAATAATATTTTGTTACAAGTCTCACATGCATATGGGTAGCCTTGATATTATTCTATGTTGGGAAGGTGTTACCCATGTATATTTGGGGAACAACCCCACATTGCAAGGCAAATCCAAATAAAGAAGATTGGGTATATTGTGCAAGCAAATTGCCTTGCAATGTTCATGGTTTTAGTCTTTTAGAGCATGCACATTGCTTAAAGTCTGTTATATTCACCTTAATTTTTTTCTTAACTTAACTTATATTATTTTATTTTTTCTAAACTTCTAGACTTTTTGGGTGTTTCATATTTATTCTAAACTTTTCCTCACTTTTTCTAAACTTTTCTTAACTTGTCTGAACTTTTTTTTTGAATTTTTCTTATTTTTTTAAAAATACACAAAATTTATTATAATATTCTAATAAAAATAAGTTTAGTTCTGAAAAAAAAGTTCAGTTAAGGTAAAATCAGTAAATTATACTTCATATGTTAGTCTAACACTTTGACTTTTGCACTATTCACACACCTCACTTTGACCGTATTTTTTTTACTTATATATAAAAACAAAAAAAAATCATATAAAATGTTGTTGGATTTGTTTCAATGGATATTTTCATAATATCAACTTATTATAACTTTTACAAATACATAATTAGAGATATTAATGGTCAAAGATGTGTGTTGGTAAGCGTGAAAGTCAAACTATTGCACTCATTTAGAAACGAAGGTAAGTATAAGATACCATAATAAAGAATCAATAAAACTAAATTTAGTTCGGTAAAATAATTCCAGTTTTGAAAAAATATGTTTAGTTCATTAGAATTAGTGAAGGCAAGTGTTCCAATTAACTTGGATTTATTTCTCGATTCAATTTAGTTTAATTTTGCTATTTAACTTCATTTTTTTTGGGTATAGAGAGTCGTAACGGCAAATGTTGTAGACATGATTTCATCTCAAATCTTGAAACCACCTTCCAAGACTACTAACTAAACTAGTTGATATCCACTCAATTAAGTCAATTTCTTCTAATAAGTTCAATCTAATTTAATTCAGTTCAATTCAATTTAAATTTAATTTTAATTTAGTCCAATTTAGTTGAGCTTCATTTATTGTATTTAAGTCAAATTCAGTATAGAAGAACGTGACGTGACGCGACTTGACTGTCTTGTGTGGGGCAGCATTGATGTACCGAAAATTTTAGAGGTTGAAACTTCAAATAGGAGTATAGTTCTCTTCTACAGTCTAAAGTTTGCTTCCATTTCCAGGTACTATTGCTGTCTTCACCATATCCTGATTTATTATCACTTTATTTTGTTACCTATTTTCAGAAAATAATTATAGTTTCTCTGTTTTCGATCATTCATTGAAAATTTCCTTATAATTTCTTGTTTTCAACTTCGATCTGGTTCAATTTCTTTGACTGAATATTATGTATGTACACACATTTGTGTAGTCTTTCTTCTTATACTCAAGAAAAGTAAAGGCATAAAATTGAACATTTTCAGAAAGAATATTTTGCTGCCTGTCAGTAATTTTTACATGATTTCACATACTTTCCATTTCCATATAGTTCTTACACAGCTAAATTAATGAGCGTTGTGCAAGCTTGAAGTTTGATTTCTGAACTATTGTTGTTACTAGTAAACCTGTAGCTTATACAACATTTTACTCTTAAAGTGGAGTAATATTTTGTAGAAGTTTGTAACTATTGAACAACCGATTCTCAAATCTCAATGTTGCATGTTCTCTGACCTTCGTTACTTAGATGTGCTTTTTTTTAAGAGAATTTTAGTTCGGCACTTCCGTCGGTTTTTAGTTTTTGGTTTTATAAATATGAAAATCATATGTTATAATGAGTAAGTAATCTTAAAATTAATCATACTTATACTAAACATTTCAATTTTGAAAATTGACAACAAAAAACTGGAAACTACTTTTTACGATTTCTATATTTTTGTTTTTGATTTTCAATATAACTAAAAACTGGAAACAAAAACGATAACGAACGAGCCCTAGCGAAAAAGTAGAATGGAAAAGCAAAGTCACATGATAAATTACGTTCCGTGTTTTTCATGTCCTACCAAACCAGCATTAAATATTGGAGTAAGAGTAACATGTAATCCTATCTCTTTCTTATTCAAAAAGATAGAATTGTTACAGCAAAAAAGTATGTTTGCATGTTTGCATTGTTAAAAATGATCTATATGTACTATATTCTTTGTCAAACTCTTATTTATAGTTATCTTCAATGACAATCCAGTCCGGATCCATTTTGAGTCCAACCGGTCAATTTGTTTAAAGAAATGATCTTTTTACTTCGGGAAGGCTAAGGCCATGTGCAGGGTGAGCAACTGCACAGGGGTCCCAAAATATAAGGGCCCAATTCTATTAGTTGCCCGTCCAAAGGGAAAAAAAAACTAAATCTAATTACAATTTGTTCCTTTCTAATTTGTCGAGTGTAATGTTGGATGCAAATTCAAAGAGGTTAATTTCTATCTGGTGTTTTGATTCGTCTCTTCCTATTCTCCAAAAAAAGGCCATTAATGACTCTTTGGTCTCTTCCTGTTCACCAAAAAATTTCAATCCTTATAATTTAATTTAGCACAGGGCCCCTAAATTATATGAGACGGCCCTGTTTCTAGTTCTTTACATGAGCTATTGAAAATGAGTTCACTTGTTTGGTTCATTGTTGTGAAAATCTTGCAGCTAGTTTATTGCTCCTGTATCTATCTTATATATATATATTGATATTTTGACTATTCATATGATCTGTGTGGTCTCTTCTGCTAGAGAAATGAGTGACGGACTGGAACTAATGCAAAAGAATGAGCAAGAATGTGCTCTCGAATCTGTATCTGTACTTTCCGATTCCTGCCAGGATGATGATATTGACCCGCTTTCAGGAAAACCTTACTTTGATTTAATTCTTGTGAGATCAAATGTTGGTGATTCTTGTTATAAATTTCAGCTGGTAGGCTATTTTCTCAATATGCATTAATGAATTATTGCTGAATTTTGTGAAAGAACGGTTTTAGCTTTGTTTTTACTTGTGATCTTATCCTAGCTTACTGATGGTGTTTTCATTCTTTAGCCTAATGTCTCATTTAAGTTTGGCACACAAGTACACAACTTACTTAAGATATGTGAAATGCATGCATGATCATCTCACAGTGGAGGCAGTCTTGTTTTAGGAACCAAACTCCTATATGAGCTTTTGTTCATGTCCAACTAAATTCATTGTCGTGGGCAATTTTAGCCGGCATTCTTTAAACAGTAGAAATGATGAATATGATTTTTCTGTACTCTCATTATATGATTTCATCAGATATTGCCTCAACAATTTACTCGGCTACTTCCCAACAAAAATGTCCCAGTTATCCTCACTCGTGGTGGAAGGAGTTGGGAGACGACTTATTTGGGTGATAATGCAGTTTATCAGAAGAAGTTCGACCAAGGATGGAGAGCGTTTGTAGAGGACAATATGCTCAAAGTTGGAGATGCCTGTGTTTTTGAACTCATGGAATGCAGTGATACTTCCCTCAAGTTTAAGGTTCAGGTGCTTCGAGGTGACTTTCCGTCTATTTTACTGGGCGATCAAGATGGTACAATTGATAATCCCATAGTTGTCGAGTGAGACTAGGAACAAGTACTTTCTTTATTTTGGTTGGGGAGGGTGGGCGGGAGGGATTGATTTGCAGTTTATTGAACGATCAGGCTGCTGCTTTTTGGGGAAGAATTGGAATGTTTTGTGTAAAAACTAAGTGGACCTTCTAACACGTTGATATCAATACTGCATGTATATTTTTGACTCATCTAACACTTGCATGTGGTTTAGGTGTTCATCTATTGTAACAAATGATAGAGCTTTTGACAGTTTAATTACTCTTCTACCAGATTCGAAGAATGTTATTGCTGTAAATTGTAATGAGTTTAGATCAATTTTTTTGCAAGAGGTAGAGAGAGTGTTGCATCATATAATCTTGTTAATTAGCGCGTAGCAATTGGTTTACTCATCCTTTTGTGAGTAAGTGGAAGGTTTTCAAGCTACAATCATATGCCTACAGGTTAGAACTTCCCAAATAGCCTAAAAATAAACGAACATTTAATTCCAGATGAACTTATGAAGTTTCCATAGTTTGAGTTGGGTGCAGTGCTCATGTGTTTAGGTTATGAAAGTATACACATAAAAGATAAACCACTTTTGTGGCTTACTCACTAGAAATTTAGATTGTGAAAACTAGAGAGGAGAGACTATTACAAACAATATACGAGAGAAACGCTACATAAACACCCCACACGAACAAGTAGAGGAAACAACCACCAATGTTACTAATCAATCAACGTATAGTCGAACACTAGAAAAGCTTCCAGTAATCATTGATCGAGTGATCGTCACTTTACTAGTCCCCATGCCATAAAGTCCTCAATCTACAATTCTACATCCCACAATAATTTTGTATTTTATTATTAAAAAAAATACCTATAAAAAATGCATTTCCCATTTATTTTTGAGGCTATTTATTAGCCCATTAAGGATGCTACGTAGTGGAGATGAGAGTGGTTACAACTACTCCCTCCGTCCCAGAAAGATCTGAACACTTGTTGGGACACGTAGTTTAAGGTGATAAGGTGTGGTGTGGTTATCAAATGTTATTTTATTTAAAAAGTAGATGTGATAGGTGTTGGTGGGGTATTTTTTTATTAGAGGAGAGAGAAAGTTGGTAACTTTTTATTGATAAAATGTAGAGTGTGGGCCAAAGATGTGTAAAAGAAATTATATACTTCCTCCGTTCCATTTTAAATGAAACACTTACTATTTTAGGCCTTTCAAAATAAGTGAAACGTTATCTTATTTGGTATTCACTTCTCTCTATCTCTCTCCTCATCACATGGGTCCCTTCTTTTTTTTCTCTCTATCTCTCTCCTATTCTAAATCCCCGTGCCAAGGCCCTACGTTTCATTTAAAATGGAACGGATGAAGTATTAATGGTGGGACCATGCCAAGAATGAAAGTGTTCAAACTAATTGGGGACAAACATAAAAGGAAAGTGTTCAGACTATTCTGGGACGGAGGTAGTACAATATATCTTTTTATTTTATTGTTCGGGTTTCCATAAAATTAGGTCTTAGATCCATTTTTATTAATTTAAAGCTCATATTCATTGAGACCCCATATTTTTCTATGGCCATAATTGCACTATTATCACCTTAGAATTTTTTACTATCTAAACAAGAATTACTTCCTCCCTAACTACCAATGCTAGAATAAATAATTGAAATCATGCGATTGTCCAATCACATCATAGCTTTCGATAACGACACCTTGAGTTTAATGGGTTCTACTTCCACCAGAACAGAAACAAGAAACATAATTCTACGGGTTTTACTCGGTGGGTTGATACTTGATACTTGATACGCACTACTAAAAAATCTGATGTGTGGTTGGAATCCAACTCGCTCTTAATCTACCCATATTGGGCAGGTGTAATTATGTCCTACTCCCACTACTACTTCGCAATCCTCACTCCCACTCTCACTCTCACTCTCATACGGCCCGATTCTGCATTCTACCCCTTTCTTTCAGGTAAATTTCGGTTTTTCTGATACAATCTTACGTTTATTACCTTTGAATTTTACCAATTGTTCATGTTTGAGGACTGAGGTAAACATAATTACGATTTTCTGGGTATCTTGTTTTTCTGTTGATTGGACATTTTGAGAAATAAATTCTATGCTTCGTGTCATGCAATTCAATATAAATTTGATAGTGATTTTCTTATGCTCAAATTGCTGACCTTTTTGTGGGTGTGATTTAAGTTATCGTTAATAGAAGATCTTAGAACATTTGGATGTGTTGATTGTAGTAGAATTAGAAAAGATGAATTTTTTGGGTGATATATGAGAACTGTGAAACATATGAAAAACCGGGTCAAATTATCTTCAATATTGGCATGTTGATCAAAATTTAGAGTATATGCGTAAACTAAATTAATAGTATGGTGAAGTAGGAGTTTGTAAATTGTTGGCCTGAGGCTAATAAGTACTGTGGAGTAGTGACTGTAAGCAACCTTGCTTTTGCCATTTTCGCCTCGGGTCGAAAGTGATCCTTAAGGTATTGCAACAGCTATTTTACTAATATGTAATTTGGTGGAAAGTGGAAACTGTATCATTAAAGAGATTGCACACTTCTATTATCACTGGCATAATCCAGATTTGTTTGAAAGAGATATTTGCTATTAAGATCTACAAATAATGAGTGTTCTGTGTGTTTGGTTGGGAGGAGAATAAATTCTGGGAAAACTATTTTTTTCACTTTCCTTTGTTTGGTTTGGACTTTGGACTGGATCAAGGAGGGAAATATGGGTTGAACTTCATTTCTCAAGGATGGAAAATTACATTCTTAGTGAGGCAAGAGAAGCCACACTTTCCTAAACAGAGGAGTATCCATTTAGAAATGAGTTTGGCTCTAGAAAATGATTTTCATGGAAAACCACTTTCCATTGGAAATATTTTCCGTCCAACCAAACACGCTCTAAATGGCTCAGATTGCGTTCTTTTCAACTTTTTTATATGAATTTGTAACTAATTGGCCCTGAATCTTAATGTATATGTGTTTCTCTAACCTATTGTTGTAGCTGTCCTTGAAAAAAATTATCATAGTTGTCATTTGAACTTAGGTAGCCATATTGTATAGAAGTTATATTATCTTAATTCAAGTATTTGTACTTATTTGTCTTGAAATAAGAAAAATAAGGTGAGGAGATCAGAGTCTTTGATTAGAATAAGATGTGCAACATCTCGTAGCTGTAATTCCATCCCTTAATTGCTCTTTTATACTTTTTGTGTGTGTGTGTTTTTGTTTGTGTGTGTGTGTGTGTGTTGGGGGGGGGAGGGTAACAGTAGATCCCCCTTGCTTTATGAGGACTCTGTTGCTTTTTAATTTGTTGACATTGTTGTTTTCCTTTCGTGTCCTTGTTTTGATCTTTTTGGTGATTGTTGGATTTTGGCAAAATGAAACATCTTCCTGTAGCTGCCGGGGGGAGCTGGACATTTTACTGTATATAGGCAATTTCTCTTGCTTGGTTCTTGTTGGTTTGATATTGTTGGTTCACCTGTTAACTGTTTCATGGGCATTCTTGAAGATTTTGTCATGCTTCGGTTTGTATCTTCTATAGGCACATTAAATCTTCATACTTATGGACCCTTTTGTGTTAGAAAAAAAACAGATTGAGAATGATGAAAGAGGAGCAAACATCTGAACCCGTGTCGGAAAAAACCTGTTCTGATGATGAAATTGAGCCACTTACGGGGAAGCCCTTCTTTGATATTGTTCTTTGCAAATCGCATGTCTTCCCTTCGTATCATCTTGTAAGGCTTTCCTCTTAACTCTTTATGCTTCACTGGTGTGTTATTTAGGAGAATGAAGCAATGATTTGAGTTATCATTCTCATCTTCTTGATGTTGGTTTAATTCTTTTTTTGAGGAAAGATGTTGGTTTAATTCTTTGACCAAAGTGCTCATGTTATTTAGCACATAAGTATACTTGTCATTGTTGCTAAATGACCATTACCATCGTTTCTGTGTGATATGAATGCATGCTCATCTCCCTGAAATTATTCTTGTTTGATTTTTATTTTAAGCTTTTGGTAACAGACTAACAGTTGAACTGTCATCCTCTTTATGGGCTTTTCCCTGAGCACAGTTGAACTGTCTTGTTGTCTAATGTCATGGACATAGCTATCTGGCATGCCATACATAAACATAGGAAGTAGATTTTTCTAGAAAGCGGAAGATTATACTTCCTCCGTAACAAAATAGATGTTACACTTTCTAATTATTGTTTTAACAAAATAGATGTTACACTTCCTTTTTAGTCAACAATCTCTCTCCTATCACATGGGTTGTTTTTTTATTTCTCTCTATCTGTCTCCTATTCAAAAAATTGCTTAGAAAAGTGTGTTTTTAAAAGTGTAACATCTATTTTGTTATGGAGGAAGTATATGGAGTTGTTTGGTTGAGAAAAACGTAGTAAATTGCACTTCCTAGGAAGTCAGGAAGTTGTGCTTCCCAGGAAATGAGGAAGTCGGTTACCTGGGTCTCCTAGATAAGTACAACTTCCCAGGATCAACCAAACAAAACCTTGCACTTCTTAGGATTTAGGAATGCAACCACATGGTAAAATTATTTCCTAGGATATATAACTTCCTATATTTAACCATACGTGTAAAGCAACCACTTAGATTAGCAGTACATCTATTAGAGCTTTAAAAGGGTAATGCACTGATCTTTTCTACCCCCATTGATGCCATTCAGGCAGTTCCTTCAGAAAGTACTCGATTGCTTCCCGCCAAATCAGTCCCGTTGACTTTTACTCGAGGCAAAAGGAGTTGGAAGTCGACTTATATGGGCAATGGCGCAACACTTAAAAGAATCGACTCTTCCTTGTGGAAAGCATTTGTTATTGACAATAGGCTCAAGGTTGGAGATGCCTGTGTTTTCGAAATCATGGAACACAGTGATACATCCTTAAAGTTCAAGGTTCAGGTTCTTCGAGGTGATTTTCCATCTGTTTTACTGGACAGAGAACATGGTTCAAGCAATAACCCCGTAATTATTGAGTAAAGACTAGGATTAAGCAGCTAATTTTAGGGTCTAGACTTCAATTTATTTGGTTATCTTGTTCATTAAGGTATGGCACAGTGACATTGACGGTAGTTGTGGCATAGCTTGCTATTAATGACCTTGGCACACAGGTATCTATAGGGGCAATGTATCTGTATAAGAGAAGAACAATTCACATGTAGTAATTGTGAGATGTTGAAACCATGAGTTCTTGAGGCCATCTAACAAGCATCCTACATGCTTTTAAAAGAAATTCAACGTCATTTGCTTGGTTTGGCATATGCCTGTGATTGCGTTTGGATAGTGTAAAAATTGTCTGTTCATATTTGAGAGGGTTCTTCCAACTAATTTCTGTTGAATTCCATACTGTTTGTACCCTTTTAGACCCAAAAAAACTTCTTCCATTAACACATCAGTGATATTGGATGATGCTTCACTTTCGAAGGCGTCGTGGCAGAGCACTGTTAAACGCTTGTTATTGCTAGCTCCTCCATCAGCCACCTCCACTATCACCCATCTTCCTCATCTATATTTTGTCTCTCATGCCCTTTAACTTATTACCTTCAATTGAAGCATTGCCCTAAAACATTAACTATTAGGAAACAACAGACTTGAGTCCCAAAGTGGTCTGAATGTGAAGCATGCCCTTTGTTTCTTTCCAATTTACTCGTTGTCTCACGATAACCAATGCATACTTTTGAATATTAGTATGTACGATAGATAGTCAATACACGCTAGAAGGAATTCAACAAGATTTTACATGATAATGTCATAATACTTATAGTAGTGGAATTTACCGTCAAAGTTCTCCTAAAGAGGCAATTGAGTAAATAAAAACGATACAGAGGTAGTATTATATTGGAATTTGTATGCTTTATTTGCCTGTTTTTTATGTACTCCAAGACCAAATATAATATAATAAAATCAATATACGTACACTCCTCGCCATATGTGATACATGGTTTTACAACATCTCAAGGTTGTAATATTCCAAAAGAAGCAAGAAATTATAGGAGCATGTAATACAGCATTGGAAGAAAGAAGCTGAGAACTATAGTAGGAGTGGGTGCAGCAGTAGAATTACTGGGAGTGGCGCGAGAGAACGTGGACATCTGAGCATCAGTGCATTCAAGACCTCGGCGACTATCGCGGCACACATTGGCGAAAAGGCCAGGCGGGTATCTGCCGTAGAGGTTGATGTAGCTGAACATGGTAGTTGCACAATTGTTGGTCACGTCGTTAACTTCGAGAGCGTAAGGGCATGCCAATTTCCTGAAGGCCTCACAACATATGTTGGGCGGATATCTGGGTCCTTTGCATTTGCTTGTTATGACTGTGTAGTTCAAGTTCTGAACATCGATTGGGCAATCTGCCATATCATTAGATGAAGTTAAATAATTGTGCTTCTATCCATAGTTATTTGTATATGATTCTATCCGCACAAAAAGAGGAAAAAAAAAAAGAACGAGTAGGACACTTCAAAGCAAAAAATAAGAAATCGAATAGGGAGTAGTTGCTGCTTCGAACATCGATTGCGTCATATGCAATTCCATCAACTACTTCTACATAAGAACTAAGAAAGCAGGAAAAATATATATATTTTTTTTGGCATAGAGGAGATCATATATAAATAATTAAGTTCCCCTCAAGAAAAATATATATAAATAATTAAGTTAGTACATAATGTTCAATAGAAGTTCCATCCGGGCTTAGAATACATTTCATAAGATATAAATCCATGCAATAACTAGGGGATTTTTTTTTTTGACATCAAGGAAAAATGCAAACTAGGGGGATTGAGAAAGTAAGAAAAATAATTGTAGCGATCAAAGTATTTTTTTTTTATTTGTTGTAAATAGTACCATTTCATCACATATCTATTTAAAAAGTTTATTACAGTACAATCTGACTTGTGTGGACCCGATTTACATTAATAATTAATGTGCATTCGGCTAAAAGGACATATCATTTCTGAACAATCCACTATATCATTCAGAAACCCACTATAATACTATATCATGCAGAAAACCCGCTATATCATGTAGAAACTCATTGTATTATTCAGAAACATACTATATCATGCAAAAACTACATCATTTCTGAACAATCCGCTATATCATTTGGAAACCCACTATGTCATGAAGAAATTCACTACTGAACAATCCACTATTCATTCAGACATTCAGTATATCATGCAGAAACTCACTATATCGTTCAGACACTCATTATATCATGCAGAAATTCTCTATATCATTCAAACACTCACTATATAATGCAGAAACTACAACTTTTTATATGTTAAAGCACGTGTCACGATATATACTACACAACCTACCTGTTCCTACATGTTAAAAACATTAAAATTAAATCATCCACTATATTGCATATAATTTCACTATATGTTTTCCGTTGATAAAATCCATTGTATTGTATACAAGCTCATTATATCTCTATAAAACTCACTATATGAATTTAATATTAATTACCAACCCGATGCACACTAAATTGGGCCCGTTTGTTATCGTTTTCTCATGTGTTTCAGTTTTCAGCTTTTTTGAAAACAAAAAACAAAAAACAAGAAACTAGAAAAAGTAATTTTCTCTTTTTAGTTGTCAGTTTTCAAAATCATCATGTTTTTAATAAGTTTGACTAATTTTTTTCTCATTATAGGATATACTTCATTCATATCATATGACTTTTAAATACAAAAAATCAAAAAACTGAAAACCACAGTGAGTCAATGATACCAAATGAGTCCTTAATAATGTGCACCGAATCCATTTAAATTTTTTTAATTAGCGTATTACACTCCGAAAAATAAGGTTGATACAATAGTATTGAAAAGTGTTCCATGCACGTTCCAAACCGTGACATGGGAATTTGTACGGAACGATACTACAAACAACTGGGCTGATTTATGCTTTTGTTTTTACTTATTTTTTAGGGGGCATGAATTGAAATTTATAAAGGATCAAAGAAAGTTGTTGTGCACGCAATTACGCAATACCTTTTGGTTTTTCTTTGGTAACCTCTAATAGGATACTTTCCACATCTTTTACTTATTCTATTATTTTATTTTAACATATTTAAACGCATCTGATTTCATTTGAACTTATTAAAATATACTATCTCTGTATATTTACATTGCCTGTTTGCTTTATTTCAAACGCATATCTTCAGTTGTTATATACTCCCTTCATGTATTATTAGTTTATCCATTTTCCTTTTTATATTGTCTCTTATTAGTTTACTCACTTTTTTAGCTATTTTTGAAATGGACCCACTAGTTTTATAATTTATATTATTATTTTCTACCTCAAACATCAATTTTTTATTTGTCACTATCCTATTCTCAATTGGCCCATAATAAATTAATACTTTCTCCTTCTCTTTGGGACCCATTACTATTTTTTTTAAAACTATGTGTCCAAAGAAATGAGTAAATTAATATAAGACTGAGGGAGTATTTAATTAGGTATTATTAAATATTATGAAAATTTATATCTTAAAACTACACATCAAAATGAATCTAATAAAATTCCATATGACTTTATTTATTCATATATGACAATCCCTAGGCGTGGTCATAGTTTTTTTTTAAATCTATGATTATGACAATCCCTAGACGGAAAAATTACAAAAATAGGCAAATACTCTAGACACCCAACATGTTCTTTTCAACTTATTTTAATCTTTTTAAGAAAAAATAAGTTCAAATAAGATAAGTTCAAATAAGTTAAGGTAAAGTTAAGCTCAAATAAGATAAGATGAGTTCAGTTAAGATAAAAAAGGTCTAATAATACAAACATAGTCAAGTTTAATAAGTCCAGATAAGATAAGATAAGTTCACATAATATAGGATAAGTTAAGATAAAATAGGATAAGTTTCAGATAATATAATATAAGATACGGTTTTTTCACCAGATACCCCTGACCTTTAAAAAAATTCATCAGATGCCCTTTTGTTGACGGAAGTTAGTTCTCTGTTAGTATTTATTTACAAGTTTGCCCTAAGTTAACCTAATTAGCTCTAAGTCGACCTAAAACCCTAACTAACCCTAAAAACCTAACTAACCCTAACCCTAACCCCCTCCTCCCCTAACCCTTGCCCACCCCACCCCCTCCCCCACGGCCCCGCCCCTCCCTTCCCTGCTCCCCTCCCCTCCAGAAGCCCCTGCCCCTCCCGTCCTCGCGGCTCCCGCTCCCTCTCCCGAGCCCCGCGCCCTATCCGCTTCCCCGCTCCCCTCCCCTCCCCGAGCCCCCCCTCCGTCTCGCGGCTCCCCCTCCCCGAAGCCCCTGCCCCATCCCTTCCGCTCCCCTCCCTCCAGTGAAGCCTCCACGCAGGCGCGATTTTTGGATGCGGGCGTGTTAGCGAGCGAGTGGAGGGAAGGTGCGGAGAAAGAAGGAGGTGTGCGGATGACTAACGTTGACGCCGACGACGGGTGATGATGGTGCGCGGTTGGTGGGTGCGGTGGTTGGTGTTGGTGGGTGCGGTGGTTGCGTGGATCTTTGCGGGGGGGGGGAGGGGTGGGTTAGTGTTAGTGGATGTGGTGGTTGCGTGGATCTTGCGGGGATGGGGGAGGGGAGGTTGGTGTTAGTGGGTGTGGTGGTTGCGTGGATGGCGGGGGGGGGAGGTGGTGTTGGTCGGTGTGGTGGTTGCGTGGCGTTGCGTGGGAGGGGGGTAGGGTGGGGTTGGGGGCGGTGGGGTGGGGTTTAGGAGGGGGTTGGGGATGTGGGGTGGTGGGTGGGGTTGGGGGTGGGTGGGGTTTGGGGGGGGGTGGGGGTGGGTGGGGTTGGGGGTGGCTTAGGGGGAGAAAGTTGGGTTGACTTATGTTAATTGGGTTGACTTAGGATTTTTAGGATTAATTAGGGTTTTAGGGTGTAATTAGTGTTAATGACTAACGGAGTTAACCGGTTAGTCATTAAGGGTATTTTGGGTATTTTTTTAAGGTTAGGGGTATCGTGAATATTTTTAAAGGTCAGGGGTATTTGGTGAATTTTGAAAAAAGTGGGGGTATTTGGTGAATAAATTTATTTGTCAGGGGTATTTGGTGAAAAAACCGAAATAAGTTAAGATAAGATAAAATTAGTTCACATATCAAAATAAGTTGAATAAACAATCTGACTTGCGTGGACCCAATTCACGTTAACATTAGTGTACACCAGGCCAAAAACATGTATCATTTATGAACAATCCACTCTATCATTCAGAAACCCACTATATCATGCAGATGCCCACTATATCATCACGAAATATACTATATCATCTAGATTTTACATCAATTTTAAACAATCCACTATATCATTCAGACAATCACTACATCATGAGAAACTCACTATAACATGCAGAAACTACATCATTTCAAAACAATAAACTATATCATGCAGAAACTCACTACATCATTCAGACACTCACTATATCATGCAGAAACTACATCTTTCGATATGTTAAAGCATGTGTCACGATATATGCTACACAACCTGCATCTTCCTGTATGTCAAAACATTAAAATTAAATCCTCCACTATATTGCATACTATTCACTATATGTTTTCCGTTAATAAAATCCACTAAGTTCACTATATCTCTATAAAACTCACTAGCTATATGAAGTTAATATCAATTACCAACTCAATGCACACTAAGTTAGTATGCACTGAATCCATTTAAGTTTTTTCTTGAATAAATTAAAAGGACCCTAAGTTGACAAAATAAAATTCTAAACAACTAACGGACCTTGAGATTATACTAATCCAAACTAAATCAAAAGATTACTAATTACAAATTGCTAGAGGCTAATGTGTCTCACTAACGTCTCACGAGAGACTTTTAAATTAAATCAAGTTTACTCCCTTGAATCAAAGTTTTCACTAACGTAATTATTAAATGCTAGAGGGCCTAGAGGCTAATAAATCAAAAGATTACTAATTTTTTAAACTTGGTAATAATGTAATAGGCTTGGGCCCTATTGCTTGGGTACTCCCCAGTCTTGAGCTAATAATGTACTGTAGTAAACATCTAGCAAGGGTAAAACTGTAAATGTACAAGAGATAATAAAGATAAAGTTGTTAGTCAAATAACAAAGTGACTTAGAAAAATACGATGCTAATAAATAGTGTTCACATGAAACTACAACTAGTATTCGTGTAACTACTAATATTGTTTATGCAGCTAACAATAAGTGTTCATGAAATATAAATAGTGTTTATGCAACCTAGTTAGAGTAAAGGTGAAGCTGTTAGTCAAACAAAAAAGTAACATCGAAAAATGCGATGCGAACAAATAGTGTTCATGCAGCTACAAATAGCGTTCATGTATCTACAAATGGTGTTTATACAACTAACAAATAGTGTTCGTGAAAAATAAATAGTGTTCATGTAACACAACTAGTGTTTTTATATATTAAAAGGTAAATAAAAAATCTACAAATATTTTCTTTTTTATATTGTCTTTTATTACTTGTTTATTCCTTGCTAGATCATGTTAGTAAACATCTAACAATTCCATCGAGTAATGTTGGACCAAAAATCCATAAAAGGAGCCTATGAGTTGTCTTATTGATAGCCATATTTCGCACCTCTCTAGGCCTTTCAATTTGGAGGAAGTTGAAAATGCTATGAAAAGCATGAAGCCTCTTAAATCTCCTGGTCCTGATGGCATTCCTCCAGTTTTCATGCAAGTTCAGTGGGATGTTTGTGGTGGGTAAATGAGTAAAGCATCGTTGGATTTCCTTTCGGGAGGATTTTTGTTAAAAGAAACAAATCAAATTCATATTGTTCTAATTCCGAAAGTTGATCGGCCAGAACAAGTAAGTCAATTCCGTCCTATTAGTCTTTGCAACACTACGTATAAAATTATTTCAAAATGTTTGGTACGTAGATTGCAACCTATCATGAATGGTTTAATTGGGGATTTTCGAAGTGTTTTTGTCCCGGGGAGGTCTATTAATGACAATTGCATTATAGCTCATGAAATGCTAAATTATGTGAAAAAGAAGAAGAAAGGTTCTGATTTCTCCCTAATACTTAATCTAGACCTTAATAAGGCCTATGACAGAGTAAACTGGGTGTTTGTGGAAAAAATGCTCCGGAAAATAGGTATTCCCCTCTTTGGATTCCCTTAATAATGCAATGCATCTCAACTGTTTCCTACTCAGTACTGGTTAATGGGGAACCTTCAGGGAAAATTAAACCTTTTGCAGGATTGAGGCAAGGTGACCCTCTTTCTCCTTATATTTTCATATTGTGTATGGAAACTTTGTCTAGGCAACTAGTTAGGCAGCAAGAATTGGGTTTGATTAAAGGCTTGAAACTAGCACAAAGAGCTCCTTCGATTTCTCATCTGTTTTTTGCCGATGATGCGTTATTTTTCCTTAAAGGATCAATTGATAATTGTTGGAATATCAATAAAACTATAAGGAAATTTTGTGATTTATCGGGGGAAATGATAAACCAACAAAAATCATACGCAGTTTTTAGCAAGACATTCCTAGAAAATTCATAAGACTTTTAAACAAAGGTCTTAAAGTGAAGACCAAGGAAAAACTAGGTAAGTACCTAGGTTGTCCCATGGATGTGGATGGTCGTACTCTAAATGTTTTCCAAGAGCTTCATCAAAAGGTTGATGCGACAATAACATCATGGAAGTTTTCTCATCTGAACCTTGCGGGAAATCTGATTCTTATCAACAGCATTCTAGTGGCTTTCTCTTCCCATATGATGGCTACTTATATGTTTCCCAAGAAGTTGTTAAAGCAAATAACTTCATCTTTTCTGAGATTTTGGTGGAAATCAAGCAAAGATAAAAAGCCTATTTATTGGAGGAAGAGAGAGGTGCTAGAAAAACATAAACATGATGGTGGTTTGGGTCTAAAAAACCTATTCACTATGAATCAAGCTACCCTGTTCAGGCAAGCTTGGAGAATCCAGAACAATGAGCAACTGTTAAGTACTCATCAGCTTGGTTTGCAAATAGTCTAAAAGGGTCAATTCCACGTAATTGCTCATGGGGTAGGAGGAGTTTAATGCGTAGTGTTTTTGCTAGAGGTGTTAACGAGCCGAGCCGAGACCGAACATGGCCAGGCTCGGCTCGGCTCGAGAATGTGAGGGTCCGAGTTCGGCTCGAGCTCGAAAAAAAAAATCTTCAGCACGGCTCGAGAGAGTTTGCGAACTGTTTGGCTCGAAAAAGCTCGAGAATGTTTCCAATACATTTCAGCACACTTGCTTCGTGCATTATTCCAATTTCCAGCTTTTTACTATAAACACATCAATTGGTGACAGTTGCTGCAAATTAAAAGAGTTGAAAGATTGTATTCTATAAAAAACTAAAACAAGGAAAAATTATGAACCCTAAATTATACAAAACACAGGAAATAAACAAATTTGTAATCAAACAAAAATTATAAACCAAATATACAAACTAAACGAACTAAATAAACTAAATATACAAAAACAAAATTAAAACAACAACTAACTATATACGAAAAAAAAAACGAAGCCTAACTCCAAAAAGAAACTAGATCTGGAATTTTCGAGGAGGCTTTGTTGGTCTTCGCTGTTGAGCGGAGTTCTTCGAGTGACAAGCGACGAACAACTTCAATGAACGCGACGAAGACGATGGATGGTGCGGATTTCGACGATGAAGTTGTGTATCCGAGGATTCGAACCCAAGTTCAGAAGACGAAGAAGGTTGAGGGTTGGCTTTCGCGTGGTGGTTCGTTGGCGGTTGAAGACGATGGTTCAGGAGATCAAAAGACGAAGAGGGTGTGAGGAGGGAGGAGATCCGAAGAGGAGAGAGAGGGGAGTGGGGTTTGGCAGGTGAGAGAGGGAGAATGGGGGGAGATCAGTAGTTGAGGGAGTTAGGGTTTTTTTTCGGGGGGTAATAAAAGTTAGCTAGGGATTGTTGGGCTACTTGGGCTTGGGCGACAAAGTGGGTTGAGAACTTGAGATAATTATGTTTTTTTAAGTGAAAATCCAAGTTGGGTTAAAAATCAATGTATAAAATTTGTATATTAAAAATTTTCGAACATGTTTGCGAGCTTTCGAGCCGAACTCCATTAGGCTCAGGCTCAGCTCGTTAAGGTCGCGAGCTGAGCCCGAACTTGAGCCGAGCCCTCTCGAGCCGAGCTTTGACCGAGCCGAGCTCGAACAGTTTGCGAGCCACCCAGGCTCATTATCACCCCTAGTTTTTGCCATGGCTAAAGGAGTGGGTTCAAAAATCGGGAATGGCAGAACCATAGATATCAAGACAGCAAACCGGGTGGGTTCATGTTTAGTGGATTTTAAACAAGATAGTTCGAGAAATGAAGAATTGGAACCTAAATGGGTCGTGGATTTCATCAATGAGGAGAAATTGTGGAATGTTGGTAAACTTCAGAAGTGGTTTAGTGAAGAAACGTCAGATGAAATTCAATCTATCCACATTCCGCAGGAAGAGACTGAGGATGGTTATTACTGGAGATACACTAAGAACGGTATCTACAAGATTGGTTCAGGCTACTAGTTACTGAAAAATGGCGATAATTCTCAGGAAAAAATTTCTTTATTCTGGAAAAAATTCTGGAAACAAAAAATTTGGCCAAAATGGAAATTGTTCTATTGGAAGCTATTTAATGGAGCTCTTGCTACCAGAGTAAACCTTAGGAAAAGGAAAATCCTAAGCGAGATTCTTTGCCCACTTTGTGGTAAATATGAAGAATCTGATACTCACTTATTTAAAGATTGTGAAATCTCAATGAGAATCTGGAAATCTTCAAACCTTGGAATTCGAGCACAGATCCCTTCCAAGTGCCCAATTAAGTTATGGACAAAAAATTGAATTTGGTTCTTAATGAATAAAGAAAAAGAGGGAGAGTCACAGGTGTTTGATTTTGTAAACATTTTATGGAGCATTTGGTTGATTAGAAACAAGTGTGCTTTTAACGATTCCCATGTGTTAGGACCAAGTGAAATCATGATATGCTCAATACATTGGAAACAAAGATGGATGGAAAATAATCAGTTACCAGAAGAGCATACTAAAGGGAAGGTGGGAAGAATGCAAAAGAAGGATGCCAAAAAAGAAGACATCTCTTGGAGTAGAAATTGTCATCAAGAAGAAATGAGATTCAAACTCATTGTGGATGGAGCCTGGAAGAAGGGGCAAGGAGGCAAGATAAAAGCAGCCTATGGGTGAGTTCTTATAGATAGGAGTAGCATTGTTGATCAAAGGAAAAAAACCATTCATGCGTCTTTAGCAAAACAAGCAGAAGGATATGCACTTTTGTTCGGTATTAAGGCAACTTTACAAGGCCAGATAAGAGACGTAGAGATATGGTCAGACTCAGAGGAAATTCTGAAAGGAATACAAAACATCAAATCAGCTGCATGGGAGCTAAAAACAATCCTAAGTGATATCCTTTTTTTGTTAGCAATTTTCAATTCAGTTAAAATTATTAATGTTCCTAGAATTAAGGTGAAATATGCGCATGATCTTGCTATAGCAGCAAGAAATGGACATGTGTAGCCTTTTTATTTTGTATTTTAAGCTGTCAAAAAAAAAAAAAAAAAACTACTCCCTCTGTCTTTTTTTTAGTTGTTACATTTTGACCGTGGGCACTATTCACATGATAACTTTGACCGTCTTTAAATTTATATACATACGAAAAAATATAGTCATGTTGGATCTTGTTTGATTAGTCCCAATTTGCATTTTTCAAATATATAATTTTAATAATTTTTTTATATATGTAACTCAAGATATTGGTTTAAATTTACATCTCGTAAACTGTAAAAAAACAAATATAGCAACTACAAAAAAGACAAAGAGAGTACTACTAAAAAATAAAAAAGAGGATAAAGCATGCGCAGGAGACATGACATTTCCAAATCTAGAAGTCTACGTAGTTTTGTCCTCCCTCTACAGTCTACTCCATGTTGACGAATGTAACGTTAGTCTTCACTCCTACAGGCTACAGTAATGGACTGTATATCCTATATTCTAATGGATTGTATCAAAGTTTTTAATAATAATAATAATAAAAATAATAATAATAATAATAATAATAATAATAATAGTAATACAGCAATATAATTTTTGGGGTAATCAGCTTGCTTCATTACAAGTAAAGCAAGACATATAATTATAACCAAAGGATAGTGTTGAACATTGTTGAATTTACCTTTTAACACCTGGAGGAGATTCCGTCCAACAAAAACTCGAGGGTGTTGCAATTGATCTGTTCCAATTTTACAAAAAAATTGTCTATATCATATAAAGACTACACTTGTTCATCATAAACTATGTAAAAACATGTACTCTTACAATCCGGATTTTACTTAACATCTCCTTTTGTCTATAGAGATTGAAGGAAAAGAAAACACAACGGAAAATAAAGTGGATGAATAAGGGTACGTCTCAACTTTAGTGAAAACTCTGTCTATCGTAAAATAGCTCTTATTAAATTTAATTCAAGATGTGGATGAGTTTATTTTGGAAAGGAAGCGAGTATTATTTCACATTTTTCCAACTTGAGGATGAAGAGAATCAAATCTTTAACCTCATAATTCGAAGGTGGAAGTTCTGAGCTCCTAGTTCTTCAAGACGGCCGGGGAGCATAATATTCGTGACTATTGATCATGACTTATGTGATTAAGTGGAAATGAGTTGCTAGCTAGAAAGCAACCAAAAACAAGGAAAAGATGAGAGAATAATAAGAAGATTATAATATGAACCTGAAGAATAGGCAGAAACTGAAGGAAAGCCAAACAATAGAATCATGCATATAACTGATGTTACTAATGTAGTAATTCCAGTACTAGAAGAGTTGTACAAGATTAAATCCCTTCGACTATACATATTTTTCTTCAATTCCATCGAGTAATAAATACGAATGATCTTAATTTCAAATCCCCCTTTCTTTTTGTGTCTCAATTCTGAAAGCTTCTGCAGTTACTTGAGAGAAAACAAAGAGATATACTTGTATTTATGGATGGTACGAGTATGATATGAGATCAGCGTGATTATGATTTAGGAAATGCATGGGTAAGGGGGTGAGAGGGTGGACTTGACGTAGGTTTTGTCATTTGTAGAATTTCAGTATCATTGCCAGCTTGCTGTCAGAGCGGGTAGACCGGTAGAGTGGGAGACAGGCAGTCCTCCAATCAAAGAAACTTTCTAGATAGCTAAATTTGAGAAGTTTTGTTCCCCTCAAAAAAATTGAGAAGTTTTCTAGTGGACTAGGTTTGTGGAGAGTTTCATTCTATTTGTAATTTTGTACCATGATTTAAGTTATAAGAATATGTAATCTTTCTACTTCCTCCGTTCTGTTTTAAATGAAACGTAGGGCCTTGGCACGGGGATTTAGAATAGGAGAAAAATAGTGAGAAAAAAAAGAAGGGACCCATGTGATGAGGAGAGAGATAAAGAGAAGTGGATACCAAATAAGGTAACGTTTCACTTATTTTGAAAGACCTAAAATAGTAAGTGTTTCATTTATTTTAGAACGGAAGAAGTATATTTTTTTTTTATATTTCTCACGTGGAATATTTTAGTCAAAGTTAGAAAAGTTTGACCATGTGCAATTATTACTTTCTCTGTTTCTTTTTACTTGAAACATTTGACTTTCACGCTTGTCAATGCATAATTTTAATCATTAATATCTTTAATTACCGATAATTAAAAATTATTAAAAGTAAATTTTCGGAAAATATACATTGAGAAGAATCTAACGAGATCTCACATGAATATGTTTTTTCCTTAACTATAAATCACCAAACATAAACTAAGTAGAGTTGATGAATAGTGTAAAAGTCAAACCGTTACAAGTAAAAAGAAACGGAGGAAATATTATATATGAAAAAACATATTCATATGAGATCTTGTTAGTTTTAATTTACAAATATCAACTTTTCATAAGTTTTATTAATACCTATATAGAGGTATTAATGTTTAAAGATATGCATTAGAGATTGTGCAAATAAATTAAAAATTAAGAGTCAAGGTGCTTCAACAAGTCAGCAAGCCCCACCTGATGTTCCAAGTCAAAGCCATAATCAATCTCAGCCAACTATGAAATCAATAATGATCCTTTCGGTGGTTTTAGACATTAACACTTGGGTTTTTTTTGGAACATATTTATGTGTTTTTAAGTCTCAAATATTTGAGCATATTTGTATATTTTTTTGCTGGATTATTCAATTTGGAAAAACTACAAATGTTGATTGCCTTAGCTAGAACAATAATGGTGTTCCATTTTGTTATTGAAATGATGCAAAGGTTTTATGGTCATTTTGGATGTTGTTATTATTACTACTGTTTCATAGAAGAAATTTTGATATTGTTACATAGAACTAGTATCTTTTGCACGCGACGCGTGCATGAAGTTTTAATTTAATCGTCATTCAAGTATATTGTTCTATTTTTTGTTTTTATTGGTGAAGGGATCCTTTTTTTTCCTTTTCCTTGAAAAAAATGAGAGAATGTAAATTTGTTTGATTATTAGGGGTATTTTGGGTAAAGAGGGTGGACACCAAAATGTCAGGAGTTCTCATATATAATAGAGATGTGTATAGGGGCGGGGCTCAGCCTCCCAGAAATCTGTATATATTTGTGTTGTTGCAATATAGGAGCACAGAGAGTCAATTGGATTAGTGGCAAGTGAAGCGAGATAAAAGATATTTGAGGTTTGGGGTTTGAATCCGGTAATAATTTTTTAAGGTTGAATCACATTCACAAGTAACTTTCCAATACAGCCACGTTGCCTCACCTTCTTCTTTTCATCTTCCTTCACAAGTTCCCACAATAACCATTAATAGTTTAATACTCCACCATTTATCAAATTAAATACAGCAGTAGAGTGCATCACCATATATAGATCTATTGCTTTGGTCAGGGTATTTTTTTTTTCTATTTATTAGTTTTCGGTTAGTACGTTTGGTTATTAGTTTATTTTGGCAATATTCTTTCAAATACTTTTGGTAATTACTGTTAATAGTTTTACTTGTAAACCTAGATAATTAATTTTTCTTATATAGATTGCAGAACTAATTTGATGCTACCTAATTATAATCTACATAATCATTTGATGAGAGTTGGATTAGTTTTTTTTTTTTTTTTTTTTGGCAAAAATATCAGAATCCTGGTGCTATATCTCGACTTTTATCACTCCCTTTTTATTTAGTTATTGCATTTTTCAATTTCATCATATATTTAGTTAATTGTGGGTTTGCTTTGTACTGAATATGGTTCAAAAATACCAATCTAGATATAATGTAATTTGAGGTTTTTTTCATAATTTTAGTGAAGTTATTTGAAAAAAAAAAGAGATTTAAGGGACTCTTTTTAAGAATATGCACAGGGCCTCCAATATCATAGCCCCGACCCTGAATGTGTACAAAGCGCCAAGTTTTCATTCAATCAAAAGTATTGGAAGTAGGCAATTATGCATAAATACATACAAAAAAAAGGATAGAATCAGAAAAGCTCTAAATTTTCCAACTTTCATTCCATTGAAATATAGTGAACATCCTAATTGGTGAGAATTCTTCACTTGACAACTATGAAGAGCAAAATCAAATACATAACCAAAGCAATCTTAACCAATATTATAAAAAAAAAAAAGTAATATTAACCAATATGCCCATAACGCAGCCATCTCCTTTGTTTTTCTCACCAATTTTTAAGTTCGCTTTTCACATCTATATATTAAGAGTATAATCTACATGTGAGTTACCAATTGGTTTTAGGATGGAACTCTACCAACCTGTTGTTAGAGAGAGAATGACTAACATATAGATTGGTGGATTACTCCACCTATCACCAATTAGTTTTAGGATAATGGAATCCTACCAACCTTGTATGTGGTCAAAGTCTCCTCCGTTTTTGTATGTAATTATGTTAAATTAGTTTTTTGTTTGTTAAATATTTTTTTTTTTATCTTAGATATTGTAATTTTTGTTTTGTATTTGTTTTTAATTTTCAAATGAAATTTATGATGGTATCAGAGCGGACGATCTCGGTGTTATTGTTATGGCTCCAATAAGGGGCCTAGTTAACCTAATGTTGGAAGTCTATAGAGGGCCCAACAAGGATGTTGTGACCTATCTAGATTGCAAGATTAAAGATGGTTCACATGTGAGGGGGAATGTTGAGAGTATAGTCCACATGTGAATTAGAAAATAGATGTCCCACATTGAAGAATTAGCGGGAGAATGACTAACATATAGATAGTCTTTGAGAATTTTGTTCTCACCAACCCCATTGAAAAAACCACATCTATTAGGGATGCTATATGAGAATCTCATCTAGCTTGGACGACGGGATACAAAAAAGGGGTATATATCAGATAGAAATGAAGGAATATGTCCTTAGACATCCCTTCAATTACTAAATATAATTAGGAATTATATTATGAAGATAATAAAGTTAATTATTTTAGTAATCGTATTTTCTTGCTAGAGAATAAATATGATTAATAGGACAATATTGATTGAGCCTATAACTAAAATAGATTAATCCTATGAGGTCACACATTGTATCATAAGTTGGACAAAGCAATCCAAATCCGTTTAGGATTAGGGTTGGGCCGGTCCTAAGGGGAATAGGAGGATTTTAGTTCTCCTAACTAGCCTATGATTTTTCTATTATATATAGGATATAATATTTTAGGTGATTTTTGGATTAAGCAGGTTCTTTCCACAAGAGAGAGAAAGTGAAACCCAAAACTATTCCTTCTAAACTGGTGCCTATACCATCAAAAGCAAGAGAATTTATCTCTTCCGTTCAAGCAAACATTGGTGTTCAAATGGTGCTCGTGGACTAATTAGAGGAGCAACACTTGGGGCTCTCGAATCTTCAAAGTTTGCATACAACAGGAAAATCACGCTACAAATTAAAGGTTTGATATTTAATCCCTATTGAATGATTCATGTGTTTTGATTATGTTTGCGATCCTACGATAGATGTTAGGAAATTGTTTCCTGAAATTCCGCTATATGCATCTATATGTTCCTACAAGAAAAGCCCAAAGTAGGATGAAACTATATAGAAATTTTCTAAATTTTAAAACTGTACAAGAAAAATAAAGGGCATTTAAAGTATTTTAGGTGGATACATACCAAACTACTCAAATATTGACTTACATATATAATAGAGATATTCTATGAATTAAAATATCCCTTTTGAACACAAGGGGTAGCCAAAATCATACTCAAGAGGTAATCATTAATTTATAATTATATTTTACCATCTTTCAAAATCTACAAACTTCTTTGTTCAGGCTATGTTCTCTTCATTTTATTTATTACCTATTATATATCATACTACTATGCTAGATCAAAACAATTCAGATCAAACACTAGACAAAACCTTCTTATGTTTTGTTTATTTATTATCATATTTTAATCTTGTAATTAAAGTAATGAGGAAATATAGATTTTGAAATATATATGTACGTTGAGACGAATCTAACAAAATTATACAATAAGGTTTCATTAATGGAGAATTCTTCATAAAAACACGAGTCTTGATTTATTGAGATAAGTTTTTTTAGAATACCTCTTTTGACTTAATTTGGCAGCAACGAAAACAATTCAAACTGACTCAAAATGATGGAGAATATATTGGCCTTGTTTGGTAAAAAGAGGTTTGGGGTATGATTAGAGGTTTGAACTCATATAGAGGATTTGACTAGTCAATCCTCTAATTTGATTGTTTGGTAAAGAGAGATTTCAATTAGCTGATTGGGCCCAAAAAACTCTTTTTGAAAAAGCCGAGGGAGAGGAGCATTTTGACATTAGAGGTTTGGGAATAAAGTTTTTGAAAATTACATTAATAACAATAAAGTAAAACAATGGACTAACACCTATTAGTCATTTTATACAATTATGTAGCAATCAGCTATTAGCTACTTACCAAACACCTAAACAAACAACTAATACAATCAGGTAGTCAAATAAGCTAATACAATTAGTTATCAACTAATACAATCAGCTAAAAGCTATCCTCTAATTGCCAAACAGGCCACTATCTGAGTCATATAACTTATACTTCGAAGCTAATAAAAATTCTTAGAGGGACAACGCAAAAGTTTCCTTGTCTAATTGTAATAGTCAAAGTGCTAGCTAAACATAGCAAACCGCAGATATTTGTCAATGAAATTTTTTAGGACGAGCTATGTCACTATGAAGTAGTTTTCGTATCCAAATTTGGGCAAGGATAACCAATTCCAAAGCAAAAACCTTAGAACTCTAAATGGACACTTGTGACTTAAGTATGTTAATGTAATCACTTATGAGAGTATCTTAAAGGACCTAGTACAACCACATAATTGCTTAATTGGAGAGCAAAAATAAGCAACGATGAAAAAAGACTGCTTTGCATCATTGCATGCATTAGCCTATTTGATCAAAGGGGGTGTAAGAAGCTAGCATATATAGTTCAATAGTCAAGTACAATATATATGAACAAGTCTTTCAAACTTCAAAGTATTCGCGAATAAAAGAATGGTATATATAGTTTTACAGTTACATCTCAAGGTCATAAAATACAAGACAAAATTTTACTTACAAAGTCACACAAAAGGAAAAGGAGCCAATAAGATTAAAAAAGGAAGAAGCAGTACAAGATTGGAAGAAAGAAGAGAACAATGGTAGTTAGAGTGGGTGCAGTAGTACTAGTACTACTGGAAGCGGAATGAGAGAGCTTGGACTTCTGGGCATCAGTGCACTCAAGACCTCGTTTGCTGTCGCGGCAGATGTTGGCGAATAGGCCAGGCGGGTAGCTGCCGTAGAGGTTGATGTAGCTGAACATAGTGGTAGCACAATTGTTAGTTAAGTCGTTTAAGTCTCTTGCATAAGGGCATGCCAATTCCTTGAAAGCTTCACAGCATATCTTAGCAGGATATTTTGGTCCTCTGCATTGGCTTGTTATGACTGTGTAGTTCCAGCCTTGAATATCAATTGAACAATCTGCGATATCAATCAAAGTTAATATTATATCATAATGCAATAGTTTTGCTCCATTATGTTGATTTGAGCCACTCTAAAATTTATACGTATATTAGCGAGATTTACCCTCCATCATGTTAGAATTGTAACAACCATGGTATCGTGTATTGTTCTTTTAGAATAAAATCACTAAATTAATAATGTGTTTAGTTGGGTTAATAATGTGTTTAGTTGGGTGTAATATTCTTTACTAGAAAAGAGTGTGTAAAACCCGTTTCTGAAAACACATTTAGAACAAGAGTGTATTCCGTTGGGTACTTGGATATGAAACCCTTAGGAAAAGTTGGTTCTTTTTTTATTTTTTTTTATTAAGTGTAAAGTAGTTTTCTCTATAGTGGAAAACATTTTACTTCTTCGAAAAAGAAAAAATATATAGTACTAAATTTTTTCCTCTTAATTTTTTCTCTTTCCTCTTTCTTCACCCGAACTTTTCATGCAAATACTTCCTTTGTTTGCTAGGAGAGTAGTCAACTATATTTTAAAAATATCAAGTGGCCAACTACTTCTGTTAGCATATAAAATAATTCCTTTGTTTGCTAGGAGAGTAGTCAGACCACGTACAAAGATTGGACAAAGGCGGCAAGCCGGCAACCACAGGAAAAGAACAAGTCAACGTATTCTATGGCGTACAAGTAAACGAAAATGTATTTGACTTCTAAGGGCGCATTACCAAATATCAAGTACTCCATCCGTTTTATTTTATTGTTTCTATTTGGAATTGGAGAGGAAACCAATTCAACAAAAAAAAAGGGTAAACGTTCACTATTTTAAATAAAATAAAATTAACTAAAAACAAAGATTCTAGCCCTTTGAATTATTCTATGTTAAGCAATCAATGATACAAAAAATTTGAGGGGTAAAAGAGTAAAGTAACTACAAACTAGTGTTAACATATTTATTGCTATTTAAGTTACTCTATGCTAGACAACTAATTAGACAAAAATTTGAGGGATAAAAAAGGTAAATAATGACTACTCAATAGTATGAACACATTTATTGCAACTCAAAACTAATGAGAAATTAATTCATAGATTATACTATATATGGAAAGATTCAAAATAGGAACAATAAATTGAAATTTCCCAATGGGGAATACAGGAACAACAAAAGAAAACGGAGGGAGTACATTACAACAGTAAAAGTAAAAGGTGATCGAAAAAGCCATATAGATAAAGTATTAATTTGGTGATTTACCTTTTTTAGCCTGAAGAAGATTTCGGCCAACGGAAAGTTGAGGGAGTTGCAATCGATCTGTTTCAAATTTAATACAAGTTAAGGGAGACGTTTATATATAGATACAAGTTCATATGTATCTTAATATATAATCTTACCTAATTTGTCTAGTACATTTTTTTTTGGAGAATTCCCTTATAAGAAGGGGGAGAAATTAGGGATCCTTCTTGTAAGGGGTGAGAATCGAACCCCTGTCACAAGGGTGGAAAGAGCCATGAGGTTCTCACAATCACTAGGTCAACCTTGATCCTCAATACGTCTAGTACATGGTATAACAAGAGACCAAATGTGTTTCAAATCATATGTCACATTTAATTTGTTTATAGTGTGTGTATATATATACATATTGCAAAATTAGACCAATTTCAATATTTTAACTGGCTAAAAAATCTAATTTTTTTTCATATTATTCCAATTATACGTTTCTATAAAATTTCAACCACAACAATAATATCAGTTCCTATATCTCTTTAGAAAAATTATATACTGAAAATTAATAATAAGTCAAATATGTAGAAAATGATCTCAAATCAACCGTTGATCGATCTAGGGACAAAAGATATTAGTTGCCAAAAACATGCATATGTACATTTCTTATATCGAACCTTTTGTAGTGTACCCCTATATGATTAAAGTGAAAATTAAAAGTCTAGTTAGAATGATGATATCATAAAAACAAAACCTGAAGAATAAGCGGAAGCTAAAGGAAGCCCAAGGAAGAGAGTCACGAAGATAACTGCCATTATTGATGCTGAAGAATGAAATAAGTTGATGAAATTCCATGGATTTTGTATACGCTTCTTTGAATACATGGACATTATTTTTTCTTTCTGTTAATTTCTAAGCTAGAGGAAAAAGAAAAGAGGAGGGAAGACAAAAACTATAATTGTGTGATTTTGAATTTGATTTTACCAATTGCTTGATGGCCATAAGCCCATAACTCGTAAGGGTGGACGTGGACTTATTATTATTATTGCCAGCCTGCGGTTGTAATTGTACGTGCAACTCACTACTATAATCAAATTATCTAATAGTCTAATTAGATAAATTTCTGATTTCAGTAACTAGAGAAACTACTTTACATTTGACTTTTTTGTGTTTAAAGATCATCTTAATCTCCTTTTTTGGCAACGTAATACTAATATATCTTCTAATTTATACTTTGACTTTTGTGCTATTTATAAAAAGAATGTTAGTACTTCCTCTGCTACATTCATTCAGCACTTGCAACTTATAAGACCAAATAATTACTTCAATATTTAGATTTTATAAAGGAAAATTTGCCAAAAAATCCTTTTAAAAGTTCAATTTTGTGAAAAAAAAAACCTTTTAAAGCATTCTTTGCAAAAACAAACCACAAACTGAATTTTTTTTGCAAGATGAAACTTATTCCCATTTTCCGGTGTGGTTTTTGAGATGCATAGGGATGGTGCTACAGTTAATGAAAACAGGGGGTTAAAGGAAAATAGAAGGACCACCCTTATGCATCTCAAAAACCACATTGGAAAATAGGAATAGGTTTCATTTTGCAAAGAAAATTAAGTTTGGGGTTTGTTTTTGCAAAGATTGCTTTAAAAGGGTTTTTTTTATTCACAAAATCAAACTTTTAAAAGGTTTTTTTTGGCAAATTTTCCTTTTATAAATTATAGAGCATGTTGGATTTTGGTGGTTTATTTTACACTAACACTAGTGGAAAAAAGCCTAAGGGCTGCGGTCAAAAGTGGCCTAAGGGCTGTGTTTTTTGACCGCAGCAATTAGAGTAGCAGCCCTTAATATATAGGAAGGGCTGCGGTTACGAACCGCAGCCCTTGCAGAATTAAGGGCTGCGGTCGTAAGAAAACCGCAACCCTTATCCACATAAGGGCTGCGGTTAATTGGGTAAACCGCGAGCCCTTGATTACTTAAGGGCTGCGGTTTTCCCAATTAACCGCAACCCTTATGTGGACAAGGGCTGCGGTTTTCTCTATTAACCGCAGCCCTTTTGTAATTTTTTTTTTTTAAAATTCAACTATATAATATTATAAATACACTCGTTCCCTGTGTCTCTGGTTCCTTGCTGCTTTGCTTTGTACCATATTACAAACCTCATAATGCATATAGAGTTCCCAATTATATATTAATAATTCTATATATATAATAATAATAATGTTAAAGAGTACATATTAAGGCAAATATTAATTCTAATACAAAAAGCTACATTAACGCAACAACCGAATAGCTTGCCAACTTGTTTCGAACTTCTAGCTAGTTCTTGCAAAATCCTAACCAATGTATCATAGACAATCTTCACAAATGTAGGTTGCAACTTGTTTCGAACTGCATCCAATTCTTCAATTGTGAATTCATCCAACCTTGGTGCGTCGTTATCCATGTAAACCTTGCAATAATATGAATATAATAAATTAATAAGATCAAGTCAAACATTTACAATATATAGTAACAACTAACTCTTGCAATTAGCTAATTAAACAACCAATTTTCGAGTTATTTTGTCGATTTTTGTGAATTTGAGCTATTTTACATCCCAAAACTATACATGCATGTTATATATGCATACTTTATGCATACTTGAAGAGTTAATGTCAAATTTAGGTGCACAAGATTAGAAGTTCAATTTTTAGTTTCATTTCGGGGACGATTTTTGTGAATTTGAGCTATTTCACTTCCCAAAACTACCTACATGTTACATATAGGAGCAAAACTAACACACACCACTTACTTTATGCATACTTGAAGTGTTAATGTGAAATTTAGGAGCAAAAGATTAGAAGTTCAATTTTTAGGTTCGTTTCGGGGTCGTTTTTTGTGAATTTGAGTTATTTCACTTCCCAAAACTAGCTACATGTTACATATAGGAGCAAAACTAACACACACCACTTACTTTATGCATACTTGAAGTGTTAATGTCATATTTAGGTGCAAAAGATTAGAAGTTCAATTTTTAGGTTCGTTTCGGGGTCGATTTTTGTGACTTTGAGCTATTTCACTTCCCAAAACTACCTACATGTTACATATAGGAGCAAAACTAACACACACCACTTAATTTATGCATAGTTGAAGTATATAAGTCATATTTAGGTGCAAAAGATTAGAAGTTCAATTTTTAGGTTAGTTTCGGGGTTGTTTTTTGTGAATTTGAGCTATTTCACTTCCCAAAACTACCTACATGTTACATTTAGGAGCAAAACTAACACACACCACTTACTTTATGCATACTTGAAGTGTTAATGTGAAATTTAGGAGCAAAATATTAGAAGTTCAATTTTTAGGTTCGTTTCGGGATCGTTTTTTGTGAATTTGAGCTATTTCACTTCCCAAAACTAGCTACATGTTACATATAGGAGCAAAACTAACACACACCACTTACTTTATGCATAGTTGAAGTATATAAGTCATATTTAGGTGCAAAAGATTAGAAGTTCAATTTTTAGGTTAGTTTCGGGGTTGTTTTTTGTGAATTTGAGCTATTTCACTTCCCAAAACTACCTACATGTTACATTTAGGAGCAAAACTAACACACACCACTTACTTTATGCATACTTGAAGTGTTAATGTGAAATTTAGGGGCAAAATATTAGAAGTTCAATTTTTAGGTTCGTTTCGGGGTCGTTTTTTGTGAATTTGAGCTATTTCACTTCCCAAAACTAGCTACATGTTACATATAGGAGCAAAACTAACACACACCACTTACTTTATGCATAGTTGAAGTATATAAGTTATATGTAGGTGCAAAAAATTAGAAGTTCAATTTTTAGGTTAGTTTCGGGGTCGTTTTTTGTGAATTTGAGCTATTTCACTTCCCAAAACTACCTACATGTTACATTTAGGAGCAAAACTAACACACACCACTTACTTTATGCATACTTGAAGTGTTAATGTGAAATTTAGGAGCAAAATATTAGAAGTTCAAGTTTTAGGTTCGTTTTGGGGTCGTTTTTTGTGAATTTGAGCTATTTCACTTCCCAAAACTACCTACATGTTACATATAGGAGCAAAACTAACACACACCACTTACTTTATGCATACTTGAAGTGTTAATGTGAAATTTAGGAGCAAAATATTAGAGTTCAAGTTTTGGGTTAGTTTCGGGGTCGATATGATTATAGATAATTTATGCTACAATATCCAAAATAAACTAATTCTTACCTATCAATTTAATCTAAATTAAATAAACTAATTAGTTACATACCTTTTGAAGATAATCGATGTCAGTACAACGGTTGACTATATCAAACATGTACCGTGAGACGTAATAGCCACAATCAACACCATTCTTTTGTTGCGGACACTGAAATTCACCAAATTTAAACATCCAAAAACATTCATGTTAAATTTAAAGTATATGAAAATAAATGGTTCGACATAAGATTCACCAAAGTAGTTACCTCAACTGATATCCAAAGAGGAGCTTTTCCTAATCGAAGTCCAAGTCCATAATGGTGCTTCATCACACTACATCAATACATTATAAGATGTTTATTATATATATATATATAAATGTGTAATATTAGGTACACATATTGTTCTAGTTAAGTTACCTATTCAATAGTGACTTGACTAGTAAGCTCCGTGGTGGTTGTCGACGAAGAGAATCAAAGTGGTAAACGTGATTATTTGACAAACATATCACAATGAGCGTCCAATGGAGACTATATAAGGAAATAATATAAAGTTACTTATTCAACAATTCGGTGAATTTTGTTATCGATATATATGGAACAAGAAGGCAAGTTATCTAAACAAGGAAATAAAGTTATAGAAAATAAAGTAAAGCATCAAGTTTGGTGTAACAAGCTTACGCTTCAATATATGGAACAAGGATGAACTTCTCTTCTAACCGATGTGATTGTTTGAAACTAGTATCGAGATATTCTTTCACATCGGTTTTGTTTTTTAAACAATTGTCATCTCGCATCATACTTGGACATAACCAACCAATCTTTGTCTCACTCATTTTTCATTCAATTCAGTACACAATAACATGAGAAATTAAAGCATATAATAAAAAGTAAACATACTTATCATGTATGGAAGTTGAAAACTATTATAAACTTGTAAAGTAAGATATGTGTGTATCTCCTCATGAAAGCTTGTATCATTGTTCCACTCAACATTTCTCCACGTAAGAATTCTTTAACATCGTCTTTGGATCGGAAATCCATGTAGATGACTCATCAGCGTAGTTGAATTGTTCCTTCCCCAAAGGAACATGTATTAGAGCATTCTCGGGCAAACCGCTAACACACTCATGCAACCAATAACATGCCTTAGTAAGGCCTTGCACCACCAACGGCTCGAGAAGTGGATTGTTTGACATACTAACTTGGTCATCGAACACATTTGGTTCAATTTCAGCACGTCCAATTGCCTCCTTAGCCATCTTGTTTGGTGAACCGACCTTTTTAGCCTTCTTGTCATGTGAACCAGCCTTCCTTGAAACCTATTAAAAAGTAATAATAAGAATATTACTAATTATTATATATATGACATAGAAAAGTAATATAATCGGAGTTGATTATTACATAAACTAACGCATATATATATGTATGTTTATCGTTGTACCTCATCTGAAAATCGCACCCATGCACGCGGCCACAGAACATAACTACCATGGGCGTCACTCAGTGTATGTAGACTAACCTCCGGTTTTGGCATCGGAAGACCAAAGTCTTCAAAACCAGGCTCAATGTAGTCGATGCTCACCACATAGTGATCATTATTGTTCACTATCTGGTGATGCACTCGTACTCGATCACCAGGAGGTTGTGCATGGCAACTAGCTACCACAATCAGACTATCAGAATCATTTTCTTGAACTAATAGTCGGCATGGGGTCTCCTCCTTTGAATCAAAACAAGTCATTAATAGTTAATTGCGATGAAACAACATATTTAGAATTGCATGCACTTAGGGACAATACATAGTTAATTAATAAAGCACAGTGATTAAGCGTGATAATTTAAACCAAATACAGTGATTACCTTCAACTCGGGTATTGGTGGATCAGGTGCAGGTATCGTTTGATTATCTGATGTTTGTGGAACACCGATCGGCTGGCTAGATGGAACATCACTACCTTTCTTCAATGGGAAGGTCGGTAAACCCATTTGCTCCATCATAGCATTGAAGTTATGTGTCATCTCCTCTCTAAGCTCCTCCCGAATTGCAGATTTGATAGCCTCCACATCTACCGACGCCGAATTCACACTACTTGCACTTGATTTTGACGTTGTAGTGTATTGTTCACCATATACCTTTCGCACGCCGAGGCGGACACCTCCCACGCCCCTCACACGACCACTATGGTCCTTTCCTAGAGTTTCGTGCAAAGCATCCATGTGTGCGGTAGGAGTGAAATCACCTGTTGCCTCCTTTTCCTTTAATCCGATCTACAAATAAAACAACAGATAATTGGACGTTAAAATTTTTCAAAAAACAAAACGTACTACCGAATAAGTTGCGGCGGCGGCTGCCCAGCCAGGCGGCAGCGATGGCGGCCGGCCCGGTTTTACTGCGGCTGGCCGGGCGGCTTCTTGCCCTGGCGGCACAGGGCCGTGCAAGCGGGGGGTGGGAGTGACTGTGTAGGGGGCGGGGGGAAGTGCGGGTGTGGGGTGTGGGGGGTGGGGTTACTTGAATAATGGATATAAACGAAAAACATATCAAATTAGCAAAATACGCCTAAAATGATCTTTATTTTCCCGAAATCCGACCAACAACAAAGTAGCACCTATAAATCTACTTAATAGCAATATTTTAGGTTATATTATCATGTTTCACAAGAAATTGGAGCCCAGTGACTCAAACTATTCGAAAATGACATGAAATGGCCGAAATAGGCCTAAAATGATATTTACGTTCCCGAAATCCGACCAATAACAAAGTAGAACCTATAAATCTACTTAATAGCAATATTTTAGGTTATATTATCATGTTTCACAAGAAATTGGAGCCCAGTGACTCAAACTATTCGAAAATGACATGAAATGGTCATTGCCGCGGGGGATGTGCAAGGGGGGGAAAGTAGCTAGGGGTTGGATGGGGGAGCGGGGCTGGCTGTGGGGGAGCGGGGGCGTGCAAGGGGGGGAGCGGGGGCTGTGCAAGGGGGGAAGTAGTTAGGGGCTGGACGGGGGGGAGCGGGCTGTGCAAGGTGGCGGCTTGCTTTGCCTTTGCTGCTGGGGGGATGCAAGGGGGGAAGTAGCTAGGGGTTGGACTGGGGGGGGCCGTCCATGGGGGGAGCGGGGGCTGTGCAAGGGGGGCCGGGGCTGTGCAAGGGGGCAAGTAGCTAGGGGCCGGACGGGTGGGGAGCGGGCTGTGCAAGGGGGGGGACCGGGGTGTGCGGGGGAAGCGGGAGGCTCGAAATATATAAAAAGACATTAATCGGCCGAAATATATGGGCCTAAAATGATATTTATTTTCCCGAAATCCAACCATCAACAAAGTAGCTAGTATAAATCTACTTAATAGCAACATTTTAGGTTATAAGATCATATTTCACAACAAATTGGATTACCATGACTCGAAATACACGAAAATGACATGAAACGGCCGAAATAGGCCTAAAATGACGTTTACTTTCCCGAAATCCAACCATGAACAAAGTAGCATCTATAAATCTACTTAGTAGTCGTATTTTATGCAATATTATCACATTCAACAAGAAATTGGAGTCACATGACTCGAAATACACGAAAATGACATGAAACGGGCGAAATAGGCCTAAAATGACCCTTACTTTCCCGAAATACAACCAACAACAAAGTAGCACCTATAAAACTACTTAGTAGTCGTATTTTATGCAATATTATCACATTCAACAAGAAATTGGAGTCACATGACTCGAAATACACGAAAATGACATGAAACGGACGAAATAGGCCTAAAATGACCCTTACTTTCCCGAAATCCAACCAACAACAAAGTAGCACCTATAAACCTACTTAGTAGTCGTATTTTATGCAATATTATCACATTCAACAAGAAATTGGAGTCACATGACTCGAAATACACGAAAATGACATGAAACGGACGAAATAGGCCTAAAATGACCCTTACTTTCCCAAAATCCAACCAACAACAAAGGAGCACCTATAAACCTACTTAGTAGTCGTATTTCATGCAATATTATTACATTCAACAAGAAATTGGAGTCACATGACTCGAAATACACGAAAATGACATGAAACGGCCGAAATAACCTTAAAATGATGTTTACATTCCCGAAATCCAGCCAACAACAAAGTAGCACCTATAAATCTACGTAATAGTCGTATTTTTGGCTATATTATCATATTCAACAAGAAAATTGAGTCACACGACTCGAAATATATGAAAATGACATGAAATGGATGAAATAGAGATAAACCTGAGTATATGTCTCATGATTTGTTGACCTTCCGCCGTTTCTTAGGAGTTTCAACATGTATCCCTTCCGTATGATCAACACGCATATAGTTCTCAGACATATTTACATCATCTTCCACGCTATTTTCAGGATAGGTAAAAGTTGGGATGTCCTCAAATGCATCATACTCTTCCTCATCCTCAACATCACCAATGCCCAGAATACTCCTTTTGCCAGGTACAACAATTGACCACTTATTATCGGCAGGATCGGTTACATAGAATACTTGTTTAGCTTGTGATGCAAGTACAAATGGCTCTTCAGTTTCACGTAGACGACCCATGTCCACAAGAGTGAATCCGCAAGGATCATCTTTTTTTACGCAACGTCGATTATCATCAACCCAATTGCAACAAAAGAGACAAATATGAAAAAGCCGAGTAGTCAAGCTCCCATATTTCTTGAATTCGCCCATAATAGTTGGTGGCAGCAAGAACGGGAGACTTATCTTTCGAGCTTGCGTATTGTGTAGATGACGCCACAAGTGAAACACCACTATTCCGTCGCGATGTCGACTTAAGATCTTGACGTTCAGTCCAAAACGTATACCCGTTAATATCATAACCCTCATAAGAGTGTACGAGATTCACGGGGACCAAATGCTAACCACTTGACTTGTTTGAAACATTTTCATCTAAATCATCCACTACTCGATGATGAAACCAATCAATGAACGTCTTATTATGCATTTGCGTCAATGCCCTTATTCCTTTTCCGGGGGTTGCTAACACGTAATTCCTCCATATGCTCATTTAAATAAGGATGGACAGCTGCCACGTGATGCAACACAAATAAGTGAGCTTGTGTACGCTTGTCGACAGAAGGTGAGATCAATTTTGAGCCAATCGTACCCTTGCCCTCGAGTCTGCCCTCGTGTCGAGATATCGAAACGCCAATAGGATCAACACCAAGCAACATACTGCGCCACAACATTACTGACCTCTTCAGCCACAATCCCTTGAACAATGCTACCTTCTGGTTGTGCAAGATTTCGAACTTTATCCTTCCAAGTACCCATATATCTCTCAAAAGGATAGCACCACCTCAAAAACACTGGACCACACAACTTAATTTCTCGAACTAGGTGGACAATGAGATGCACCATAATGTCAAAGAATGCAGGGGGGAAAATCATCTCAAATTTGCATAAAGTTTCAACTATTCTAGCCTGCAAGTCATCGAGTGTCAACGGCTGTAGCACTTTGCTGCATATTGTATGAAAAAATGAACAAAGTTCTGTAATGGTGTGCCTGACATGCTTTGGAAGTATCCCACGAATTGCAATCGGTAAGAATACTTGCATCATGACATGACAATCGTGAGATTTCATACTCGATAACTTCAACTCACCATTTAAGGTAACAAATCGCTTCATATTCGATGAGTACCCAGTTGGAACCTTAATACCATACAATGACTCGCAAAAAATCCGTTTCTCAGCTTTCGACAGCGTGTAGTAAGCTGGTGGCAAATAATTCTTCTCCGAATCATCCACCTTTTTTCTTTTCCCAATTTCCTCATCAACCCCTTCCTCCACTACTTTCTTTTTCCTTCCCGCCCTTTTTTGAGCCCATAACTCCGGTCGAAGCTTATTTTTTTTCCAAGTGAAGACGTGACGCTTTAACATCCTTTGTCTTACCCGGAATATTCATAAGTGTCGCAAGAATAGCATCACAAACATTCTTCTCAATGTGCATGACATCCAAACAATGTCTGACTTTTAAATCTTTCCAATATGGGAGTTTCCAAAAAATAGACTCCTTTTTCCATAATCCTGTAGTTCCATCAACGTCATTCGCAGGTTTACCATAGATCGTTTCAAATGCCCTTAACCTAATTATAAACTTCAGTACCAGTTAATGGTCTACGAGCAACTTCCTCTTCAACCGTCCCATCGAAGGCCTTTTTCTTAAATCGATAGGGATGGTCGCGTCTAAGGAGCCTTCGTGTGCGCATATAGACATGTTTGCAGCCCTTAATGTGTGTAGACTTCATGTCATCTATACAAATCGGGCACGGTTTTTTTCCTTTAGTCTTATACCCAGATAAGTTCCCATAAGCTGGAAAGTCGTTCATTGTACAGAAAAGCATGGCACGCAGAGTGAACATCTCATTAGCATACGCATCAAATACCGACACTCCTTCGTTCCACATCTTCTGTAAATCTTCAATAAGTGGTTGAAGGTATACATCTATGTCATTTCCAGGTTGTTTCGGCCCCGATATGAGAAGCGACAACATGATGTACTTGCGTTTCATGCACAACCAAATAGGCAAGTTATAAATCACTAAAACTACCGGCCATGAACTATCTTTGAGAACTAAGATTGCCAAAGGGATTCATGCCATCCGTACATAATCCAAGCCTCAAATTCCTATCCTCGTTACCAAACGGCTTATGCACCCTATTGATACTTTTCCACTCAGGGGAATCAGCCGGATGCTTCAGCAAACCGTCTTTCTTCCTACGATCGCATGCCACCGCATATTCTTCGCATCTTTTTTTACCGAGAACATGCGCTTAAATCTAGGTATTATGGGAAGATACCACAACACCTTAGGCTGGTGGTCCTTCACTACCCCCAGCCCCTTCACGCCTGTACCTTGATAATCCACAACGTGGACACTCATCTAAATGCTCATACTCATTACGATAAAGCACACAATCGTTTGGACAAGCATGTATCCTCTGGTACTCTAAACCGAAAGGACCATGAGTTTCTTAGCATAATAGTTCGACTTTGGCGGATCATTTCCATCGGGGAGCATATCGCCTAAAACTTCCAACAACGACGTGAAACCGCAATCCGTCCAACCTGCTTTCGACTTAATATTGAAGAGTGTTATCACAGCGGAAAGTTTGGTGTACTTCGTACAACCTGGATACAATGGCCTTTCAGCAGCCTCAGACATAGACTCAAACATACGAGGTCGTTTGCAAGACTGATCTTCAACCTCTTGTATCATCTCGTCTACCCGATCTCTATCATCATCCCCATATTCATCATCCCCATACTCACCATCCTCGAAATCATCACCTAATTTATCCTTCTCCTCTTCACATACATCGTTCATTATCCTACAGCTTCTTGCATATCTCCCGTCCTCACCATGCCAAACCCATACGTGGTATTGAGGCCTAAACCCACGACGAAAGACATGCTCCCTAAGCAAATGAATACTACTAACCTTGCTCACATTTCCACAATCTAAACAAGGACAATAAAAGTCGACTGCTCCAGAAGATGCTTGGTATTCTAATGTAGATTTACAAAATTCTGAGACCCCTTTCACAAACTCAATCGATTCACGGCTACCATACATCCAAGTACGATCCATCTCATTCATGAAAACCTCTAATTAAACACAACCAATTATAAGTATCAATCATTTAAGCACATTCACATGCAAGACAATCACATATTGAAAACATGCACATACAAATGGAGGCTAAGAGAGTCACATGTGCAAATTATGCATGCATCCGAAGGTCCTTATTACTCCAACCTAACCCATCCTTGGACGTTTATTCTCACTAGTGAATATATGCCAACTCTTCAATTCTAAGGAAAATCCGGCAGCATTTCCCTACAGTTCTCCAAGTACACAATGTAGATAATTGATTATCTACATATGTACACAGAGAACAATGTAGAGAAACGACAAGCCAAGACTTTCCTTAGAATTGAAAAGAAGACATACATTCACCACCTAAGTGAGATCAAACGTCCAAGGACAGTCCCAAACAGGGGACTATTCAAGACTTACTCCTAATGAGTAAGTCTTGAACGAGTATCTAGGCATATGATTGATGATATGATGATTCATATAACTTATACTTTCATAGCTTAATTAAATTGTTTTCATCCAATCTCATATCAAGAAATATACATACACATATATAGATTGAATCTACATATACACAATAAATGAAGATATATAATGAATTGTCTTTATCATAAATACATACCAATAACAACTAATATGGAGATCGATCTCTATATATGCTCTGCACTATCTCCTAGTTGATTTGCCGCTTCCAATATGCTAATATCTAAGACACATAAAACCGAAAAAATTGTTAGCATATAGTAAATGCAAAAATTATAAGAAATACATTCATATATATAAATTATCATATCTTACCCACATTGAAACACATTACAACTAACTTTTCTCATTTAAACTATTAACAAATTATAAATGAAATTTGTTTGCATTAGACAAAGTTAATAGCTAATGTAGCTAATCAAATAATTCAATTAACATATTTTCGGGTTCCGAAGCACGACCCTTTTGTATAACTTTTCTGCAATTTTAGTCCCACTCAAATGCAACCTTTAATTTCTCTCCCAAACGAATATATAAACATATTAGAAAATAAAAATCAAAATAATTAAAAAGGCAACCTTGAATTTCTTGAACAAATGCGTGAGAGAGGGTGGGTGACGCGCAGGTGGGTGGCGCGCACCGGTGGCAGGCGCTCAGGTGGTTGGTGCGCAACGGTGACAGTCGCTCCGGTGGCGTGGGTCTGCGTGGTGCGCTGGGGATGGCGCGTAGAAGGCTGCGTGGCGCGCACAAGACGGTGGACCGGAGCTCAGGGGGTGGTTGAATTCGAAAGCTAGGGCTCAGGGGTGGTTCAATTCGCAAGGGTTGGGCTCAGGGGTGGTTCGCTGCTGCGTGGTGAGAGAATTTTTCGCGAGTGAAAAATTGGGCGGAGCGAGGGAATTAATGAGAGCGCGAAATTTGGGGGAAAAAATAAAACAAAGGGCTGCGGTCGGGCCCAAAAACGCATCCCTTTATTGCACGAAGGGCTGCGGTTTTGGGCCTGACCGCAGCCCTTAATGGAAGGGCAGCGGTTTTCTACACAACCGCAGCCCTTTTACAACAGCGGCAAATGGCTTTTTTTCCTCTAGTGTAATCTTTATTATACTACTAATACACTCTTATAATGTCTAGTATAAGGGAAGGGGGAGCTATGGTGTCCCCCTATAAATTTACTTAACAGCCCATTAGTAAATCAACTATTACCAAAAACAGAAGGAAAAACAAAGTCAAACTCAAATATAGCATTAAAAAATTAACTTAAATGTTAAAGACAATCAAGAAAATAGCTAGGAAAGATTATGATTGGTTCACTAAACTTAGTCAATGAGACTGTTTGTGACCTTTGATTGTATTAGAGTTTAATGGCCTAGCTAGCTTGGTCCTAGCCTAAAGGGTAAAGGGAGTCCAACCTAGTTGGTTTGCCTTCCTTTAGGTTAGTTTGGTTGTAATTGAAGTTTCATGAATAACAATTTACTTAGCAAAAAAAAAAAGGTTATAATTGAGCCACCAAAAAAAGAAATATTGACTATAAAATTTAGGCTTTGTTCTGTTCACCTTATTTTTACTTATTTCAGATCAGATCTAACCAGATCAGACTAGATCGGATCGAGAAAAAATAAGATCGATTCGGATCGGATAAGTTCGAGATCGGATAAGCTTATATTTAAAAACTTGCTTATATTTGAAAACTTACTATTATTGTTATTTTTATTGTTGTTATTATTGTTATCGGTATTGGTATCATGATTATTATATAAATATTATTATTATTATTATTATTATTATTATTATTATTATTATTATTATTATTATTATTATTATTATTATTATTATTAAAAGTAGTGATAGTAATAAAATAAAGTAATAGTAATACTAGTAATGAAATAAATAGATTTTGTATGCTCTTTCAATAAATGTTCTTTTTTTTTTATTATCAGTATATGTTCTTTTCATTACTATCTAGTAAGTTCTTATTATAAACGGATCTTAGACATGAACAATATGTTCTTTTTACAATGAACAATATGTTCTTTTTACAATGAACAATATGTTCTTTTTACAATGAACAATATGTTCTTTTTACAATGAACAATATGTTATTTTTACCTAAAATATGTGTTCTTTTATTTTTAATTGTATGTTCATATAATATGTGTTCTTTTTCAAAAAAAAAAAACTTATTATCATTATTATCATTATTATTATTATTGTTATTATTATTATTATTATTATTATTATTATTAGGTTATTATTATTATTATTATTATTATTATTATTATTATTATTATTATTATTATTATTATTGTTATTATTATATTGTTATTGTTATTGTTATTGTTAATATTATTATTATTATTATTATTATTATTATTATTATTATTATTATTATTATTATTATTAAAAGTAGTGATAGTAATAAATAATAGTAATAGTAATACTAGTAATGAAATACAAAGTAATAATAATATTAGTAATAATATGTTTTGTAAAAGATAAGTTCAGATCAGTTCAGATTAGATCAGATCATATCAGAAAAAATAAGTTCAGATCAGATCAGATCGAAAAAATAAGTTCAGATCAGATCAGATAAGTTCAGATCATTAAACATAAGGTGAACTAAACATAGCCTTAGTACATTTATGCTGAAAAAATTAAAAAAGGAATATTATATCAATCAAATATCTTATCGATCAATTCTCTAACACAATCAAGTATTACATCAAAACGGAAATTTAATCAATTAACAAAGTGAAATGATTTATTTAACACAAAAATTATGTTAACACAATATAAGAAATACTAAATAAATTCACTTAACATTCTTTTATCGTTCATCAAGTTCAATTCTAAGAACCTACAAGAAAGAATAAGTAAAAAAAGGGTTAAGTGATAGAGGCTTAATCTATAAAATTTACCCCAAAAAAATGTCTAATGTCAAATTTCTACCTATGGTTATGTCCAAAAAGGCTAGAATAATTTATGTATGAAAAAATATAAAATAATCAGGCACGCATCGCGTGCATAATTTGCTAGTATAAGTCTTCCGGGTTTTGCCGTCTCTCAATTGGATTTAATTGTTAACGTTGATGCCTCTTTCTTGCATTTACATTTGTTAAGTTAATGCCTTGAAACTAAGCTAAGGACACGAAGTTCTTTGCTCGCCTGGTCACCGGGTGAGGCGAGGGCTCCCGACCGGGCATCTGGAATGGCCCGACCGGGTGGTGACCGGGCAAGCCTGCTTTCATCTCCATGCGTTTTCTGCTCTCGCGCCCGACCGGGAGGTTTGGCCCGGGCAACCGGGCGACGCAACTTCTACACGGGTTTATGCTAGGGTTTTGCGCAGAGACTATTCTAGGGTTTTTGTTAGGGTTTCTTATGTTATAAAAGGACCCTCTTGGTGATCATTTGTATACACATAATTTTAGCCATCTAGAATTTTAGGACTCCTTGTAAAGTTGTAATTTCTCTATGTGTTTTTCTCCATTATAGTGAAGAAGCTCTCGAATCCCCCACCTGTGGACGTAGGTCTATTTTGACCGAACCACGTAAATCCTTGTGTTCTTTCTGTTTAATTTTTTTATTGCTTTTCTCATCCTTATTATTTTATTTGTTGGCTTGTTCCGCATTAATCAAACACTACAACACCCGTTTCCTAACAATATTCTTGTGTGGGTCTTGGTGGTATTGTTAGCGATTGTACAGGGAAGTGGATTTTGGCGTTTTGTAAGAAAAGCTATGCTAATGATCCTACTGCAGTAGAACTTCATGCTATACAGGAGGGACTCCTCATGGTGCAGACATACCAGTTCACCTCTGTTACGATGTACACTGATTGTAGAAATGCCTTGCAGCTCATCGTGCATGACAATAATGTTAACAAATATTGTAATCTTATCACCATATGCAGGCCGCAGGGGGTTGCTAGAAACTCTTCCTTAGATTAAGCTCCAACACTCATTTGGCGGATATTTTCGCTAAATGTTGTAGGACTTCAAATATGGCGTGTAATGTATCTAGGGTGTTCCCTTCCCCCTAGTTATTGTAGAACTCAATATATTAAGGACTCTGTAACAAACTATTTTAATTTATGATGAGCATGAGCTTTGTTTACCCAAACAAAGAAACCATGTTAGATTAATCTTCTCTCTTCTTTTTTTTTTTTTTTTTTTTTTCCTTTTTAGAGAGGAATCTTATAAGTTTTGGAACAATGGACATAATTTTATCGGTAAAATTTTTCTACAGTTGCATTTTGGACGCTTTGTATCAACAGTAGTTTTTTTAAAATTGTTTTTTCTATAAACAATATCTCGTTGTACTTTTTTATAAATAATTATAGAGCATGTTACTGGTCAACCAAGTTCTATCCAATAATTATGATGGGATTTTTTTTTATAGTGGAACAAAGAGAGTCTGCATATGATTAGAGTAATTAGTTGGATGAATTTATTTAGGTTTTGTCCGAATTAGGTGCTTTTTGTGTTCAATTTAATAAGAGGTTGATAGTAGTCTGCATCTATTCCATTTTAATCATAATAGTTTGACTTTTATACTAAGAAAATTAAAATGTAATCCTATGATTTTCAAAGCTATTAGTTACTTCAACTGATTTTTTATATGTTTCAGTTTAACTTTCACGTCTACTAAACACACAATTTTGATAATACGTGTCTTTAATTATCTATTAGTAAAAACTATAAAAATGTGAAATGTTGTAAATTTACATGGAGAATCCACTACGTAGTACTCCCTCCGTCCTTTATTAGTTTACCCACTTTTACTTCTAACAGTATTCATCTTTATTACTTTGACCATCATTTGTGCTTGGAAAAATTGATTTAATCAGTCCCAACTATGAGTCCCCGACAAAAACAGTCTCGACTTCAGTTTATTATTGTTCAGTCCCAACTTTTAGGGGTATTTTATAATGGTAGTCCCAACAGGTTTCTAACATGTTGTAGCAGGTAAACTTTGCCATTTTCTTCCTTTTTTTTTTCTTTCTTCTTCCTCATCTTTCCTCCCTCCTTTCTTCACTGCTTCCCTCCTGCTCTTCTCCTCTGCCACTACCCCCTCCCCTTCCACCACTACCCCCTCACCCACCTCCTCTACCACTACTTTCCCCTTTAGTTCCTAATAAATCTGTGTTATGAACACAATTTGTTCATAATAATTATAAACTTGACAAAGCTCAGCATTAAAAATAATTAAGAACATATTTAAGCAGGGTGAGGTTTACACTTTCCTACATCGGGATTCTAGTATATTCATCAAATTAGTTGTAGATTAAAACTCTCGTCCAAAAAAAAGTTACAGATTAGAGCTCAAATTGCGCAGTACTCGATAACTTGACTTGTTATGCAAAGTGGAATTTGACTTACTTCCAGAAATGGGAAATATATAGATAAATTTTCAATACTCAAATCATTGCTAACGGTTAAAGTTGACAAATAAATTTGCCCTTCAAAAACATAAAATGTTCACAAATAAATTGTATTGAGCGCAATTCAATATAACTTCACTTCCAAAAAATATAGCCCATGGTCAATAGCATGTGAAAAACTAAAAGATTTCTCACTCTAAGTCTAACCTTTGATAACATGGTAAATGACTAAATTCTAGTATCACTGCACATAAAAAGTAGAAAAAGTTGACACACTTCGCAGTTTTTGACCAATATCACTATTATTACACAAGCTATAAATTACATCAAATTACATTTGCAGCATCATCCTTTCTTCCTACGAAGAGAACTCTCAGGCCCCAAAATTTTCCACCATTCAATGATATCAAGGGAAAGGCATAGGTGGTTTCCAATGGGAAAATGGTACTAAATCTCTGTTTACAACGGCTCCGTTGTTCAACCAAAATGTTTGAGCTGACTGGTGAAAATGTCGAACTTTTCTTTGGAGTTCCCAAAGAACTCCAGTAATTGCATAACATGGCTCTGATTCTGGAGCATATGCCCATAAACAATTCTGCGGCAGAAATATTACGGTGATGTCGCCGTTGACGGAATCACGACATCACAAAAGGAGCGCTTTTGGTTGCGACGATGGAGTTGTTGATGATGAGCAGGAAGGCGAGAGCGAAAGCCAGAAAGAAGGGAAAGAGGTAGAGGAGGGGAAATTAGTGGTCCTGATGGTAATTTGCCGGCGTGGGGTGGCAAGGTAAGTGGCGGGGTTGGCGAGGAGGGGAGGGGGAGGGGGAGGGGGGGGGTGGGGTCGGGGGTGGATGGCGGGGGAGAAGGGAGAGGAGAGGGGGAAGGGGAGGAAGGGGGAGGAGAGAATTAAAACATTAAAATATAAAATTAAAACAACAAAATCAAAATATTTTTTTTTTAAAAAAAAAAATTTAACCTCTTAAACCGGTTACTGGTTAACGTGGACCGTTTTTGTAAAACACCCATTAAAGTTGGGACTGAACAATAATAAACTGAAGTAGGGACTGTTTTTGTCGGGGCGCCCATAGTTGGGACCGATTAAATCAATTTTTCCTTTGTGCTTTATATGTAAGAAAAAATATAATCATGTGGGATATTGTTTGATTCGTCTCAATATGTAGTTTTGGAATATCAAATTTTTAGAATTTTTACAAATACGTAATTAGAGATATTATTACACAAAGTTTTATATCGACAAACGTGAAAAGTCAAAATGGGTAAACTAGTAAATGACGGAGGGAGTACATGATAAGCATTATCTTTATTATTAGTACAAATAGTTGGGATCAAAATGAACATGTAGATAGTTAAAGTTGGGAGTGAAATTTAGCGTACGTCTTGGATGGATCAGGTTCGTAATATTTTATTATACACCCAAATTGACTTTATCATACAAAAACTGAATATATTAGGAAAAAAATAAAACCGATTATATCTTTCGAAAACTAATTGTAGCAGAGAATTGACTATATCTCATACAAAAACTAACTATATATAAAATGTGATTATATTATACAAACACTGACTATATCAAACGAAAACTAACTATATCAAATAAAAACTAACTGTACCATATAATTTTCGGTGCACAATAAGTTATTGTGAACCCAGTCCATTCAAGTCTCTTTATAAACTTAAGTCCTTCCGTGAAGGAGTTAACTCATGGTTTTGTTGCGCATTTGAACTTTAAATTATTAAATGAGGCGTGATATCGAGCCTTCAGGCTTCAATAGAATATGGCAAAAGCTAATGGACGCCTCGGGGGCGCTAGATAAAAAAATAATATCTGTAATTACAAATTTCAGCCGATGCAAACTAATCAATTTACAGAATTTATAGAGTCAAACCAACGGATAAAGGAGTATTTAATTTCTACATTGGAAATAAAAAGGAGACAATTTAAGATCCCACATACATTTAACTTGAACTTCCTTGCTTTCCTAATGTATGTGGGAAGTTAAATGTATGTGGGAACTTCCTTGCTTTCCTAATGAAAGATTATTGATCAATTTTTTTGACGGGTCATTTTTACATATATTTCATTGTTATTCGAATTTTTTTGTATTATCACATATTCATCCTTAAAAACCATGTTACAGATTGAAGGGAAAGATAGGATTAGTGCTCTATCAAACACACTTCTTTCCATTATCCTGTCTTTTATGCAAACAAAAGAGACTGTTAGAACCTGTGTGTTATCCAAAAGATGGAAATATGTTTGGACTAAAGTTCCGGTTTTCGACTTTGCTCCGTTGGATGCACCAAGCAAACCCTCTTTCATATCGTTCGTGTACAAGGCCTTAGCCCTCAATCATGCACCGGAACTGAAAATCTTTCGATTGCGTAGTGTCGATATCTTTGAAGACTTTCATGTTCAATCATGGATTTGGTCTATAATGAGACGTAATGTCGTAGAAGTCGAGCTTTGTTCTATCGATAGAGAAACAAAGCTAGCTGAAGGGATCTTTTCTAGTGAGAAACTCAGGGTATTAAAGTTGAGTGGGAAGTTTATTTTCTCTGTTCTTAATTTTAAGCTTCCAAATCTTGAGATTCTTCACCTTTCTGGTGTGATACTTAAAGATAGTCTGTTTGATATGAATTCGGTCTTCCCTTTACTAGGAGAACTTGTGCTTCATAATTGGTCTGGAATTAAGATACTAAACATTCATTCATGTTCTTTGAGAATGCTGAAAATCAGGTACTTCGTGCTTGGAATTGGAGGTAGTACAAAAGTACAAGATATAGTCATCGAAGCACCGAACTTGGAGTACCTATTTCTTTCAGATAATGTTTCAGTCTATGATATAAAGGGTGCTCGCTCGTTGATTGAAGCTAAGATTAATGTCTGCAAGCAAAGTTGTGTAATGCGTGAGCTTCTTCACCAAATTTCAGGTTTGAGGAGTTTGCGACTATCAATAGTAACCATATATGTAAGTCGATCAATACTATTAAACCTTATGATGGCATTCGAAAGTCGAAACTTCTCATGGTACTATTAAGTCCTCCTGAAGCTAGTCAAGCTACTAGCATTTGTACGAGTAAAACAGACTAGTAGTACCATAAGGATGTTTTCTTGTACTAATGCACATGCTCTTCTCAATACGTTCAGTTAGAATTCATATGATCATATCTAGTGTGCTCTTCTTAATGTGTTTGCAGCAATCCTTTGAAAATGTGTACCCTCATCAGTTGCCAGTGTTCCATAACTTGACCAGTTTGGAGCTAGCAGACGGTACTCGATCCTTTATTCTACATATGCTAGATCATACGCCAAATCTGGCATCTTTGACCGTGCACAAGCAAAATTACTCTGTTAGTCTCTTGGCTCTTTTAGTTTGCTTACTGTATGAATTTTCAACCTCTGTGTGAATTGAGTTGTCACATTACTAGTTCAAATTACATCAGGAGTCTATCACAACTAATTTACTGTAATAGTGTAATTTTTTTAACTGATGCTTAATTCATTAGTTTGTGGTATGAGTTTTCAGGAGAAGTGGATTGACTACTGGAATCCCCTTCCATATTCTACACCGAAATGCTTATCGTCCACTCTGAAGGTTATCAAATTCTACGACTTTTGTGGGTTTGAAGAACAAGTGAGTATGGGAGAATATTTCTTGAGAACTGCTGCAAGGTTGAGGGTCCTGAAGATCCACACAGCTCATCGAGATGCCAAGGAAGAAATGAGGGCATTGATAAGGCTGTTAAACGTTCCCAGGGTCTCAAGGATGTGTGAATTTACTATTTGCACTCCTGGAAAAAATTGGTTTTAGCTGATCATTACCCTTTCTAATAGTGCTTTGTTTTTAAAAGAGACAGTGAATTGCTTCAGTTTTGGTTCGGTTCAGCTAGACATAACACATCGGTAAGTTGATGTATGTGGTTAATGCTTTTACTTTGGTAAACTAAACCCTCTTAACACAAAGCATAATGAGCACTAAAATCAATTCTTGACAGTAGTTAAGTATGTCAAGCATGAAGCCTTTGTCAGATATTACTTGTATTTATCTCTTGTCTTCCTGTATGTTGGTATATTGCAAAACTACCCTTCAATCCAGAATGTACGTCGTTTCAACCAATTTCTTTAGAGATTAGAGTAAATCTAGGCTTCAAGGCTCATTTTGGTTATTTGTTATACTATAAGACATGAAGAACCTTCTTAGTAAAATATAAACAAGGTATGGAGGAAAGCAAACATGTGGCAGAAAACATTATATGTCACTTGCAAGTCTCTCCAAGGAAGCGTTGGCCATATAATATCTCCATTGTTACACCTCGCAAATTCTTGTATAAGACAATTTGACCGTGAAATCAAGTATTAGTTTACACAAAAACATTTCAAATTAAGCAAAATATGTAAAAATTTGCCGCTTGTAGGTAAATTTTATATGTATTCTGCATTACGATAGTGCAAGACTATCGTTATTAAAATCCTCAAGGCTGCAATTTGTATTCATCATCTTCATTCTTCAAGTCTGATATTTTCCAAGTATAGATTAGTCATCTTCATATGGTTTTGAAACCCATAAAAAAAAACTTTCATAATGTAACATTGTATATTCACATGGCCACATGAGAAAACATCTTGAGTCGTTGAGTAGATATACACTGTAATAACAACATTAGTTTACTTAAGGATATGGGGGGAGGCTGGCAGGGGGGGTGATGTAATATGATGCAGTAGAAAATCCACTGCTAGATGTATCAGTGAATGATCACAAATCACAGGACATTATAATGAAGATGGAAACATATATGTGGTTGTTTGGTTGATATGAGAAAACATGGGAAATATAAATTCCTAGGAATTGAAAATCTGGTGAGTTGTTTGGTTGACAACTGAAGGAATTTGAAATTTCTAGGAATTTTGAGTTCCCACAAAATGGAGGAATTTGAAATTCCTAGGAATTTTGAGTTCCCACAAAATGGAGGAAGTTACTTACCTAGGTCCCCCTAGGTAAATAGAAATTCCCATGGGAATTTAATTCCCTCATTGTCGACCAAACAATTTAACCAATTTCCCATGAATTTGATTAAGTAATTTATTTCCTATGAATTGCAATTTCATGGGAATTTTGACCTCCCATGTAAACCAAACGACCACTTAAGTGTAATCATTAAAGTGTTAGCAAAACAGATGCAGAAGACTGTAGTGCTACAACCATTCTCAGTGAAGGAAAGTCCACAACCATTCTTAGCAATAGAAATTGTATAACCCAATACTTGACCACTTCTTGTGAAGGTATATGCAACTTTAATATGAAAAATAACGACTAACAGTACCCCTTCCCCCCCCAAAAAAAAATCCTATAAATACAGCTAATACTAGAAATATATGAGTCGGGAAAACCCCAAATAAGAGTAAACATATTACTAATGTTTTGACAGACTAAAGCCTAGCTATAACTAACATCATTCATAGACATTTGTACTCGAAAGTTCCTCATAGGATTCCATATGAACGCGATCTAGACATGGCGCACCATTAAGAAGTAAGGCCCTATGCACAAATTTTTTGAAACTCATATACTGCTTTTGGTTTATTGAAAATCATGGTTGTGCACTCAAAAACAAATGTTTCAAATGACAGGCTGCTAATCATTGTTGTTTTATTTTTAATGATATGTTGTATTGATCCTAGGCAGATTTGGTGCTAGGTGTCCTTTGTTTTCTAGTACAACTGTCTCCTAGGTTTCAGCAGCAACCTTGTATAAAAGACAAGATTGGTGAGCAGCCGTTTTCTTGTAACACAATACACAAAAAGTGAGTAAATGAAAGAAAGAGCTGCTGGATAATTCTCCAGAAACAGCAACAAAAATTCTATCTTTGAAACTTTCTTTATGGTATCAAAGCTTTAGGGTGAAAGATCCTAACAAACGGAAAGTTTCTTTTCACATCAAAAATTCGATCTTTCTTCATGGCTGAGAAAGTAACAGAATCAAGCAAAGAGAATCCTTACAAGGACCCTCCCTTTGTTGCAGTAAGTGAAAATGCATCTTCTCCTCTTGGAAGCATCATCTTTGATGGAAACAACTTCTTAAACTGGAGTAGAAGCATCAAAATCGCTTTAGGAGCAAAAAACAAACTAGCCTTTCTCGAAGGAAAACACAGCAAACCCAGCACTGGTGCAGATGAAGTGCAAAAATGGACCAGGTGTGATTACATGGTCAGGTCTTGGATCCTTGCTACCATGAAATCTGAAATAGCAAGCACCTTGGTCACAATGCAGTCTACTAAGAGGCTGTGGGAAGAAATAGTGGAAAGGTATGGTCAGTCTAATGCACCTCAACTCTACCAGTTGAAGAAGGAACTCTGGGAGTTTCAGCAAACCAACTTGAGTGTTGCTGAGTATTACTGCAAACTCAAGGACATATGGGACCAGATAGCTGAACTGGAAGAGCTACCAGAGTGCAAATGTGGAGCTTTGCATAAATGTTCTTGCAACTACCAAGCTCATGAAGTTTATCATGGGGTTAAATGGAGGTTATGATCAAGTAAAGACCAACTTCTTAAGTATGGATCCTTTACTCCCTGTGAACAAAGCATATAACTTGATTTCTCAAGTTGAAAAGCAGAAACAGTTGAGGAGAAATTAGCCTTGGGGCATAAATGAGTGCCATGGCTGTAAACAGGCAAGAGAAGTACTTAGGACCCCGGAACACTACAGGCCAGAAAAGTATCCGGGACCTTTGGAACTTTTCACTAAGAAGGACTACAAAAAGAAGAGAGATGAGAAGAATGCTAAGAAGTGTGATCATTGTGGTATGAAGGGACATCTGAAAGAAGAATGTTTCAGGTTAGTGGGATATCCTGAGTGGTTCAAGCAACCAAAAGGGGAAGAACAATTTGAGGCAAAATTTGAAGGGGAATTTTTGGATGTGAGGCTGCAAATGCTGTAGAAAGATATCGGGGAGATATGTTTTTTGGAAAGTTTGGTAAAAACAATTTCCTTTGGATGTGGAAGGTTAGTTTCTATTGGAAATGCCCTAAGGTTTAGAAATGATAGTGCTCTCATCGTAACCTCTTATTAACTAAAAACCTTTTTTTAACACCTATTCAAATGCATCCGTTTGTGTGGCGCGACGATATTCGGGACTAATTGGAAATGGCTTAAATTTAAGTTGCAGAATTTGTGCTCTTGACTAGTCTTTTCTGTTTACCTTGATCTATCCACTTAAAGCAATTGTCTTTCATGGGTAGTACATTATTGAAGCTCTAAATTACCCTTTAAACTTTTTATTTGAATTTTTGTTTCACAAAATTTGTTCTTTATGTTAATAAGCATCACATTAAGTGTCAAACAAATTTTGTTCTTAAATTTTGGGGGGGGGGGGGGGGGGGGGGGGGGGTGGGGGGGTTGCGGGGGTGGGGGGGGGGGGGGAACTGGATCATAGATTCTGGGGTAAGTGACCATATGACAGGTAATAAATCCTTGTTGAAAAATCTAAAATGTCTAAGTAAATACATTAGAGTAGTATTACCAGAAGGGACTGTGAAGATTGTGAAACAAATTGGTGATGTTGAGCTAATTAAGAGATAATATCACTCTAAAGGATGTTATGTACATTGATGATTTTAAGCACAATCTCTTGTCTGTGAGCAAATTTTTGAAGGAAAATGTTTTGATTCTTGTTTTTGACAAGGATGGATGTTCTTTACAGGACCCTACCACTAGCAGAAATGTGAACTTTGGAAAAAATGAGCATGATCTCTACAATCTGAGTTATGAAGGAAGAAGGATGGGTTATCTTGCTGCTGAGAAGAAGAAAGAGAGTTCTAAGTGTAATAAAGTAGAAAGTTTAGATACTCTACATGCTAGATTAGGACATATTTCTGTCTCTAAGATGAAGCATTTGAATTTTTGCAAGTGTAAAAACTTAAATACTTTCTTTTGTGATACTTGCTCTCTTGCAAAACATCACAATTTGCCTTTTATGCAAAGCAAATCCATTGCTGAAAAGGTTTTTGATCTTATTCATGTTGATTTGTGGGGGTCCATATAGGACCAAGAATATTACAGGAGCATCCTATTTCTTCACTATCGTAGATGATTACAGCCAGGACTACTTGGACTTAGTTATTGTCCAACAAGGAACAAGTCAACGAAATTTTAAACAATTTCCTAGCTCATGTGGAAAATTTCTTTGGCACAAAGGTAAAAGTGCTTAGGAGTGATAATGGCACTGAGATATTTAAAAGTGAATGCAGTGACATTCTTGCCAACAGAGGAATTATCCACCAGAGAAGTGTAGCTGGAGGACCCCAGCAGAATGCTAGGGTGGAAAGAAAGCATAGGTTCTTGCTTGAGACAGCAAAAGCACTTAAGCTTCATGTAGGTTTGCCATCTTATTTATGGGGAGAGTGCATTCTTGCTGAAACACATTTGATTAACATGTTGCCTAGTGCAGTTGTGGACTGGGAAACACCTTATCAAAGGCTGATGAAGAAAGAACCAGACTATGAACATCTGTGAGTGATGGGATGTCTCTGCTATGCCAGTCACCATAGAAAACCGAATGATAAATTTGCTCCCAGGGCAATTAGGTGCATAATGATTGGTTATCCTTACTGTCAAAAGGGGTATAAGCTGCTAGATTTAGAAACAAAAAAGATTTTTGTTAGTAGAGATGTAGTTTTCAAGGAAAACATTTTTCCTTTCTTAATCAAGAAAGGTACTAGTGAGTTCTTAACTGAACTCAGACATGATCTAACTCAAAATAGTGATGATCATGATGATTTCTCTCTGAATGATTTTGACCAGGTGGCAGAACAGGAACTGTTGCAAGAAGCAGGACAGTAGATTCACTTTGAACATAATGAAGAACCATCTCCCTTGCAACCTGAGCCCAACACTTCCCCTCAGGTCCTTGAGACACCACCACCAGAGAGACTTGTGAGAGAAAGCAAGATGCCAACGAGGTTCAAAGACTTTGTAGTGGATCTCCCAGGCAGAAAAGATACCTCACACTCAGCAAACTTCATCACTGCTCAACTAGTTGAATCTGAATACTACTCACCAGACTACCTAGCTTCTCTCAACAATGTGCTAAGAGTGAAAGAACCTATGCATTATGGTGAAGCTTGTCAAGATGAAGGTTGGATACAGGCTATGTAAGACGAGCTGAAGGCATTGGAGATTAATGAGACTTGGGAGCTCACCAAGCTTCCCAAGGACAAAAAGGCAATTGATTGCAAGTGGGTTTACAAGATCAAATTCACACCTGAAGGGAAGATAGAGAAGCTGAAGGCCATACTAGTGGCTAGAGGGGATAGACAGGTCTATGGAAAAGATTACAAGCACACGTTTTCACCAGTAGCTAAATTCACCATTGTGAGGACCTTGATTGCCTTAGCATCCTCTCTAGACTGGAAACTTCATCAATTAGATATCAATAATGCTTTCTTGCATGGATATTTAGATGAAGAGGTGTATATGAAGCCTCCCAAGGGTTACAAGCAGGCTAAAGAGGGTGAAGTATGCAAGCTTAAGAAGAGTTTATATGGTTTAAAACAGGCGTCCAGGCAGTGGAACTTGGAACTCAGCAAGCACTTCATATCACAAGGGTATGTTCAGTCTAAGAGGGATTACTCTATGTTTTCCAAGCTTCAAAATGGAAAGCAAAGCATTGTGTTGGTGTATGTGATGAGTGAGATTTATCTCACTCTTAGGGTAGTTTTTTAGGCTATTTTACTTGATTTATTTTGCATTTTAGTTCCCTTTTTCCTTAATTTCACCTCTTTTTCTATCTAACTCTCGCTTAGCACATGTATACATATACTTGCATCCCCCTCCCCTATTTTTCTATTTGATCTTTGATGTGTAGGACTCAAGTTCCTACAAACTTAGAGGGAAGCAAAAAGGAAAGCAAGAAGAAAAGGACCGCTCGAGCTGTCAGCAACCCGCCCGGGCCAGGGGGCCCGCCCGAGCAAACAACCAGCCCGCCCGGGCCAGTGAGCCCGCCCGAGCAGATAGGCAGCCCGCTCGGGCGCTACATCAGGCCAACTTTCTGCCTTTCCCCTGGAAATTTAGTGCACGGCCGGGGTATCAAACCGGGCCCGCTCACCTTGCACCGCCCGGGCCACCCATGAGCCCGCCCGGGCTCCTATTACCAGCCCGCTCGAGCCAGTTTTAGCCCGCCCGGGCTTCTGTTCGCTGCTCTTTTTTTTGGATTTCTTTTCTTTTGCCACTCGTGTAATTAGAGGGGGTATAAATACTCACCTACCCTATTTTGGAAAGGATCCCATATTTTTAGAACCCTAATCTTGCTTACTAGTGTAGGAGAGAGAAAACTTGGCTCAAGATGTGTAATTTGGAGATTGAAAATCAATGAAAAAGTGACAATTTCTTTGAAGTTTCTTGTTTCTATAGTAATCCTCTCAATCCTTTCTTTCTTTCTCATTGTTTTTATGCATTTCTACTTTGTTAGTTTCATGTTTTCATTATTTAATCTTCATGCTTAGTAGTTAATTTAGATTAAAGTTTCCATCTATTCTTAGATTCTTCTTGTTTACTCACTAGATTTTATTTTGTTTTTGATTTAAAGTCTTGATTTTTGGTTTTTGCTATTTTTAGATTGGTGATTTAGTGCTAGTTTTTCCATGTTTAGGATGTTTGGTAGTATAATGGGTAGTGAGTAGTTCATTAACTAGGATTGGGAGTAGCCCAATCATTGTTTGCATCCTATTTTCATGTGTAGAGTTTATTGGGTTGATTATGTTTGGGATTTGTGCAATTTCAAACTTTGATGTCGATTGGTGACTTAGTTGATGTGAGCTCCATCATCTTTGATCCTTTGTTGCCCATTTAATAGTTTACTTTTATGTGGTTAACCTTCATGATTGATTGATTGATTAGTTGGTACGCATCACTTGTTGGTTGGTATTAACTTGGGTTTGATTTCAATTCCTAACTTGGCCTAGTTAGGTGATAACGCCTTGAAATATAGGTTTCGTTGCCATAATTAGGACTCTAAACTCCCTGACAACGATTTTAGAGGTGTTTAGGTTTGTTTATTCCCTTTGCATATCCCCAATACTTGTCAACCCCTTTATCTCTATTTGGTTGTCGGATGTGAACTATGATTGTGGTGATTCCCCATTCCTAGTGTTTTTCCTAATTTGATTCCAATAGTTTTAATCACTTAGTTCAACCAAAACATGACGATTTCTTCGACTTAGCTTACTTGTAGCGACTCTACCTTGGTGAGACCTCCGATCCTTGTGGTTCGACCCTTACTTACCACTTGACTAGTTTAGGTGGATAGTTAGGCTTTTTATTTGACATTAGAGGAGTTAGTAACGACCTAGTTTCTCCCTTGTTCAAATTGGCGCCGTTGCCGGGGATCGGTGTATTCTCATTGAGTAGTAGTTTTGTTTGTGAGTCTAAGTCTTTATTTTTTTCTTTTCTTGTTCTTTTGTTGTTTGTGTGTTGGTGTCCTTTGCTTGCTTAGTTGTTTGAGTACCCCTCTTGAGCCTTGTTGTCTTGTATGCCAAGAAGCAATCGTGCCTTGCCCCTTATTCCATTTGATAGGGAAATAGAGAGAACTGTAAAATCTATAAGAAGAGGGTTGAGAGGCGAGAGAGTGCAAGAGCAACCACATCCTACCTCCACCATTGAAAGTCCTCGAAGTTCTACAAGTTCCTCTAGTTCCGAGGAATTTGAGCAAGAAATGGAGGAAGTAAACAACCGGAGTTTGAGAGACTATGGTGCTCCTATGGCATATACTCCAACAAGTGCCATTGTTGCACCCACCACACAAGCAAATGATTTTGAGTTCAAACCGGCTTTCATTCAACTCATTTCAAACAATCAATTTGGGGGTAGTTGCCATGAATGCCCTCGAGAACATTTAAGGATGTTTACTGAACTTTGCTCGACGGTGAAGCACAATGGAGTCACACAAGATTACATCCGCCTAAGCATGTTCAAGTTCTCCTTAAGAGATGAAGGATCACGTTGGCTCATGGACTTACCTCCTAACTCACTCACCACATGGGAAGAAGTCACCAAAGCTTTCTTGGGCCAATTTTATTCTTTGCAAAAGACGGCCGAAATGAGAGTTAAAATTATGACATTCAATGATAAAGAAGGTGAGAGTCTAAATGAAGCATGGGAGAGATTCAAAAGCCTCTTGAGGGAGTGTCCACATCATGACATGGGGAAGGAGATGCAACTCCATTGTTTCTACAATGGACTTTCTTCTCACAACAAGATGAGTCTAAACGCGGGAGCGGGTGGACCCATAATGATGAAGGGGGCGGCTGAAGTTCTTCGAGCAATTGAACATGTGGTTCAAAATGACCGAGATTGGAACAAAGGGGAGCGCGCTTCAACCTCCAAGAGAGGTGGAAGGTATGAAGTTGATAGCATTGATTTACTTACTTCTAAAGTAGATGCTTTAGTTAATCAATTGAAATCATCTACTATGTCCCCCTCCTCATCTAATGTCTCCATGCTTAGTCATTCCCAAAACCCCAACTCATGTCCCCCTCCTAACATGCCTCATGTGAATAGTTATGGGAACACTCCCCATTCCGGTCATACTAACATGCCCATGCATTTATTGTTTTGTGATACTTGTGGAGCATATGACCACTATTCTAACCAATGCAACTTGGTAGACCTTAACATCACTTCTCCTTCCTCCATGGAACAAGTCAATGCCCTAAACCAGAAATTTGACCCATATTCGAACACCTTTAATCCGAGTTGGTGTCATAACCCGAATTTTGGGTGGAAGAATCAAGGTCAAAGCTCTAATCAAAATGGATTTAAAAATGTGGGTCAAAATGTTTATCAAAGTCAAGGTCAAGGCCAACATGGATACAACCAAGGTCAATACCGTGGTTCATATCCTAATCAAGGCCAATATTCAAATGCTAGACCTCCCTCGGGGTTTCAAGGGAACCAAAGGCCTAACTACAACTCCCTTCAACAAGCACCTCTTCAATTAGGACCGCCCACCACCACCACTAGTCTAGAAAGTATGATGCAAACGTTTATGACTAATCAAGCTAAAGAGACTAGTGAGTTGAGAGAGAGCATAAAGCAAATACAAGTTCACAATAAAATGCTTGAGACTCAATTAGCTCAAATGGCGGGTTCTATGAAAGGAAATTCCACTACCCAACTCCCTAGTCAAGGTGTAAATCCTAATGAACAAGCTCATGCTATAATCACTAGGAGTGGTAGACAATTGGGGCATGTGAGTGTAAATGGGAGTGTAAACGGGAGTGAAGCAAAGAAAGATGAAAAACAATTGACCAATGACTTGATTGATGATGCGGATGAGAGAGATGATGACCCTCCTACCCCACCACCAAAAGCCAAAGATGATGGGCTAGTCACAAGCACCCCACCTCCTTATGTAGCAAAGCTTCCCTACCCAAGTAGGTTTGCTTCTTCTAAGATTGATGACCAATTTGCTAAGTTCCTTGAAGCCTTGAAAAAGCTTCATTTCAATATCCCATTCACCGAAACACTAAAACAAATGCCAACTTATGCTAAGTTCTTAAAAGAGATTCTATTCAAGAAAAGGGACCTAGATAGTGTGGACACCATTAACTTGACCGAGAGTTGTAGTGCTATAATTCAAAACAAGTTACCCACTAAGTTGAAGGACCCCGGTAGTTTCAATATACCATGTGCTATAGGTGACATGACCATTGTCCGAGCTTTATGTGCTTAGGAGCTATGTTAGCTTGATGCCCACTCGTTTGCAAAGATTGAACCTAGAAGTTAAGCCCACTCCATTTCCTTATTACTAATCGTAGACAGAAATTGAAGATGTCCCCTTAGTTCTATATTCTTTTTCTTGAAATGGATAAAGATCCAAATGTTCCAATCATCCTAGGTAGACCATTCTTAGCTACGGTGGGGGCAATTATTGATGTTAAAAATGGCAAGCTAACATTGAGAGTAGGAGATGATAAGATTGAATTCAATCTCTCACAAATCATGAAATGTCCACTATTTACGGATGATTGTTTTAGAGTTGAAACAATTAACTATGATGTTCCCCAACCCATGCATGCTTATGATAATGATTTTCTTGCTCTTGCATTGGTTGATGATGATTGTGGAAGTGATGAGGTGAAGTCAATAGTTGAGCTACTTGACTCCACCCCAACTCTTGAACCATTTGAAGATGTGTTCTTGGCTATTGATGAGAAAGAGGCAAAAATTTCAAAAAGTGATACTAAGGCTCCGGAGGTAGAATTAAAACCTCTACCTTCGAACCTTAAGTATGTTTTTCTTGGCCCTTCCTCTACATATCGCGTAATTGTAAACGCCAAATTGAGTCAAGAACAAATCTCCAAATTGCTTGATGTGTTGCGATTGCATAAGAGTGTGTTAGGCTATGCGATTGATGATTTGAAGGGGATTAGCCCAACTCTTTGTATGCATCGTATTCTCTTAGAGGATGATGCTAAACCTTTAAGAGAAAGGCAAAGGAAATTGAATCCTTCCATGATGGAAGTTGTAAAAAAGGAGGTCCTTAAACTACTTGCTTTGGGGATCATCTATCCTATTTCGGATAGTAAGTGGGTATCCCCGGTGCAAGTAGTCCCTAAGAAGGGGGGGATGATGGTAATTCGCAATGATGTTGGCGAACTCATCCCCACTAGGACCGTTACGGGGTGGAGAATGTGCATTTATTATCGAAAACTAAATATCTCCACCCGGAAGGATCATTTTCCATTGCCTTTCATTGATCAAATGTTGGAAAGATTAGCGGTGCATAACTATTTATGTTATCTTGATGATTACTCCGGGTTCTTTCAAATCCCCATTCACTCGGAGGATCAAGAAAAAACGACTTTTACTTGCCCTTACGGTACCTATGCTTATCGTAGGATGCCATTTGGGCTATGTAATGCACCGGCAACTTTCCAACGTTGTATGATGGCAATCTTTGCCGACATGATTGAAGATACCATGGAAGTTTTTATGGATGATTTTTCCGTATGTGGTTCTTCATTTGATACTTGCTTAATTATCTAACCTCACTCAATGTTTGGAGAGATGTGAGAAATCCAACCTTGTCCTTAATTGGGAAAAATGTCACTTTATGGTTCAAGAAGACATTGTTCTTGGGCATAAAGTATCATCCCAAGGATTTGAAGTGGATAAGGCCAAGGTTGAGGTGATTGAGAGACTTCCACCTCCAACTACGGTTAAGGGGGTGAGATCTTTTCTAGGCCACGTCGGTTTCTACCGGAGGTTTATTAAAGATTTCTCTAAAATCACTAAACCTCTCACCACTCTTCTCCAAAAGGAGAGTGAGTTTGTATTTGATGATGTGTGCCTAGATGCTTTTTGTAGGATTAAAGAAGCTCTCACCTCCGCTCCAATTGTACAACCACCGGAGTGGACACTTCCCTTTGAACTCATGTGTGATGCAAGTGATAATGCAATTGGAGCGGTCCTTGGTCAAAGGAAAGAAGGGAAGACTCATGTCATCTACTATGCTAGCAAGACCCTCAATGATGCACAACGCAATTACACTACTACCGAGAAAGAGTTGTTGGCGGTGGTGTACGCCTTTGAGAGGTTTAGATCATACCTTGTTGGGACCAAGACTATTGTGTACACCGATCATTCGGCACTCAAGTACTTGATATCTAAGAAAGATGCTAAACCAAGGTTGATTCAATGGGTCTTGCTTCTTCAAGAATTTGACATAGAGGTGAGAGACAAGAAAGGATGTGAGAATGTTGTTGCGGATCACCTATCTAGATTGGAGCCTATGGAACTTGGTATGGATGATGCTCCCATTAATGAAGACCTTCGTGATGATGCATTGTATGCTATTGAGGGCAATGACCTCCCTTGGTTCGCCGATATTGTGAATTTCTTAGCTTGTGGTGCAATTTTCCCCGAATTTACACCACAACAAAGGCACAAGCTCAAGCATGATTCAAGGTATTACATATGGGATGAGCCCTTGCTTTACAAGAGGTGTTCCGATGGCTTATATAGGAGGTGTGTTCCTAATGAAGAGATGAAAGGAGTTCTTGAGATGTGTCATTCTTCCCCTTGTGGAGGACACATGGGATCAAACAAGACCGCCACCAAAGTTCTTCAAAGTGGTTTGATTTGGCCCACCCTCTTCAAGGATTCATGGGCTTTTGTCAAAACTTGTGATCGTTGTCAAAGAACCGGGAATATTTCCAAGAGGGATGAAATGCCTCAAAATTCAATCCAAGAGCTTGAGGTATTTGATGTGTGGGCAATTGACTTTATGGGACCCTTTCCCTCCTCTTGTGGCAACCTCTACATTCTCCAAATGGGTTGAATGTCTTGCAAGCCCCACCAATGATTCAAAGGTCGTGACTAAGTTGTTCAAAAAGACTATATTTCCATGATTTGGTGTGCCCAAAGCCATTATAAGTGATGGGGGTTCCCATTTTGCTAAGAAGTCATTCCAAGCTCTCTTAGCTAAATATGGTGTTCACCATAGGGTTGGTCTCTCTTACCACCCTCAAACAAGTGGACAAGTCGAAGTGTCAAATAGAGAGATCAAGTTGATCCTAGAAAAGACCGTGGATAGGAATAGAAAGGATTGGTCACTCAAGCTTGATAATGCACTATGGGCCTATCGAACCGCCTTCAAGACTCCCATTGGCACCACTCCATACAAGTTGGTGTATGGGAAGTCTTGCCACCTTCCGGTGGAACTTGAGCACAAGACTCATTGGGCAATTAAGGCCCTTAACTTCGATTTGAAGAGTGCGGGCGACAAGAGACTCCTTGATCTTAATGAGCTTGAAGAACTCCGCATGGACGCTTATGATTGTGCAAGCATATACAAAGCTAGGAGTAAAGATTGGCATGACAAGCACATTGTTAAGAAGGAGTTCCATGTTGGTGACCAAGTACTCCTCTACAACTCACGATTGAAGCTCTTCCCCGGAAAGCTCAAATCAAGATGGAGTGGCCCTTATGAAGTTAAGGAAGTCTTTCCTTATGGCTCGGTCACCATCTCTTGTCCAAGCCAAAGCCCATTCAAGGTCAATGGGCACCGATTGAAGAAACACTATGGTGATGCCTTTGTTAGAGCAATCTCTACTACCATCCTTGGGGATTTCACTCCCCCTCCTACAACATGAAGCACACATTTCATCATGGTCAAGCTAAAGACCTTAAAAACAAGCGCTTTTTGGGAGGCAACCCAAATTCCTACTCTCTCCCTTTCATCATTTTCTTTTCCTTCTCAATTTATTTCTACTTTTATTTTATTTTTAATTTTCCTCATTAACTCTTGTTTTTATTGGTGTAGGTAAAAAAAAAAAAAAAATTAGCTAAGGATCAAAGGAGCTCGCCCGAGCTCAAGAAGACCCGCCCGAGCCAATTAGCCCGTCCGGGCTATGGGCCAGCTCGCCCGGGAAATCAGATTTGGGGCTTACTGCCCATGTGCTGAATTTAAGTCGCCCGCCCGAGCGAAAATAGGCTCGCCCGAGCTCTGTCGCCCGCCCGGGCTTTTAACCTACTCGCCCGGGGGAAACTTCTTGGGGCTTACTGCCTCTTTTCTGAAAAATGGCGCACGCCCGGATGACAGCACCGGGCCCGTTCACCCTGCACCGACCGGGCTTCGAACATAGCTCGCCCGGATTTTGTCGATTCGCGCGCCCGGGCTCTTGCACTCCAGCCGAAAAAAAAAGAGGCTCGTGCCTTTTTCTTTCTTCCTCTCTCCTTCATTTCTTCACATTCTCAACTCATCTCCCTCACTCTCTCACTCATCTCCCACTCAAAAACCCTCAAGCCCTCACATTTCAAACACCCAAATTCTCATTTTTCCATCAAATTCACTCATTTAAACCACAAAATCACCACATTTTTCATCTTCTTTACAAAAACCCCAACAAATTTCACTCTTTAACTCACAAAATCCCCATCTTTCACAAACCCTTAAACCTAAACTTTCTTTCTCCTCCATTAACAATCAAGGAAGCATCAATGGTAGAAGAGCATCACATTTTGGGCTAAAGGAACAAGATTTTGCAAGGCTTTAAGGAATTCCTCCATTATTGGGTAACAAATTCCTCTAACTCTTGCTTATTTTCATTTCTTTTTCTCAATATACTAGTTATAATATAGTTTCTACCAATTATTGTTGCTCCCCTTGATTGTGGTGTAGGATAGTTGATTAGTTGAGATTATTGTGCTACATTAGATAATTGTTTGTGATTTGATTGTGGTATTAGTTGTGATATGATTGTGGTATTAGTTGTGGATTAGTCGTTAAATGTTTTTTTTTATTTTATCTAGTTTCTTTTTAGTTGTGAAATAATCGTTGGTTTTGTGTGGTTTGCTTGTGGATTAGTTGGAAGTTCTACTAGAGATTTGTTGCAATGTGGATTGGTGTTTGTATATTTTTGTTTAGCTTTGTAAGTTTGATATTGTACTTGTTCAGTTAATTTGTGCTTGCAATTTGACAATTAGCTTTACGTAATTAAACAACCTTGACATTGTAGTTAAACGAAAATTTACGATTTTCGATTTTCATAACAATGTCAAGGCCGTCTAAAAGTCGTATATCTAATTCCGCTCAAGATGCGACCACAAATTCTCAACAACAAGACTCCTCCCAACCGTGGAGGAGATTCAATATTACACTTACCAGCAGCCATGAGAAACACCTTTTTCGCACGCACATCAAACACGATTTTTTACCAACAAAAATTTACCATCAACGCTCATGCACTGCATTGGGCATTGATGAAGATGTGCGTTTGTTGTGCGCACGAATTGGGTGGACTCCGTTTTTGGGCAAATCCGCTCCCACTTACCCCTCACTTGTATGTGAATTTTTAAGTACATTATCACGTGATACGGATGATGAGACGGGCGAGACCCTAATTCGTTTCCGTCTCTTCAATGCGGATTACGATATGTCACTTCAAGATTTAAATACATGTTTTGGGTGGGATCCTAATTCCCCTATGGGAACGGATTTAAATACCCTCGATGGTTATAATTTGGAAAGATTTTGGGCCCGCATTACAGGTTCCCCGCTCTATTTCGACCGGAGTCATGAGAAATCATCCTCCATTATCCATCTTGCAATGCGCTACATGCATCGCATGATGGTATATGCGTTCTATGGCCGTTCCGAAGTAGGTGCGACAAGTGAACATGAAATGCCGGCCCTTTGGTTGTGCACCCAAGCGCACCAAGATCCACCCCCCATAAACTTTGCCGAACATTTTGTAGTTCGGATGATACAACACCGAGACGGCACCCCACACCGATCCGACATTGTTATGGGGGGAATGATTACACTCATTGTCCGTCATTTGGGTCTTACTCAGGAGCTTGCTACTCTATCCCATGTTTCAACGGATGTCTTCCTGAACATCCGGCAATTGCGGGTGATGAATTTCATCCGCGAAGGCGGCAGTGGCAACCGTCCCTACATCCTTTTGGTAGGGTCGGAGAAAACCCCATGGTGCCGCCTTCCTAACCCTTCAATCTCCTCTATTACGCGAGACACGCCCAACCCCTATTACATCGATAGAACCATTAGGGATCAAGGGCCGCAGGAACCCCGAAGGAGGTGGTGATGATAGTCCACCTCCACGACACCCTCCCACCCGAGCCGGCCCCTCTTCTTCCCGCGTCGGCTCCTCCTCCGGCCAAGGTGACCCCTCTTTTGACATGTCTTCAATTGAGGCTCACCTAGCCAACCTCGCATTGTCCCAATCCCAAGGTTTTGGTCACCTCAATGATCAATACCAAAGGATGAGACAAGACATTGACACTATCATGCTCCAACAAAATAAAATTTTTCATTATCATGTGGAGCAAGGTCTAGTTGAGCTATTTGTCAACTACCCCAACATGCCTCCCTAATACGGGCCGGTTCCGGGGTGGCACAATGGTCAACCGACCTACCCCTTTTGGCCCCCGCGTCCACCACCATATGACTACACGGTGTCTGGTGGGACCGATCTAAGGGGTGATCCTTCCTACCCTTTTGACGATCCTACATTTGACGGGGGTTGGTCCCCCCATGGTCCGTCCCAACTACCGGGCGATGACCCCGTGGATGAGGATTAGGATCCTCATCATCTCTTCCCCGCCCTCCCCCCTATGTCTATGCTTGGCACACCGAGGACGGTGTTTTTGATAAGTTTGGGGGGGTTGCTTTCACTTGTTATTGAAAGGGTGGGGATGTTCAAAAAAGGGTAGTGAATGACTAAGTGTCTAGAGGGTAGGTTTAATTTTTGGGGTGTAATTCATGAGGGTTAGAATTGCTTAATGTTTAGTGTTGATATTTGATGAGTGATGTTTGAGTCTGATGATGTGATGATGTGAGTACAAAAAAAAAAAAAAAAAACGTATGAATCAAGGCAAACTTTTCTTTTGCTCTTTTGTTGAGAACAATATCATTGAAACTCCACTCTTTTGGATGCTTTTATTCCTAGGTGTTAAAAGTCCGCATGCTTTGAGATGTTTATGGTTGATTTTAGGATACTATATTCTAAGGTAGTTGTTAGAACTTTTTGAGAGCATAAGACCTTAATTCATGGATTGTGGTATGATGGTGTTGCTTTCTCTAGTGAATTTGAAACCTAAAAGAGTAGTATTTGCTTGATAATCCCATGTGAGGACTTTCAAAAAGCCCCAACATTTATTTTGAGCGGCATGGATCCTCGGCATTGCATACTTTTATCGAGACCTTGACTCCAATCTATCCAAGATCGCGACCGAGCCACTCTAGGGAAAGATAAAGGCGTTCTTTTCGGTGACTATTTTTATTTTTTTATAGTTTTAGGCCCGTTATTTTCGTTTCTTTTTCTTGGTTTTGTTTTTATTTGAAATTGCCCTTCCTCTTAACCCTTTGAGCCTTATCCTTTTCTTTGGTTACCTCAATACAAGCCAATTGCCTTCTTATTTTATTTTTTCACCCTTGTAGTGAATAGTGAAGTTAGAGCGATTGTCTTGAACAATATTTGAAAACAAAAAAAAGGGGGAAAAGAAAAATGATGAGATTCTTATGGTATAGTGGAAATTTTGTGTATATTTTCGAATAAATGCAATTGCAACTTCATAGAAAAAGCCACCCAAAGTCAAAGAAGGCGGGGAAAATGAAAAAAAAAAGAGAAAAAAAAGAAGAAAATCCAAAATTAATTCATTATTGTCATGTTTTTGAATAAGTTTGGGGGGAACCTTATCCCTAAATGGTTGAGTATGATTTGTGATTTATAGTTATTTAGCTCGTTCGCTCCTACTAAGACTTCACTATTTTAGGATTGAGCACCACTATCCAAATTTATTCACACCCTTTATCCCTAGCCTACGTTACCACCTTAAAAAGTCCTTTTGACCTTAGAGGGTTGAGTCATTGACGGTGGCGGAAGATTGGAATCAAGCCTATTGAGCGAGTGTGTCATGTCGAGATGTCGAGTAACCTTCTCCTATTCTATTTCTTGTTACATTTATCGGCTCCATTCTTCAGAGTTTAGAGAAGCTACTTTAAATGGCGAATTTGAAACTAGTTGAGAGAACGTGGTATGTATGGTTGTAGAATTTGAGGAAATGTGCTCTATCTAGTTCTCTATGCTTAGTGTATGGTATGTTTTAATCAACCTATGGACATCTTTAAGCATGCTTACTTTTAGTATCTAGAAATTCTTGCATCCATTTGTGTTTGCTCCTTTTCAAAAAATCACTTAAAAGCACCTTTTTTTTTATTTTCTTTTGGCTTTATTTGGCTTATTTATTTTTGGTTTGCCTTGCATTCTAAAATCTAGAGTTATGGGTCAAACTCTTAGAAAACCCTTACGAGAGCATTACTCGTCCTCATTGGCAACTTTGGGGTTTATATGGCTTGTCACTTGCGCTAAAGGTGACCGTGATTCCTACGAAAATGAGTTAGTGTATATAGTTTTCTTTTTGCTTTGTGTGTAATTAGTTTTAGCAACTTTGCCTTGCTATCCTCTTTGTATCATTTCTTTCCCTCTTATATCCTTTTGGCACTTTGCTTGAGGACAAGCAAACATTCAAGTTTGGGGGAAGTTGATGTGTGAGATTTATCTCACTCCTAGGGTAGTTTTTTAGGCTATTTTACTTGATTTATTTTGCATTTTAGTTCCCTTTTTCCTTAATTTCACCTCTTTTTCTATCTAACTCTCTCTTAGCACATGTATACATATACTTGCATCCCCCTCCCCTATTTTTCTATTTGATATTTGATGTGTAGGACTCAAGTTCCTACAAACTTAGAGGGAAGCAAAAAGGAAAGCAAGAACAAAAGGACCGCTCGAGCTGTCAGCAACCCGCCCGGGCCAGGGCGCTCGCCCGAGCAAACAACCAGCCCGCCCGGGCCAGTGAGCCCGCCCGGGCGTTACATCAGGCCAACTTTCTGCCTTTCCCCTGGAAATTTAGTGCACGGCCGAAGTATCAAACCGGGCCCGCTCACCCTGCACCGCCCGGGCCACCCATGAGCCCGCCCGGGCTCCTATTACCAGCCCGCCCGAGCCAGTTTTAGCCCGCCCGGACTTCTGTTCGCTGCTCCTTTTTTCGAATTTCTTTTCTTTTGCGACTCGTGTAATTAGAGGGGGTATAAATACTCACCTACCCTATTTTGGAAAGGATCCCAGATTTTTAGAACCCTAATCTTGCTTACTAGTGTAGGAGAGAGAAAACTTGGCTCAAGAGGTGTAATTTGGAGATTGAAAATCAATGAAAAAGTGACAATTTCTTTGAAGTTTCTTGTTTCCTTAGTAATCCTCTGAATCCTTTCTTTCTTTCTTTCTCATTGTTTTTATGCATTTCTACTTTGTTAGTTTCATGTTTTCATTATTTAATCTTCATGCTTAGTAGTTAATTTAGATTAAAGTTTCCATCTATTCTTAGATTCTTCTTGTTTACTCACTAGATTTTATTTTGTTTTTGCTTTAAAGTCTTGATTTTTGGTTTTTGCTATTTTTAGATTGGTGATTTAGTGCTAGTTTTTCCATGTTTAGGATGTTTGGTAGTATAATGGGTAGTGAGTAGTTCATTAACTAGGATTGGGAGTAGTCCAATCATTGTTTGCATCCTATTTTCATGTGTAGAGTTTATTGGGTTGATTATGTTTGGGATTTGTGCAATTTCAACCTTTGATGTCGATTGGTGACTTAGTTGATGTGAGCTCCATCATCTTTGATCTTTTGTTGCCCATTTAATAGTTTACTTTTATGTGGTTAACCTTCATGATTGATTGATTAGTTGGTACGCATCACTTGTTGGTTGGTATTAACTTGGGTTTGATTTCAATTCCTAACTTGGCCTAGTTAGGTGATAACGCCTCGAAATATAGGTTTTGTTGCCATAATTAGGACTCTAAACTCCCTAACAACGATTTTAGAGGTGTTTAGGTTTGTTTATTCCCTTTGCATATCCCCAATACTTGTCAACCCCTTTATCTCTATTTGGTTGTCGGATGTGAACTATGATTGTGGTGATTCCCCATTCCTAGTGTTTTTTCTAATTTGATTCCAATAGTATTAATCACTTAGTTCAACCAAAACTTGACGATTTCTTCGACTTAGCTTACTTGTAGCGACTCTACCTTGGTGAGACCTCCGATCCTTGTGGTTCGACCCTTACTTACCACTTGACTATTTTAGGTGGATAGTTAGGCTTTTTATTTGACATTAGAGGAGTTAGTAACGACCTAGTTTCTCCCTTGTTCAGTATGTTGATGACCTCTTAATTACAGGAGATGATCAAGAAGAGATTAGAAGGCTTAAAGAAAGCTTGCATACTGCCTTCACAGTAAAAGACTTGGGGGAAATAAGATATTTTCTTGGCATCGAAATTGCAGGAAATACTAAAGGTCTCATGCTCAACCAAAGGAAATTTATCTTGGATATACTTAGATCAACTGGCTTAGAAGGGTGCAAGCCAACTAAATTCCCCTTTCCTAAAGGTGTGAAGTTATCTATTGAGCAAGGTGAAGTTCTGGAGGATGCTGAAGTATATGAGTCGGGAAAACCCCAAATAAGAGTAAACATATTACTAATGTTTTGACAGACTAAACCCTAGCTATAACTAACATCATTCATAGACATTTGTACTCGAAAGTTCCTCATAGGATTCCATATGAATGCGATCTAGACATGGGGCACCATTACGAAATACGGCCCTATGCACAAAGTTTTTGAAACTCATATACTGCTTTTGGTTGAAGATTATTTCTGAATTTGGTATAGAAGAAGGCAGATCAATGAAATCGAGGATTGGAACTTCTATCCAAACATACTTTCATCTCTTTGATAATATACTAGTAGATGTAGATGCAGCACAACTTGTTGGGAGAAATGTCATAATATGACAGAAGTTTGTCAGGCAATCGACTAATCCATCTACAGTTTCAGAGCAGAAAACTGCAACTTGGTTCAGGGGTGTAAGAAGCATTGACTGAAACATGTCTCTGCATGAACACTTTGCAAAATAATAGTACAAGAGAGTTAATGTGGTGTTACTTAAATCCATCCGCAATCCTCTTACAATGTAAACAATCAAACAATGATATAGCCGCAAATATAAAATAATGCGACTCACTAATCTCAATACTAAGACAAAGAACGATATTGAATCATTTATCAGCATGGTAGAACATGAGGAAATTCAGCACTTCAACAACATCGAATGTTGAGCTACAAGTTGAATGACTAGAACAGCAGTTGTGCAGCATTCAATTAATCCGACAATGAGAAAATGAAGAAGCAAGTTAACATAGTTTATCAGTTGTCATACTTGTCAATATATATCTCTACACTATAATTTTACATGAAGATCAGATGAGGCAATACGGATCTCCAATAGTCTTAAAATTGCATCCAGTGCCTTTGTTGTTTCTTTCCTTGAATGGTTCCTGTAAGAAGTACTCCGTCACAGAATTATAAACCTCTTGAATGTTGTAAACCTCGATAACTTTCAGTGTTGATGAGAAACACTTGGGCTCAAATTTTGAAAGCAGAGACTGCTACTTCGTTTTATTTGTATTGCGGAAGACAGTGTAGACACAGCCACTTGTTCTAACATTCCACACAAATACAAAAAATATATATGGATCAATTGATTTTAAAGGGAAATATTATCGAGCTAGCATGATTAGATACTAATAATCTAATATTATCGAACAACACGTGATTTCATTCGTTAATATCATTCTGATCAAGATTATACTAGATGATTAAGCAAATCTCTTAGTTTGAAAGATACAGGGAATCAGTACTTACCCCATATTTAAACGACACAAGGTTTGGTGCATGTTCACAAAACAGAAGTAGCAAGGTTTCAAGTGCAGGACCCGATTCAAACTTACAGGAATTGATATTCACACATGTTAATGTAGGCAACATCGGAACTTGTACTTTCGCAGCAGCATTACAGAGCTGCGAAAAACAGAAAGACAGAAAAATGTCTTAGAAATTAAATCTATATAATAGGATTCCATAATTATGAACATTAAAAAGCATGATTCTTGTTACCAAATATGATAAATCTGAATCTATGCATAAATATAAAGTCTTCAAGCTGGGAACTTGCACTAATATTTCAATCACTCTAATATCCTCATTTATATCCTTGAAAGAAAGATGAGCTTCAACTAACGAGGGCGCGTTAATGTCAAAATCTATGTCCTTAACCTTATCAACAATAGACAAATATTCAAGATTTGGAGCATCTATTGTCATTGTTTGCGTCTTCAATCCACGAAGAATATAATATACCTCCAATCTCTTTAAAGAAGTAGAACAAATACGAATACTCCAAAAACCAAAACAATACCTAACAGCAAGTTCTTTCAGACAAGGTAAACCAGACCAGAAGATATCATCCAAAGAAACATTGACGTTACCAAAACAAAAGCCGTCAAGGTGGAGAACCAAGAGACTAGGTAGGAAGTGATTGAAGGTAAACAAACTAGTACTTATAAAGCTACTCAACTTTAGCACCTTAAGTTTTTCAGTCATAAGACTCCTAACAGATGGTCCTATCTCTTCATCCACCAATATTTTCGTGCCCTTAATATTGATTTCAACAACGTTTCGTCTCATTATATCGTTGATCCATTGATCCAGATATGAATTATCATGATCAACCTCAATCAAGTAAAGTCGAAAGAGGTGTAAAAAAGGTGTATCATTGAGAATCAAAACCTTATCAACAAAAGTTCTGAAACTTAACAATGAATAATCGATAGGAGGTTCATAAAAGTCAAGTACAGGGACTTTAGTCCAAAGATTTTCCCATCTTTTGGACAGTATACTTGTTGCAATCGCTTCTTTTGTATGGAGGAAAGATAGAATGTGCGTAAGAATTTCATCTGGTAAGCTGCTAATCATGTCTACTTCTTCAACAATCTCCGCCATTGTTTTATGACACACCATGAAAACCGGCACAATGGAAGATGACGATGAACTTATCAATGGAAGAATTAGAGGGCAACTTGGCAAATAAATTTGATATGAAAAACTGCCTATATCTTATAGTATTGAAAAAATAAGATAAGAGTAGAATTCTAAGATACATATAGCTATTCCCGTAAAAAAAGGATATCTAGCTACGATATATTTTTCAAAGATATTTAGTTATATTATACTTCCTCCTTTTCATTAAATACATATTGAGATTTGAGAATATATACTGTCATATAATTTTCTAAATTATAGTTTCAATCTGAATAAAACACGAAAATATAGTACACTCCCTCTAATTCTATATATAATGCCCCGCACGCTCCATGAAAAATTGGTTTGTTTGCTAATATATATACTAGAGAAATTTATCATACACGGAATGCTATTTTTTTTGCTCTAGTTTTATTCCATAGAGACATTACCGTTTAGAAGTATCTTTTTGATAGGGACATTTGACCTTTAATAGTACCTTTTGCATTTTTGACAAATCTATAATAAAATTCATACAAAATAAAATCAAAATAAGAAGAAATTCTTTAGGAGGGAAAAAAACCTAAAAGAAGACTGACATATGTCACTATACATCTAAATACACTTTTTGGATCAATTAAATTTAAAAACTCTTTCCGCTTCTTAGTAGTGGCATTGTTTTGATTTTTGTACTAATTTATATACTTACTTTGACTTGGAATTTGTGACTATTGCTCCCTTCCTTCTATAATATAGTGTTTCATTTCCATTTTGGGTGTCCCAGAATATAGTGCTTGGTTCTATACTTAATTCCATATTTTTTCGTGATTTGCCTAGGAAAAACCATGTCATCTTCATTTATTTGCTTCTTGAAATTAACTTTTTGCTTTGTTTATTCAACCCAAGGGTTACATTTAATGCTCTTTCACCAATTATTCTCCATTCTTTCTCCTAAAATCACTTTTTCCATACATCATTTATTTAAATAAATAGAAAGTCTTTGCTTTCCTCTTAGATTCTATTTACCTTAATTCCCGTGAAAAATGTAATCAAGTACTATAATATGGGACGCATGGAGTATATAATACAAACTTTAACATGTAAAATGTTGTTGGATTTATCTTGACATATGTTTACAAAATTTCTAATGTCGATGATCGTTACAATTTACAAAATGTAACATATAGCTTTGTAATTGCGACTAGCAACAAATAATATTATAGAAATATCTAAATTTATTTTTTTTCCTATAAATTCAAAATAAATTATATATATCTTCAAATATATACTAACAAACTTATGAAAATCAATAGTATTTGTTGCATATACGACAAATCTATTCTAAAATTCATACAAATTAAAATAAAAAACATACGAAATTTTTTAGGCAGGAAAAAACCTAATAAAACGAAGACTAACATATGTCACTATACATCTAAATACTGTTTTTGGATCAATTAACTTCAGATTAATACTTTTTCCATTTCTTAAAAGTTGTATTGTTTTGACTTTTGCACTATTTATGTACTTATTTTGACTTGGAATTTTTGACTATTATATAATACAAACTTTAGCATGTAAGATCTTGTTGCATATAGCATTTATCTCGAAATATGTTTGCAAGATTTTTACTTTTTGTAAATTTTACAATTAGGTAATTAGAGATATTAGTAGTCAAAATTGTGTACTAGAAATAGTAAAAGTCAATTTGTTTCAATTATAAAAAAAAAACGGAAGAACTATTTTCTTAATTTTGTTGACATTAACTAATGATCATTACAAAATGTAACATATAGCTTTGTTATTAGGGGTGGAAGTTATTAGGGCACAAACCGAAATCCGATCTAATCCAAATTGAATTAGTAATTCGGATTAGACTCGAACTATGTTCAGATTGAATTCAGATTGACTTTTAAAAAAATAGATTTTCGGACTGATTTGGATTGAAGGTCATTGGATCCAAAAATCCAAAATAACGAATAGCGAATAAACCCTGTATTATATAATTCTATATTTGGGATTAGGCTTAAGTGTTTTCGATGAAATTTATGAATTTGTATGAATTATTACTTGTTATTAATGAATTTTTATGAGATTGTATGAATTACTTCTATTGTTAAACATTTTATTCTGATGCTCGTGCCTCAATTATTTCAATAACATAACAGGGTTCAACATTTTGGGTATTTCAGATTGGATCCAATCTAGTGTCTAAAAATCCGAATTTAGATCGTTTTGCACTCAAACTCTAATTTGTTTGATTGAAAAATTGAAATTCAAATTTTGTTCGGATTGAATTGGACTAGGCGGCCTAAGTCCAAACCATACACCGGACTTTCACCCCTATTTGTAATTGCGACTAACAACAAATAATATTATAGAAATATCTAACTTTAAATATGTTTTTTTATAAATTCAAAATAAATCATAACTCTAAATATATATACTAACAAACTTATTAAAATTAATAGTACATGTTGCATATATGACAAATCTATTCTCAAATTCATACAAAATAAAATCAAAATAATAAGAAATTCTTGAGGCACGAAAAAACCTAATTAATAGAAGACTAACATATGTCACTATACATCTGAATACAGTTAATCCGGAAATCTATTTGGATCAATTAAAGTCAGATTACTATTTTTCCGTTTCTTAATAATAGTTGCGTTGTTCTGACTTTTGCACTATTTATATACTTACTTTTTTTTTTGGTAAGTAAGTAGAAATTTCATTGCAACAAACAAATATACAACCAAAAACTGCCAATGAAGCAGAACCCAACACAACACAACAACCAACCAACAAGCTATAAGCTATACAACCATTGTACATCATGCTCAACTAAACGTCTAGGCAATCTAGACTTAACACGTTGCTTAACAACAAATTGAACATCCTTTACAGTTTTTTCCATTGTATGTATACTCTGATTCCACATAACATTATTTCTCTCCTGCCAGATTTTGTACACAACAGCAAGTATACTTGCCACTATAACAAGTCTTTTGAATTTGCCACCTTTATATCTTCTTTTCACCCATCCAATGAGTTGTGGAAGATTAGTAGTAGCCACATTAATGCCTAGCCATCTTTTTATCAAATGTAAACATTGTTTGCTGTAGTGGCAGTCAAAAAACAGATGGTGATTATCCTCAATTCCATTCTCACACATCAAGCAAACATTTCCATCACAAACTCCAATAGATGCAAGTCTAGCTTTTGTCTGTAGTCTGTTCTTCATAGCTAACCATCCCACAAAGCTATGCTTTGGCAAGTTATGATGGTTCCATATTATCTGACACCACTCTTCCTTTGTCCCAAAATCCATCATTCTCTGATAAGTAGCAGCAGTACTATAACTAGGACATTCAAACCAAGAATTACCACAAATCCTTAGAATTACAAATGTATTTTACCACCCAGCTAGCACCATGTGGAGCAACAAAAGTGCTCCAGTTCTGTTCTTTAATGTATCTATCATGTATCCACTTCACCCATAAGTTATCAGCCTTTCTGGCCATATCCCAAACCAATTTGCCAACCATAGCCATGTTCCAGGGAAGCAAAGCTCTAAAGCCTAATCCACCATGGCTTCTAGGTCTACACACATCCTCCCAAATGACATATCTAGGCTTAGAACTATTACAAGTTCCAGTACACAAAAAAGCTCTGCAAATAGAATTAATCTGTCTTATCACAGCCTTAGGGAGAAGGAAAATCTGAGACCAGTAGACACTAATGCTCAACAACACCGCATTTAGTTGCCTTTTTCCTGCAAAGGAAATATTTCTAGTTGATAAGAGGTTTTTAGTGTGTCGTTAAGGCAAGTCAAGGGTCGATCCACAGGGAAATTGGGATTAATCAAAGTCTATTAAGTCTAAATTACCTAATTGAAGGGTTTTTGGGGGTTTTGAAGGATTTTTGTAATAACTAAAACTAACTATTATCAAAGAACTAGCAAATAATAAGAGATGAAAATATGAATAAGGAAGACACTAGAGTTAAGGTTACTAGTATGGATCAAAGTGGACAACATTTATTAATGCAATTGTGAATCAAATGTGACGATTAGGCAAGGTTTAGTTTTCCTCTAAAATACCCGAGTCCTCTCTCGAATGGTCCTCGAGAATGATCGCTTAATCAATCAACTAAATCCTCTCTCAAATGGTCTTTAGTCAATTGATTAAGAGATCCAATGAATTTGGAAAACCCCTAATATAGGATCCCCTTAATTTCTACCCAATATCTTGGCCTAGAAATTAAGTTGATTCATGGGGATGATAAAAGAATTCATAATTCAATTAAGAACATTTGAAATCAAAATACCAAAACACAAATGTGATCAATATCTATCCTAAGGCCTCAAAACACCAAGATCAATGCATAAACGTCTTTAAATCATCACATTCACATTATCAAAACATTTAAACTCTAATCCATACTTTCACCCTAACCCTAGATAGGGAACTACTCACTAATCATGGATTCTAAGCAATAAAACATGAAATCTATGACTAATCTAGGGCTAAACATGATTAAGAGATAATTAATCTAATGAAAGTAACAACTATGAAACTATAATAAAGTAGATCTAATAAAAGGGAAGAACAAATAATAGCAATGAAAAGAGATAATAAAAACTGAAACTTTGAAATTAAATCGAATAAAAGTACCTTCAATGTTGTAGAAATCACAAACTATGATCTATAATGTCAAACCTTGATCAAAAACTAAGTGTTTTTCTCTAATATAAGCCCTAATAATATTCTCTAAACTCTAGAAATAATGCCAAAGTTCAAAAACTAATCAACTCCAATGTTATTAAGGCAAGCCTCCTTTTTTTCCTTCGCGGATTTGAATGGTGCGGGCGCACCATTTCTCCTGACTTTTGGGTTTCATAAGTTCCAGATGGTGCGGGCGCACCTCAGTAAGTGGTGCCACCATTTCCTCTGCACTGATCGGATAGTTCAATTTAAAACGCGCATAACTCTTTCGTTTTAGATCCAAATCAAGCTTATGACCAGTCGTCGGAAAGCTATCGAAACAAGCTTTCACCTCCAACTGGAATTACCTTAATCCGATTTGTGGTTTAGAAGTTATGTCCATATGAAGTTCTATGTTCAAGATTATATTGTGCAATGTGCTCCTTCGTGCCAGCGAACAAGGGGCATGGTGCAAGCGCACCACTTCTCAACGTGTGCTCTATTTTCATTGCTTCCTTTGCCAACTCTACAACACATAGCCATCTTAGTAGTTCCACCTATATTAAGAACATGGAAAAACAGGGTGAAAGCAAATGTACTAGAAATTCGGTCAAAAATGACTGAAAATCTAGCAAAATGTCACTATGATCAAGAATGATCAAGTGAATGAAATAGAAGGGGAAATGGAGAAGAAAGAGGGAAGAAAGGGGAGAAACAGGATCAAAATGAGCTAAAAAGGAGTCCATAAAGTGTGTTAGAAATGCACTTATCACTAGTACTCCAAATTCGAATTTTAATCAACTTTTTATCCACTAACTTCTCACAGTCTGCAGCAGAGAGTTTCTTTGTGTTCATAGGTACACCTAAGTAGTTAAAAGGCAAAGATCCATGTTTAAAACCTGAGCTCTCACCAATTCTTCTATATTCAGGCTCAGTCAAACCACAGCTGTAAAACTCATATTTGCTAGGATTAGCCTTCAAACCAGAAGTGGCAGCAAAAAGCTTAATGCCTTGAAGCAGCATATACACAGACTTGTAATCTCCTTTGCAAAATGATACCACATCATCAGCAAAGCACAGATGATTGAGGGCAAGACTTTTACATCTAGGATGAAAAGTGAAATCCTGCTGTGTCCCAACATATCTCATAACCCTGGAAAATTATTCCATACCCAGGACAAATAGCAGGGGTGACATTGGGTCACCCTATCTGATCCCCCTCTTGGAATTAAGAATCCAGTTGAACACCGTTAAGCATCAAAGTAAAAGTTGGACTTTTAACACACATCATAATCAAGTCAATAAATCTTCTAGGGAATTGTAAAGCATCCATCAAATCTTCCAAGAATTCCCAGCTAATTGTATCATATGCCTTTTGAAGATCAATCTTCATCAGGCAGCATTTTTGCTTTTGACTTCCTTTACACATTTTAACAATGTCTTGGCATAACAGTATATTGTGTAATATACTTCTATTAGACACAAAGGCACCTTGGGTATTAGAAACTAACCCAGGCAACACCAATTTCAATTTTTCACACAAAAGTTTAGTGATACATTTATATATAACTGAGCAGCAAGAAATAGGACGGAAGTCACTAACATGAGAAGGACTCTTTACCTTTGGTATTAAGGTAATAGATGTGACATTGACAGCCTTCAACAATTTTCCAGTGTGGAAAAAGTCCAGAATTGCACTAGTAATCTCTTTTCCCACAACCTCCCAGCCATGCTTGGAAAAGAAGCTACCAAATCCATCATTACCTGGTTTCTCATCAGGTATAGACATCATCACCGTCCTAACATCCTCAGCTGTAAACTGACAATCAAGGGATCTCTGCTGCTCCTCATTAAGCACATTACCTTCATTGATGATTTCGTGCTTAACCACACACCTATCCTCCATGCAAGTTCCCAGAAGAGCTTGATAGTATTGAACAAAAGCATCTTTGACTTGCTGCTCCTTATAAACCCACTGCCCTGAACCATCTTGAATGGCATACACTTTATTAATGTTTCTCCTAGCCTTGATGGATTGATGGAAGATTTTAGTATTGTCATCTCCCTTATCAATCTATCTCTCTTTTGCCTTCCGCCTTAGAAAACATAAGTATGTTTCCTGAGCCTTCTTGTAATCAATAACAGCTTGCTTTTCAGCAGCTATACAAACATCATCTCTGAGGTGTATGTGAACTTGCTCTTGCATCGACAACATATGAATATAGGCCCTCTGAGCCTGAGCCTGAGCCTGAGCCTGAACATCTGAAAAGCCATCTTGATTATACTTCTTCAGCACACCCTTCAACATCTTAAGCTTCTGATTAACCCGATACATTTTACAGCCCTGCACTTGTCTTTCCCACACATCCTTAACAAGCTCCATATACCCATTCCCAGTAGTCCACATATTAAAGAATCTAAATGGTTTTCTACCATTCATCTCCTTGTGCATACAGAGCAAAGCTGGACAATGATCATATTCTCCTTCTGGTAAATAGGTTGCCACTGCATTATCAAAGCAATCCATCCACTCAGCATTGGCCATGACCCTATCGATCTTTGAGAACACCCTTTGACTACCCTCTTGCTTATTAGTCCAAGTTTAGAATCTTCTTGCTTGTTTTATATCACTCAACCCACAAACCAAAGTGCAATCTCTAAAATCTTGCACTTCATTCATCCTGACAGGTGAGCCCACCCTTTCATCTAGGTTCAGAACAACATTGAAGTCCCCCATCACCACCCAACGACTAGTTGTCTTGATTTGAGCCAAATCGTTCCATAGAACACATCTCTCATTCTTATCATTTGACCCATAAACAAAAGTGCACTGAAAAATTGGATCATTACCAGCTGGCTCCACCTTACAATGCACAATCTGAGCAGTCATAAGTTCAATTGACAAATTAAAGGCACTAGGCTTCCAACCTATCACAATTCTCCCTCTATCTATAATACTACTATTGGTAGTAAAACACCACCCAGGACAAAAGTTTTGATATAGATTTCCCATTTTAGGAATCCTAAATTTTGTCTCCAAGAGACCAAATAGAGCAATATTATGTTGATGAATGAATTTCTTCAATTCTAATTGTTTACTGCTCCTATTTAGTCCCCTGGTATTCCAGACTAAAACTTTACCCATTGCTCTCATGGGCCTTTAACCCCTGCATCTCATCCACAGGTTGTTGATCCATTTCATAGAATAATTCTTCAGTTGTTGCATCTGTTAGAGCAAGCAAACCTGTTCGAATTGGTGTACCTCTCCCGAGTATCCTTTCTCGCATTGTACCCCCGGATCCGGATCACAAATATCTAATGTTGCTGTTGGAGACTAACCTGCACCTGAGGCTTATTCACAGCCCCACCAACATTAGTCTTTTTTGCAACCCACGCCTTCTTGACCTTCTGAGGTTTAACACACATTTCTTGAACATGCCCATATCCCTTGCAACTCAAACATCTTACAGGCTTCCAGTGATAATACACCTTTTGTTAAATAATCCTACCATGTTCATTCATGAACTGGATGAGTTCATGAAAGTCTAGATCAATCTTGACCTCCACTAGAACCCTGGCAAACATCAAATTTTCCCTTCCCATAGTGTCCAGATCCATACGAATATATTTCCCAATCACCCCCACAATCTTACTTAAACTCTTTTCACCCCAATATTTCACATCAAGACCCCCTAATTCAACCCATATAGGCACTTTCTCCACATTTTTCTTAACCCCAATCAACATCAGGTTGCCAAGATTGAACAATTAAGGGTTTGCCATCAAAAAATTGACATTCATCAGCTAATATCATCTCCCGATCTTCTTGATTATTCATTCTAATCATGTAAATCCCATTACTAGTTTCTGTAATTCGGTCAATATTCATTTTCCCCCAAATTCGCTTCAAGAAACCCTCCATTACATTTTTTGGAGGATTCACCCCAAAACATAACAAACAATCGAGTGTTTCCAAAATTGTATTTCATCATAAATATCATCCAATTCAATCACATGAATATTAAGATTGACAGTACTACTAACAGGTAATGGTGGATTCTGTTCCGTATTATCAACAATTTCACGATTATATTCGACCCTATTTTCACCCTTATCATTCAAATTATGCAATGTCTTATCAGCATATTTAACCCCATGTTCAAAACATTCAACCATTCAGAGAATAATTGTTTCTCAGCAGATTGTTTTATAAGATCAATCAATGAAGATTCAGGGGTTAAAATCTCACCTTCTTCATCACAGGATTATGTACGAACATTAAGCATTTGTACTCCAAGAATCTCATCAATGGAACGAGTTTTCTTCGCCTCACAAGATGATGGCCCAGTCTCCTTACCCTTCCCTTTATTCATGGCTTTTGAATTTTTCAACCCTCGAGGTCTACCCATGGCAACCAGCTTGAAGCTAGAAAATGCGGGAGAGAGAAAGTTCGAAAGCGACTTTAATTGCATTTATATACTTACTTAATTACTTTGACTTGGAATTTGTGAGTATTATATAATACAAACTTTGGAATATAAGATCTTGTTGGATTTATCTCGACACATGGTTATAATATTTCTACGTTTTGTAATTTTCATAAGTAGGTATTTAGAGATATTAATGGTCAAAATTAGAGTTCACTCATGGTACACCCGGGTGTACCATGAGCATGGTACACCCATGGGCATTTTCATAATAAATTACAACTTCAGGGGCATGTTGGTAAATGCTGCGTACTCTCTCTCCTTTTCCTCTTCCGCGTATTCTTCTCTTCCGCGTACTTTTGCTGCCATTTTTTCCGGCGATGCTGCCGCTAGATTCTTTTCATTTACATACAGTGAACTTCTACTTATCATAAAATTATCGAAACTTAAAACATCAATCCGGACACATAGACAAAGGGTGGTATTGCACCATTGATCAACATCGCAAAACATGAGCAAATTCAGCATTTTAAAATGTTGGGTTTTCAAGTCATAACTCATACCATTTAAACAACAGAGGTGCGGCCTGCAGGGGAGGCTAACTCAGCATAACATAGTCTAGAGCTTTCAAAGATCTCTACAAATTATAACTTTACATGCAGATGAGGCAATAGGAATCTTCATTAGCCTTGAAATTGCATCACCCTCCTTTGTTGGGTTGCTCTCCAAATGGACCCTAATGGTTTGTAATACCATTGCGTATTGTAACAAATACTTTGTCACAGCATGATCAATCATTTGATAGCTGTAAATGTCAATGACTTTAAGCGTTGATGACAAACACTTGGGCACCAAATCTGGAAGCAGATCAGACGGCCCCTCCTTTTTCCATTCTGGTGTCAATATCCCCCGCTTATCCTAACATTACACCCCAAATAAAAAGAAACATGATTCACATTCATTTTTAAAGAAAATATCATATGTAGCTCTTTTTCTATGACTAAGAATAATTATATACTCTCGTCAAAAAAAAAAAATTATATACAATTGCAAAAGTAGAAATCTGATTATATTATGGAAAGTATCATTCTTTTGCTTAAAGGGAATTCTCTGAATATCTGAATAGATGATGATTGATGAGGCAATCAATCGGTACTTACCCCATATATAAGCGACGCAAGGTTGGGTGCATGTTCACAGAGCAGAACGAGCACCGTCAAATGTGAAGGATGCTGCTGATACAACCAGAGACCCACTTCTAAACATGTTAATTTAGGAAATAAGGGAAGTTGATAAACTCGTAGTTTTGCAGCAAAACGATCGAACTGCCAGAAAAGGGGGAAAGATAGTAAGACATAGAAACAACATAATACATGAAATAATTATGTACATGAGAGAGCATGGCTTTTACCAAATTCGGGGTAATGAATATATCCAAAGTTTTCAAGCTGGGAATTCGCTTCAATATTTTAACTAGTTCAATACCCAAGAAACACAACTGAGCTTCAACTAATGACGGGGCGTTAATCTTCAACTTAATGTCTGTGACATTATCATCAATAGACAGATATTCAAGACTTGGAGTTTCAATTATTATAGTTCGGCTCTGCAATCCCATCAGAGTACGCCGTATTTCCAATCTCCTTAATGAAGAAGAACGAACACAAACGCTCCACAAATTCCGACAATAGCTAATAACAAATTCTTTAAGACAAGGTAAACCTGACCAGAAGAAATCATCTAAATAAACATTGTCATCAATGATTTCAAAGTATTCAAGGTGGAGAATCAAGAGCTTTGGTAGGAAGAGATTTGATAAGGAAAACCAGCATTGGGAAAAGCACATATCCAACTCTAACACCTTAAGCTTCTCACTGACAAAACTCTGCATGGGTGGTCTAATTCTCTGCTCCTGTAATGTCATGCACCTAACCTCAATTTCAAAGATGTTCCGTCTCATAATATTCCTCATCCATGAACAGACATGCAAGATATCAATATCCTCATAACACTCAAGTCGAAAGAGTCGTAAGAGAGGTGCATCATTAAGAATCAGAACTCTATCAACAAAAGTTTTGAAACTTGATAACGATAATTGTATTGGTAGTTCAGAAAGGTCAATAACAGGGACTCTTGTCCAAATATACTCCCATCTTTTGGACAATGCACATGTTGCAACAGCTTCTTTCGTCAGCAGGAAAGATAGGATATGAGTGAGAATCTCATCTGGTAAGCTACTAATCCTGTCCATTGTGGATTTTCTATGAAACAAAACCAAGAAGATTAGCACATTAAATAACTAATATTTAAAGAATTAGCAAAGATGATTAAAGACAACAAACTAGGAAGTAACTAGTAAGAACAGATGGGAACAATGTTTATAGACTTACAGATCGACAGAACTTTGATATAGAGCTTATTGCACTATGCTTTATACTGAGACAAGAAGCTAATATAAACATTGTTTGATTTTTATAGGGAGAAATCATAGGTACAATAAAAAGTATTCAACAAGTCAAGCGCTTCTAAATTCATTGTATAACAGCTATTGCTTATTAAATACTATAACTCTCTCGTTTCCAAGTACAAAGTTTTCTTTTGTTTCCAGCTTCCAAGGAAGTAGAAGTGTAGGAGTCTCCTAAACCTTGCTCAAAATATAGTGATTAATGAAGCAACCATGCAGAGTCAATTGAATCATTACCTAGAAAATTGTTCTCCGCAATAATAAAAGCAAGACTATTGCACTATCACACTTAAAAAAGAGAACGAATATAAGATCAGATGGAGTATGTATCAATGGTCATTGAAAATGGAGAGGTGATACACATACACTGGGTGTATGTGGGCTAAACATACACTTCAAATGAGAAGTTGACACATCATTGTTAGCCAAAATAAAAAAGAGGGGAAAATGGGGGGAAATAATTTGGTTGATGGCGCCACAAAGCATGGTGTGGCGGGACAAATTGATGTTGGCGCCCAACATGCATTTAATGCATATTACTCCCACCAACCTGCATTTAATGCATATTACTCCCACCAACCTGCAAACTGTAATATAGCTTTTGATTACTAATTAAATGAATGTTGTTACTAGAAAAATTACAAATTTAAAATCGTCTGAACCTGCTTTATTATTAATATAATTGAATATTTTTATTTATATAATATGTTTTTCTTCCAATTTTAATTATCATATAATGGATTCAAATTTTTCCGTTGTATTAACAAATTTAATATTTCTTCACGATACAAAAAAAAACATTTTAATGAGGGAAAAAATGTGGCACTAATGGCAAGCATGGGATTTGAACTCGGGACCTAGTAGCCAAAAAGCGCTTTCATTCTTTCGTTGTTGTAACCAAGTGGGTGGGATATTCACCATGCTAAAAAGTGGATACATTAAATAATTATAGTATGCACACCGTTATTTGCAAACCTGCAATAAAGGTTTTGATTACTAATTAAACATACGTCGTTACTAGAAAAATTACAAACTTAAAACCGTTTGAACCTGCTTTGCTATTAATGTAATTGAATATTTTTTTTGTTTATATAATCTGTTTTACTTTCAATTTTAATTATCATATAATGGACTTCAAACAAGGTTATCAGGATCGCGATCCTACTTAGGATCGGTGAGGGCATATAGGATCGGATCGTTGGATCGAATCGTAGAATCGTACGATCCTACAAAATAACTAAAATTTGATAAAATATAATCTAAATATGTTCCGAATGATTCATAATTTGAGGAGAATAATCCTAAAAGTGCAAATTATATTGTTAAAGCTAACATAGGAGTTGAATTATAAGATAATAATGTGTTTGTACACAGACATCACCATTCGTATAATAATATTAAAAAAAATCTTTTAAAATTAATTTAAAATCTGAATAAGTAATAACAAAGTGATAATAGTAAACTTATTTGCTTATTTTTGCATTTTAGATGCATAATTTCATATATTTGGATGACAAAATACAAGTAGAAAAGCAAACAAGAAAGAAAAAAAAGCAATAGGTTAGTTGTGTGTAGGATCGGTCGATCCTACGGATCCTATGAAACGATCCTAGGATTCTATAAGATTCCTACCGATCCTATACTGATTCCGACCGATCCTGCGCGTTCATATGCGAGGTCGATTCTATGAGCGATTCGGATCATTTGGTCATATTAGGATCGTACAATTCTACTACCCGAATCGCGATTCTAACAGCGTTGACTTCAAACGTTTTCTGGATTGGAAAGCTTGATGTTTGGTTCTAAACCGGAAGCTTAAATTCTTACTAATCAGTTGCTATTAAATATAGCATTTTGTCAAAATTAACAAATACAAATGCAATTTAAGCAAAAGTTTTATAACTTTTTTTAATAAAACTTAAAAGTTTAAATACTTTGTTTATTGTTTATTATAAGGCACAACAATTATTAATCTTGTCATATACACATACTAACTCTCGTTCAATTGTTAGCCTTTAAAATTGAAGTTATGTTCCTTAATATTAACACAACTACTAAATCAAGAACATTTGTTTTACCAAAAACCGAAATTATGCTCCATAATATTATTATTAGATAATTATTTGTTATAAGACACTACAATTATTAATCTTGTAATATACAAATACTAAATCTCAATCGATTGTTTCACCAAAAATTGATATTATGCATAAATAAATACTTACAAACTAAGGAGTGACCCTTGAAATACTCTATACTACTACAACCACCCAACAATAACGACAAAACTTAAGTTGGATGGTTCGAATCAAACATTGAAGGGTTATAAAGAATAATGATTGAAATTCAAATAATAGTTATCGGTCACTAAAAAATGTCGCGTTATGTGAAAACATATACAAATGAAGCAAAAGGTTCAAATAACATATTTATAATAAAACTTAGATTTTTGATACTTTGTTACTTTGTGTAAGAAGATTTTTTATACAAGTTGATACATCAAATAATTATAGTGTACACAGCCGTTATTTGCAAACTGTAATATAGGTTTTTTTTACCAATTAAATGTATCCTGTTACTATAAAATTTCCAAACTTAAAATTGATTGAACCTGTTTTGCTACTAATTTAACTAATTTTTTATATATTTATTTTTTTACAACAGCAACACTGAAAGCGTTTGCCTGGCTTCAAACGACTATAAGTTTGCAACTTCTTTAGTAACAGTAAACATTTTAATAGTAATACAAACCTATATTGTAGTTTGCAAAAAAAGGCGGTGAATAGACTAATTACTTAATGTCTCCACTTCTTGAAATGGTGAATATCCCACAATCTTGGTTACTTCAACGACAATGAAAACGCGTTTATGGCTATAAGGTCCCGAGTTCGAATCCCATGCATCCCAAATTTTAATCCCCATTACAATGATTTTTTTTTAAAAATTTGTAGTAACACTTTAGTCTTTTCGGTTTAGAATCAAACGCAGAAGCTTTGCAGTCCATGAAACGTTTGAAGTTCATTATATGATAATAAAAATTAAAAATATAACATATTTATTTTTAAAAAAAAATTAATGATATTAATAACAAAACGAATATAAGTTTGCAATTGTTTTAGTAACAATAATCATTTTAATAGTAATACAAACCTATATTATAGTTTGCAAAAAATAGTGGTGTATAGTATAATTACTTAATGTCTCCACTTCTTGACATGCTGAATATCCGCAATCTTAGTTACAACAATTACAATGAAAACGCATTTATGGCTATTAGGTCTCAAGTTCAAATTCCATACATCCCAAATTTTAATCCCCATTAAAATGATTTTTTTTTTTAACATTTGTAGGAACACTTCTTTTTAAAATTCATAGTAGCACTTTAATCAAACTAAAACATGAATAATAGCCAACATATTATTATTATTATTATTATTATTATTATTATTATTATTATTATTATTATTATTATTTTTATTATTATTATTATTATTATTATTATTATTATTATTATTATTATTATTATTATTATTATTATTATTATTATTATTATCTCTTAAGTCAAACTAAAACCATGTTTTAACAACTTATTGCTTGAAAAGACCAAAGTGCTACTATAATTTTGGAAAAGACTTAAGTGCTACGTATACTAAAAAGTAAACAAAATTATAAAAAAACATTTATATAGGGAAAAAAATGTAGGATTCTACGATCCAAAAGGACATGACCGATCCTGATCCTGCGGTTCTACAATGATTGAATGATCCTCCAATCGTATCCAACTAAACTTTTTTAAGTCTTTTAAATTTAAGTTATATATTATTTAGATCATAAGATATAAACTTAAAACCATCATTTGGAAAACCAATTATTGAAATTTATTATATTCCGACCTTTAAATATTGTTATCATGTTTACACCTATTTGATCTATGGATCTTACGATCTACGATCCGATCCTACCGATTAGATCCTCCTTAACTTTTAGATTCATAGGATCTCGATCCTGACAACATTGTTTAGCATTACGAATATATGTGATCTTATTCCTTAACATGAATATTAGACAACATATTATTATTATTATCTCTTAAGTCAAACTAAAACCATATTTTAACAACTTATTGCTTGAAAAGACCAAAGTGCTACTACGTATACAATTTTGGAAAAGACTTAAGTGCTACTAAAAGTAAACAAAATTTTAAAAAACATTTTTATAGGGAAAAAAATATAGGATCCTACGATCCAAAAGGACATGACCGATCCTTATCCTGCGGTTCTACGGTGATTGAGTGATCCTCCAATCCTATGCAACTAAACTTTTTAAAGTCTTTTAGATTTAAGTTATATAATATTTAGATCGTAAGATATAGACTCTAAACCATCATTTGGAAAACCAATTATTGAAATTTATTATATTCCGACCTTTAAATATTTTTATCATGTTTACACCTATTTGATATATGGATCTTAAGATCCTTCGATCCGATCCGATCCTACCGATTAGATCCTCCTTAACTTTTAGATTCAAAGTAGGATCTCAATCCTGACAACATTGTTTAGCATTACGAATATATGAGATCTTATTCCTTAACATGAATATTAGACAACATATTATTATTATTATCTCTTAAGTCAAACTAAAACCATATTTTAACAACTTATTGCTTGAAAAGAACGAAGTGCTACTACAATTTTGGAAAAGACTTAAGTGCTACTAAAAATTAAACAAAATTTAAAAAAAACATTTTTATAGGGAAAAAAATGTAGGATCTTACGATCCAAAAGGACATGATCGATCCTTCTCCTGCAGTTCTTCGGTGATTGAGTGATCCTCCAATCCTATCCAACTAAACTTTTTAAAGTCTTTTAGATTTAAGTTATATATTATTTAGATTATAAGATATAGACTTAAAACCATCATTTGGAAAACTTATTATTGAAATATATTATATTCTGACCTTTGAATATTGTTATCATATTGTTATCATGTTTACACCGATTTGATCTATGTCATAAGATCTTACTATCCTACGATTCGATCCTACCGATTAGATCCTGCTTACCTTTTAGATTGAAAGTAGGATCTCGATCCTGACAACATTGTTTAGCATTACGAATATATGTGATCGTATAACATATTATTATTATTATTATTATTATTATTATTATTATTATTATTATTATTATTATTATTATTATTATCTCTTAAGTAAAACTAAAACCATGTTTTAACAACTTATTGCTTGAAAAGAGCAAAGTACTACTACAATTTTGGGAAAGACTAAAGTGCTACTAAAAAGTAAACATATTATTTAAAAATATTTTTATGGGGAAAAAATGTAGGATCCTACGATCCAAAAAGACATGATCGATCCTGATGTATGGTAAAAGAGTACTAGGGACGGAGAGAGTATATCAATTGCATGGATATTAATGTAACTAAACCAGTTAGGTTCTAAACCGGAAGCTTAAATTCTTACTAATGTGTTACTAATAAATACAACAGTTTGTCAAATATAACAAGTATAAATGCAATTTAAGCAAAAGTTTTATAACATTTTTATAATAACACTTAATAGTTTTAATACTTTGTTTATTGTTTATTATAAGGCACCAGAATTATTAATCTTTTTATATACAAATACTAAAAGTGCTACTACAAAATAAAATAAAAAAACAAAAGAATGGGAGAAGGGGGAGGAAATGTGGAAGTAATAGCAAGCATGAGATTCGAACTCGAGACCTCACAGCCATAAATGCTCTTTCAAGTGTGCAATTGTAACCAAGTTGACAGGATATTCAATCGTGATAACAAGTGGATAAATTAAATAGTTATAGTAAACACCACCGTTATTCGCAAACTATAATATAGGTTATGTTTATTATTTTAATATTTCGTGTTACTAGAAAAATCACAAACTTACAATCGTTTCAAATTTACAGGTGCTAAACCGAAAGCTTAAATTCTTACTAATCTGTTACTAATAAATACAATATTTTGTCAAAATTAACAAATACAAATGTAATTTAAGCAAAAGTTTTACAACATTTTTATAATAATACTTAATAGTTTAATTACTAATTTAATTGTTTATTATAAGGCACCACAATTATTAATTTTTTTATATGCAAATACTAAAAGTGCTACTACAAAATAAAATAAAAAAAACAAAAAACATGGGGGAGGGGGAATGTGGATGTAATATATAGCAAGCATGGGATTCGAACTAGAGACCTCACAGTCATAAATGCACTTTCAAGTTTGCAGTTGTAGCCGAGTTGACGGGATATTCAACCGTCATAACAAGTGGATAAATTAAATACTTAAATACTTATAGTAAACACCACCGTTATTTGCAAACTATAATATAGGTTATGTTTCCTATTTTAATGTGTCGTGTTACTAAAAAAATCACAAACTTTTAGTATTTAAATTATAATGGACTCCAAACCTTTCCTGGATTGGAAAGCTTGATTTTTGGTTCTAAACAAAAAAAGCTTAATTTCTCACGAATCTGTTATTGTCATGTCATTGTGATTAATCCAGTATCTATATTCTGTTACTAATCAATAACATTATGAATAAGATGAAGCTGTCGAAACATATGAATAAAACAAAGGATTCATAGAAGATGGTGAAGATGAATAAGATGAAGGTAATATAAGAATAATCTGAAGAAAAAATTAGAATTCTTTTTTTTTAGTTTTAAACAAAGGATTACTACAAATCTAAACAAAGAAAACTTCATAAAACAGATCTTTGAAACAAAGACAAAGAACAAATCATTTAAAACAAAAAATTATCTCTCGAAAATTATATAATTCATATGAATTTACGTAAAAACAAACATTTTTTAAGCAAAACATGAAGAAACAATATCTTTAAAGAAAATATACATATAATACAAAACGAAAATTTATAGTGTAGAGAAAAATAATAACAAAATGATATTTTTCGAACATTATAAAAAAATATACATTGTAGAAAAATAATTGCATTCAAGAACATGAAAAACATGAAAATATTAGAAGAGAGAGAAGAGAGAAAGACAAACCCAAAAAAAATTACAGCCAAAAAAAATGAGAGGAGAGAGAATGGGTTAGTTGGAAAATTAGGAGCATTAATTATGCCTTGAAAATACAAATCAGATTTGAAATTTGAAATTCAATTTTCATTTGAAATTCAAATGAAAATTCTGAAAACACATATTTGGGGCCCAAACCCAAACACCAATAAAAGGCTGCCACATCACCGGTGTATGTTTGGCCCACATACACCGGGTGTATGTGTAGAAATGATCATATTTATATAAAATACTCCCTCCGTCCCATAATCATTTCTCATCTTTCACGGGAAGTAAGGAAAATAGAAGTAGTAGGATTTCTCAAAAAAAAAAAATTTAAGAAAGTGTTTATTTGGTACTTTTATCTTGGAACGTGCTCTTTATTTATTTTGCCTTTTAAAAAAATCAAAAAGCAATGAGTGTTTCTTGGAAGGGTGTAAAACAATAAATAGGGGCACATATTTTGAAAGAAAAATAGGGGTATTTTCGAAAGTTTGTATAGAAATTGAGGATAATTTAGTCCAAGCAAATTAATAAAAAAGAAAGCAAGCACAACATTTTGGGACACCAGATAAGAAATGTGAGCACTATATTATGGGACGGAGGGAGTAATAAAAGCAAGATTATTGTACTATATTTTTCGTTATCCTCCTTAATTAATTCCTCTAGTACGGACTTACAGTAGAGAGAAATCAATATGAATAATTGAAAAATGACCCTATATATATACTTTTCGTATCTAATACTCCAGGGCCGTTACCTTCTACCTTAAAAAAAAGACAATTTTTCAAATAATTGCAACACTTGATTTTGAAATGATCACTAACCAATGAGGCTTGTTGTATTCTTTTTTACGCCTTTTTTCAAAATATCGATCATTTTATAAAATTATTAGAACAAGTGTTGCAATTTTTCAAGAAATAATTGCTACAATTTTACAGAAAACAGGTGTATACAACATGACTTCAAATACTATGAGAATTATCGCGGTAGTCCCTACCTTTGACAACTAAAAAGTGATACACAAAGCAAATTGGCAGAAGCCACGAGCTTCAACTCAATCACTTTCACTATCATAAACCTCTCAACCAAACATCTCTCTGCAACCTGGTTTTAATGAAGGGCTCTGATCATATCAACAATATAGTAAATAGTGACATTAGAGCTGGCTTTTCAAGGCGACTACAACAAGCACGAACAGAGGGATAGAGAACACAGGGCAAGGTAGGGAGAAATCAGAGCATTCTACTCAACTCTCTCCACGTAACAAGATAAGTATTGACACTATAAGAGTCATTCATACCAAAGCAGTGATCGAAAGATACTCGACCCCTTTCAAGACACCATTGAATACTTCGGACATGTTCGTGGTCTGGACACCATATCTATATCAGCCATCATGATGAAAGGAGCACAAATGAAGAAGAATGTTCAATAGGTATCTAGCCTTAAGGTGATCAAAACGTGGGCCACGTTTGAGCCGGGATGCCAATAAAAATTACCCATTAGTCGGGACGGCATCAAAATTTTTGCCCAAACCCACTTTTTGGGCTAAAAACTACAGGCTTTTCGGGCTAAAATCGTGCCGAAAAAAAATTGAACTAAAAATTCGTTTTAGGTTGCCTAAACCTTGTGCTCGGGAATTTTTGGGACCGGGCCTAGTTGGGCTCACTTTGATCGATCATTGTGATTTAGCCGCCTCAACATTAATGGAGCCAATCCAATCCATGTAGTACAAATACTTCCTCTTATGCCTAGCATATATGCAGCTTTCGCAAATAGATTCTTCAAGGCAACATTCTTAAACTTCATGTTCAAGTTAGAAGCAAAATGTCGCATACAAAATCGGTGATAGGCGTATTGATCTTCCCATCCACTTTCGTTCTCGTTCAGAGCTACATCGATACCTTTATGACGGTCGAAGATGACACACAAACCCTTTATATCTCTGAAAGAACGTCTAATGCAAGCTAAAAACCAAGACCATATGTCCTTGCTTTCCTCCTTGATAATTATAGCAAGGGCAAGTTGGAATAGTTGAAAATTAGCATATATGCCCATAGTAATGAATAATGTGGCTTTGTACTTCTCGTACAAGTGAGTACCATCTATGGTGATAAGGGGTCGGCAATGACGAAATCTGATAATGGACGGTTTAAAAGCCTTAGAAGACTACTCCTAAAGATGTACATAGAGGGATCTTGTGTCGGGATCGTACACCAATTAATCGCACTACGGTGCCCGATTGGACTCTTTTAGGGCTTGAGTGTACCTCGGTAACTCTTCAAAAGACTTTCCCCAATCACCAAAAATGTTGGTTATTTCCTTTTGTTTAGCTAACCTAAGCTCTTTTTATATGTTATTGACCTAAGAATGATACTAGTTCTTCAATAATAGTCAAAATTGGACTGAATTTTGAATGCAATATCGGTCCTAACAAAATACTCGATGGGATCGGTCCTAAACCTTGATCAAAATATAGTGATTAATGAAGCACCCACTCGAAGTCATTGAATCATTACCTAGAAAATTGTTCTCTCGCAATATATTCTATCTATGGATGGCATTGGGGTGGATCAAGTAGGAGACACACACCCATTCCCGCCCGATCGGGGGCGGGGATGCACTACAAGAAAACGCCAAACAACGACGCATACCAGCGACGGTTTAAAAACGGTCGGTAATTGTAAAATAGCTACGGCTCCGAGCCGTCGGTGAATCTGGACGCTTTTTAAGAAATTAACGACGGTTTAGCAGTGTTGATATACTACGACGCTTTAAACCGTCGTTGATTTCTTAAAAGAGCGTACTATTATTTTTTTAAGTTTAGCGACGGTCGTTAGCGGTCGGTTATTTTTTTAAGTAAAGCCCCTTTGCTCCTCTTTTTCCAATTTCGTCGAGCTCCTCTTCCACTTTCTCTCTCCTCACTCCCACCAAAACCCTGCATTTTCTCTCCTCCTCAGGTGTTGCAGTCGTGTTTCACCCCAATCTCAGTTCATCGGCGACTTTCTCTCCCCTCCGTGTGTCAATCGTGTTTCATCGGCGCATTAGAGTCTTTTTGCCGGGTTATTCGCCGACCTCCAACCAACGAACGACGATACCCTCATTTTCTCTCCACCTGCCGGACCGTGTCTTTACCGCCTAAGTTAGCACTGCGTCATTTTTTTTGTTAATGAAATCAAACCCTTAACGTCATTCGGCTTTTGTCAATGTAGGTGGCCAACACAAACACCGATTGTCGTCCTCCCCGTGTGGAGCCTGTACATGCTTTACTTTTCTCCTCTCTCTTCATATATGTTTTTGGATCTGCCTTTATTCATTTCTTGATTTGAGTTTCATTTCTCCAACTAATTTTGTGCTAAATGGGTAATTACTTGTTATTCTATTGTGTTAATTTTCGATGATTGATGATTTCTAAGATGATGGTGAATTTAATGGTTTTTGATTCCGAGTGATGCTTACTTGTTGCTATATCTAGCTAATGATGTGCTTAGCTTTCTTTTGAAAGTCACCGCTTTCGGTCTTTTCACTTGCTACATTTGTTTACCCAAAATTTTAGTAGATTCTTTGAGGGGTGTTTGGGTGAGTATTTAGTGAAGGTGTTCTTCTTGTTGGTGCTATTTGTTTTATACGGTCCATGATGTGAGAAGTGAATATGGTTTGTTTGAATGTTGTTTGTAGAATGTTAGAGGGAACAATATAAGTTGATTGGTTTCGTTGGTGAATCGTTCTCGATGTCCTATGTGAATTGGGTATGCTTTCTATAATTCGACCTAAATTTTTTTTTTATTCGAATTATTTTATTTGGCCGAATTTTATGAAAATAAAATCATGAATTTCGAAATTAAAATTAAATTTTAGATCTCAATTTTTCCGAAAAAAATTAGAGAGTTAGATTTATATTATTAATCTGTTTTTTCATATTTAAATTGTTTATGTATGATAAATTAATTCATGTGAAAAGAATTTTATGTGAATTAGAGGTTAATACATATGAATAATGCTAAAATTAAAATAAAATAGAGATTTTATGTTAATTTCGAATATTCACATCATATAATTAATCTGAATTTTCATATTTAAATTAGTTATGTATGATAAATTAATTCATGTAAAAGGAGTTTTATGTGAATTTAAGGTTAATTGATATGAATAGCCCTAATATTAATTAAAATGGAGATTTAAATTAATTTGCATAATTAGGCATAAAGGAGTTTATGTTTAATTTTATTTTGATCACTAAATTAATTTACAAGAAGTTGTGATTTAATTTATTTCCCCAAAAAAAAAAAAAAAATAAAAATAAAACAAGGGAGGGAAGGAGCAACCCACCATGGGGTGGCGCGCCACCTGCTGGTGGGGCCACGGTGGTCTGCCCAGGTGATCCGTAGGCTGCCGGAGCGCTGCAGCGAAGCAGCGTGGCTTGCTAGCCACGTTTTGCCGCCGCCACTTAGCTTTATTAAAAAAAAAAAATTTTTTTTGGAAAATCATTAAATCTGATTTTCAGTATATTGAGCAGATTTTCAGTTAAATATTTCCATAATTTTATTCTTTAATCTAATTAAAATTAGTAGGAAAGTATAATAGGATAGAATCTTTAGGTGGTTATGAATTACTTAAATGTTTTATCAACTTACCATAATTAAGAATATTTGATATTTTGATTGATGGCAAGTATAATATGTGATATTATGATGTGGCTTTTATATATTTTGATATAATTGCTATGTATGACTAGTATGGCCCAAATTAAGTTAGAAAATACGATCTCGCGTATCGTGATGTATTCTTGTAATTTTAAATACGATCCGCGTATCGTTAAGTATTTTTGTAATTTATTTAATTTAGTTATTATTTAAATTATTTTGATACTTATGTAATCCAAAGACGAAGTCCATCAAGAGAAGGCCCATGGATAAGGTGGATGGAGATCCATGAAGAGTCCAAGAATGAGCCATTGATGATTAGTTCTTAGGATTAGGGGCCATACTAGATCATTTTATTTTCGCATTTTATTGTTCTTTAAAATGCTTATAAGTTTATTGTATGTTGGTTGATGATGCGCTAGAGTTCACTAATTCATAACAACATAATAAACTTAGGTCCCGTAAAAATTAAGGTTGCTTTTCCAAACATAAAGTACTTATCAAACCCTTAATTAATAGTAATAGGTCATGCCTCCGCAGGGTGTTATCATTAATTTTGGGAATATAAGGTAAAATTGCAAATTTTACAACTTAGTTTGGTTGTCCTTAACAAAATTATCAAAAGCGTTTTGAATTTTGAAGTAAGAGATAGTTAAGCATGCGATGTTTATCCATCTAAACAAGAGTTATAAATTGTTATAATTAGTAAAAAAGAGTTTACTTACCTTGATAATGTAACGTTAAAGATAAGGCCTCCGTCCGCTTAGTGTTGCATGTTGATAGGATCTTGTAAAACACTTATTCAAATGGGACATTAAAATTGAATAGGTGATCAACCTAGAAACCTTTGCATGTTTTAGGTTACTTTATAAACATAAATTGAACTTTGCTTTATTTTTCTGTCTGTAGATACTATGTCTAATAACAACAACAACAACAACTCCAATTTCAACATTCGTCCTTTTCTGGAAAAAGGACAGACTGAATGGTGAAAATTTCCTAAATTGGGAAAGGACCTTAAGACTTGTTTTGAGGTCTGAGGGTCGAGAGGATGTCATAGAAACCCCACTTCCTGTGATTACCGATGAGTCAACCGACGGCACAAACGTCGTGCTAAGGGGCAAATGATAGGTCTCAGACGATCACTTGCTTGATGATAGCAGCCATGGAGCCGGACCTCCAAAGGAGGTTCGAAACCAAGGATGCTTATACCATCATGCAAGAGCTGCGGGCTATGTTTCAAACACAAGCCCGAGTTGAGGGGTATGAGACTAATAGGGAGATACTTGAATGTCACATGAAGCCGGGTCAAGCTGTTGGCCCCCATGTTTTCGCGATGATGGGTCTTTTCGAAAACATGGAACGACTTGGATTCCCTTATAGGGTCGAGTCTAGCTACGACATTATTCTCCACTCATTACCCGACGTTTTCAATTAGTTCGAATGACCTACAATATGAATGAGTCCGAAAAGACTTTGCAAGAGTTGCATGGATTGTTGGTCAATGCTGAAAGGAACATCCCTAAGGTTGAACCAAAGAAAGAGGTTTTGATGGTTCAAAAAGGAAAGGGTTTCAAGAAGAAATGGGCAGGAAAGAAGGACAAGGGCAAGCAAGTTGCCACTGTTGCTGAAAATTCTAAGCCAACCGCCAAGCCAAAGGTCGCTGCGGAAAGCAAGTGCTTCCATTGTCACAAGATAGGACACTGGAAGAGGAACTGCCCGGTATACTTGGAGGAAAAGAAGTCCGGGGGCTTCCACTTCGGGTATATATGTTATAGAAATCAATTTGACTTCTACTTCTTTATGGGTATTTGATACCGGTTGTGGTTCTCACATAGTTAATGATGTGCAGGGACTAAAAAGAAGTAGGAAGCTGGCAAAAGGCGAGGTAGAGCTACGCGTTGGAAATGGAGCACGAGTTGCTGCACTTGCCATAGGAAACTATAGTCTACACTTGCCATCTGGGCTTATTTTAGAACTAAATAATTGTTATTTCGTTCCTTCAATAACTAAGAACATAATTTCGTTTCAGTTTTGGATTCTCGAAGGGTTTTGTTTTTGAAATAAAGAACAAATGTTGTTCCATTTCTTACAATAATATGTTCTATGCCAATGCTAAATTGATAAATGGCTTATATGTGCTTGATAAGTCATTACAAATCTATAACATAGATAGCAAGAAACAAAAATCAAATGATTCCAACCTAACCTACATTTGGCATTGTCGAATGGGTCATATAAACCAAAAGCGTATTCACAAGTTACAAAAGGATGGTATAATTCCATCATTTGATTTTGAATCATTTGATGTATGTGAATCATGCTTAATGGGAAAGATGACAAAATCACCATTTCCTTGGAAAAGGTGAAAGGGCCAACGATCTTTTAGGACTCATACATACGGATGTGTGTGGTCCTATGAGCACAAAGGCAATGGGAGGGTTTAACTACTTCATTACATTCACTGATGATTTGAGTAGATATGGATATATATACTTAATGAAACATAAGTCGGAATCTTTTGATAGATTCAAAGAGTTCCAAAATGAAGTACCGTAATCAACTTGGTAAGACAATAAAAGCACTACGATCCGATCGTGGTGGTGAATATTTGAGCCAAGAATTTGATGATCATCTAAAGGGTTGTGGAATTCTTTCACAATTAACTCCACCAGGAACACCACAGTTGAATGGTGTATCTGAAAGGAGGAACCGAACCTTGCTAGATATGGTTCGATCAATGATGAGTCTTCTTGATCTTCCGATTTCTTTTTGGGGATACGCTCTCGAAACCGCTGCACACACACTAAATAGGAGCCCGTCAAAGGGTCGTAGAAAAGACTCCATATGAGTTATGGAATGGAAAAACTCCAAACTTGTCTTTTCTTAAAATGGGGAGGTGAGGTCTATGTAAAGCGGTTACTATCGACAAGCTTGCACCCAAGTCAGATAAATGTCTCTTTGTGGGATACCCAAAAGAGACAAGGGGTTATTACTTCTATAACCGTCAAGAGAACAAAGTGTTTGTTGCTCGTGATGGTGTCTTTCTTGAAAAGGAATTTGTTTCTAGAAAGACAAGTGGGAGTAAAATAATTCTCGAAGAAATTCGAGATGAGCAACAAATAGACGTGGTTCACACTATGTCAGAGACGGCCCGACAAGACGAAAGTCTAGTTCAGGAGATGATGTATTCAACGTATATACCTCCTACCGTCCCAATTGAATCAAGTGAAGATCTTCAAGGAGTTGAAGAGAACTCTTTCTTGATGCTCGGGCCCCGCGTAGATCTAGTAGAGAAAGGATCCCAAACAAAAGGTTGGTTGATTTCCTGTTAACTGAAAACTCTGAAATTATGATTTTGGAGAATTCAGAGCCTACTACCTATAAACAAGCTTTGACGAGCCCATACTCTGAGAAATGGCTTGAAGCCATGAAATCCGAGTTAGACTCCATGTCTGAGAATAAAGTTTGGACCCTGGTCGACTTGCCTAGTGGGGTTAACCCTATTGGATGCAAGTGGGTGTTCAAATTGAAACAAAGACAAAGATGGGAATGTCTATGTATATAAAGCAAGACTGGTTGCAAAAGGATTTAGACAAATTCATGGTATAGACTATGATGAGACCTTTTCTCCAAAGAGCAATGCTTAAATCAATTCGGATACTTTTAGCGATTGCTGCATTTTATGATTATGAAATTTGGCGGATGGATGTCAAAACCGCATTCTTGAATGGGTTCTTGAATGAGGATGTGTACATGACACAACCTCGAGGGTTTTGAGGATCCAGTAAAATCCCTAAAAGGTTTTGCAAGCTTCAGAGATCCATTTATGGATTGAAGCGAGCATCTCGGGAGTGGAATCTTCGGTTTGATGAAGCAATCAAGAAATTTGATTTCATCAAAAGCGAAGAAGAATCTTGTGTCTACAAGAAGTTTAGTGGGAGCAACTTAGTCTTCTTGGTATTGTATGTAGATGACATACTACTCATGGGAAATGACATACCAATGCTTGAGTCACCAAGGAATGGTTAAAAAGTTGTTTCTCTATGAAGGACCTGGGAAGTCGAGTACATACTGGGAATCAAAATCCATAGAGATAGGTCTCGAAGGATGATTGGACTAAGTCAAGAAACTTATATTGATAAGGTTCTTACAAGGTTCAACATGGAAAACTCGAAGAGAGGTTTCGTTCCCATGTCACATGGCATATCGCTTAGCAAGAGTCAGTGCCCGACTGAACCTGATGTGTTGAAGCGAATGAGTAGCATTCCTTATGCTTCGGCTATAGGATCTATCATGTATGCCATGATAAGTACTCGACCAGATGTTGCATATGCCTTGAGCATGTGTAGCAGGTTCCAAACAAATCCAGGAGAAGCACACTGGATTGCAGCTAAGAGCATCCTCAAGTACTTGAGAAGAACTAAAGGCATGTTCTTAGTTTATGGGGGACAAAGTGAGTTGGTTGTTGAAGGTTACACGGATGCAAGCTTCCAAACCGACAGAGATGATTACCGCTCTCAGTCAGGGTATGTCTTTCGTCTAAATGGAGGAGCAGTGAGCTGGAAGAGCTCAAAGCAAAGCACTCGTAGCGGACTCTACGACGTAATCGGAATATTTAGCAGCAGTTGAAGCGGCTAAAGAAGCAGTTTGGATCAAGAAATTCTTGACTGAGCTGGATATCGTACCTAGTGCTCAGGAAGGGATTGAGTTGTTCTGTGATAACAATGGTGCTATTGCGCAAGCAAAAGAACCGAGATCACATAACAAATCCAAACATGTAATGAGGAAGTATCACCTCATTAGGGAGATTGTTGACAGGAAGGATGTCAGGATCTGCAAAGTTCACACGGATGAGAATGTGGCTGATCCGCTCACTAAACCACTACCTCAACCCAAGCATGAGTGTCACGCTAGGGCTATAGGCTTGAAGCAAATGTTAGAGTGGCTTTAGATTGTACTAGGTTTAGAGAAACTTGTTACAATGTAAAGACATGATTTTTGCTATTTATGTTTATGAGAATAAATTTTACATTATTTAATTATTGGTTTATTATTAAATAAGATGTCCAAAATATATCTTGAATTCTATGGTTTTGTTAAATATGTGATTTGATAAATGAAACACCATAAGTGAACAGAATTCATAGAATATTAAAAGTTCCTAATCTAAGTCATTAAACTGGACATGAATGACTTATTATAAGGGATTTGCATATAAGATTGATTGATAGCACCGTTTCATGGGCTATAGAAACATAGAGATGTTTAATCAATCATATGGATATGTATAGTTGATACATAGTCGAACTAGACCTGCTTAGAAGTTTTATAACTTCAAAATTATATTAGTAGATTCCTTAGACATGAGTGGAACATTACTTAGCCCAATGATTGGTATAACTTTGATACTGTCAAACGTCATGCCGTAAAAGGGGACTATAAAGGCAACATTCAGGTTATGCCATAAATTGAGTGGGAGTATTGATTACCATAAGATTGGAAAAGTCCTCCTCTATGAGATAGGATAAGTGTCTTGGCCCCTTGAAAAGCGAAAATTGAAAAATGCATGGCCATGCTCAAATGGATCATTCGATGATCATTTGTTTGTCAATTCGAACTCGGATTTCAAGGATTAATTTGAAAACTAGTATGGATGATATGTAAATATGATCATACTATCAAATTAAGACATTAAGAGACTTAAGGAAATTAAACATTGCACACTCGTCTCGGACAAGTGGGAGATTGAAGGGTTTATGTCCTCGACTTAAATGCAATTACTAATTATATTATGGATCGTATTATAGAGATAATAAATTCGTTCTATTGGGTCGTCTATACGTCTTGCTAGAGAATGCTATAGAACTTTGGGTTAGGAAATAATAAACCCAAAGCCCAATATAATGGATCCTATTAGGTCACACAAAATACTTGGATCAACAAAAGAAACCTAGAGCCCATAAAGGGCCCTAGGGTGGCCGGCCAAGAGGAAGAGAGAGAGGAGAATTGATTCTCCTCCTAACCTAATTATATCTATATATACTTGGTTAGGCAATAAGGAAATATACAAGATATCTTTCATTATTCTCTCTCTCTCATAATCTTTCCAAAAGTCACAAAAACTCCATTAAAGTAGAAGAAGAATTTCTTCATTCCAACTAGCATTGGTGGAGTGTTGATCCGGGTTGGTGGACCAAGTAGAGGAATCGCAATTGAGGTTCTTAATCCGGGTTATTCAAGCTTTGTGGAATTCACGCTTCAAAGGTAAATTCCTAACTATTATGTGATCCTTGAATGTATATGCATGAGATCCTGTTTTAAGTGCTTATGAATTTGATTCATGAAATTCCGCTTAGAGTACTTATATAATCCTTCAATTAGAGCTGGCTTTTCAAGGCGACAACAACAAGCACGAACAGAGGATAGAGAACACATGGCAAGGTAGGGAGAAATCAGAGCATTCTACTCAACTCTCTCCACGTTACAAGATAAGTGTTGACACTATAAGAGTCATTCATACCAAAGCAGTGATCGAAAGATATCTGACCCCTTTCAAGACACCATTGAATACTTCAGACATGTTAGTGGTCTGGACACCATATCTATATCAGCCATCATGATGAAAGGAGCACAAATGAAGAAGAATGTTCAATAGGTATCTAGCCTTAAGGTGATCAAAACGTGGGCCGCGTTCGAGCCGGGACGCCAATAAAAAAATTACCCATTAGTCGGGACGGCCCAAAATTTTTGCCCAAACCCACTTTTTGGGCTAAAAACTACAGGCTTTTCGGGCTAAAATCGTGCCGGACAAAAAATTGAACTAAAAATTCGTTTTTAGGTTGCCTAAAACCTGTGCCCGGGAATTTTTCGGACCGGGCCTAGTTGAGCTCACTTTGATCAGCTGTGATTTAGCCGCCTCAACATTAATGGAGCCAATCCAATCCATGTAGTACAAATACTTCCTCTTATGCCTAGCATATATGCAGCTTTCGCAAATAGATTCTTCAAGGCAACATTCTTAAACTTCGTGTTCAAGTTAGAAGCAAAATGTCGCATACAAAATCGGTGATAGGCGTATTGATCTTCCCATCCACTTTCGTTCTCGTTCGTAGCTACATCGATACCTTTATGACGGTCGAAGATGACACACAAACCCTTTCTATCTCTGAAAGAACGTCTAATGCAAGCTAAAAACCAAGACCATATGTCCTTGCTTTCCTCTTTGATAATTATAGCAAAGGCAAGTTGGAATAGCTGAAAATTAGCATCTATGCCCATAGCAATGAATAATGTGGCTTTGTACTTCTCGTACAAGTGAGTACCATCTATGGTGATAAGGGGTCGGCAATGACGAAATCTGATAATGGACGGTTTAAAGGCTTAGAAGACTCTCCTAAAGATGTACATAGAGGGATCTTGTGTCGGGATCATACACCAATTAATAACGCACTACAGTGCCCCGATTGGACTCTTTTAGGGCTTGAGTGTACCTCGGTAACTCTTCAAAAGACTTTCCCCAATCACCAAAAATGTTGGTTATTTCCTTTTGTTTAGCTAACCAAGCTCGCTTATATGTTATTGACCTAAGAATGATACTAGTTCTTCAATAATAGTCAAAATTGGACTGAATTTTGAATGCAATATCGGTCCTAACAAAATACTCGATGGGATCGGTCCTAAACCTTGATCAAAATATAGTGATTAATGAAGCAACCACTCAGAAGTCATTGAATCATTACCTAGAAAATTGTTCTCTGCAATATATTCTATCTATGGATGGCATTGGGGTGGATCAAGTAGGACACACACACCCATTCCCGCCCAATTGGGGCGGGGATGTGTTGAGGTTTGGCGGGGATGGGAATGATCAAAATTGTACCTGTAATGGGTGATGGAGAGGGTGTGGATTTTATGCTATACCCGTCCCATCCCCACCCCGTCCCATCCCCACCCGCCCCGCCCCGCCCCTCTTCTCTTTCATCCAGGGCCGGTCCTGACATTTTAAGGACCCTACGCGAAATTTTATAGGAGGCCCTCCCCCTTTATGATAAACAACATTTTTTGCACGCGACGCGTGCTTGAATTTTTTTTCAAGACAGAAACTCAATTTTTTTATTTTTGGTATAAGTAAGAGTAAAATGTTGAACATTAGACCTACGAAGTATACTTTTTTTTAGTTGCAAAATTTGATTGGTTTAGTCTCTATGACTTAAGCCTCTCACTAGTCTTTTTTTTTTTTTTTTTTTACTTTTAAAAGTTAAATTCTATGAACAAAAAAGAAATTTTATTGAATTTATATATGATTTCTAATATTATAATTTTTTAGTTGATTTTTGAATTAAGTACACTACTTCATTTTTTTTAGAGGAAGTACACTACACTACTTCATGGATTGTGAAGAAAGTGGACACTTTGATTTCTAGTCAAGAATTGGGTGTTGTGTCATGAAAAAATTTAACATTATATTTCTTTGATTTGAATGTTTGTTTAGCAAAAGGTTTGTCATGTCTGCATTTACATAATATGTCATGTTTGTAATTTGTATTTATATAATATTTGTTGACGAAACTATTTCATTTTGTTAATTGATTGCATTTTATAGTTTTAATGTAATACGAATACTTAATTGTGTATTAATTGATAACATATTTGACTAATATAATTTTCATATTTACTGTGTTAGTATGAATGCGTTAATAATTGTAGACAATTGTCTTCCCTTATGGTGGCTCAGTCATTATATAATTGTGTTCAACATTTTTTTAAAACTTTTTTATACTACATTTGAATTTGATTTTTTTTCTTTTTTTTTGGCAAAGTAGTTAATTTATTCATGAGGGGCAGTAAAATAATTTCCTGCGAGGACACCATAGCTCCCCCCTTCCCTTATATATACTGACATATACGTCATTTGTTGCGTGTATTATAGTGACTTTGGCTAGTTCTCAAAGTAGTATTGTAGTGGCGCTATTAAATATATTTCCTCTAATTTTTTCAGGTTGCAACATTCACTAATATGTTGAGACGAATTCAAAAACGTATTGCATATTTACATGATTACATCTGATTTTGTACATTAGTTAAAAAATAAGGTAAAACCTGTTAAATAAATAGTTTAATTTTCAAATTATTTAACTAAAAAAGTGGAGGAAAAATCAAGATTACTGGTCTCGTAAAGAAGATGGATTTAGGAAAAAGAAAATATATAACACTAGTATGGACTAATAGGAGAAAAAAAAACCCTCTCGATTTTAATAATGAACGTAATTGATGCTGAAGATAATTTTAGAAAAAATATTATATTCAAAGAAGTTAATAGAATATATCATAAGTAAAATTTGGGAGAAGCAACAAGATCAAGCAAGATATTTTATGATGAGATTAGTGGAGGAAATGTAGAAGTGGAAAGGAAATTCTAGATGATGCTAGACTATGTGGCCCCTAATTAAGGGTGATAATGAGTATGGTCTGTTCTTGAATAGTTTGGGATCGGCTCGGTCAAAGCTCGGCTCGTGGTGGCTCGGCTTAGATTCGGACTCGGCTCGAGACTTTGACGAGTCGAGTTAAGCTAGCTCGGCTCGAAAGCTCGATTATACTTTTACATAGAAAAATAATATATTTATATATATACATAAATATATTAACCAAGATATAACACAATAATAAGTTAATAGTTCCATTGTATAAAATAAAACCTATAAATCTCAAATACTAAAAAAGGAAAAATAAAGAAAACTTGTAAAAACTAGGGGTGATAAAGAGTCAAGCTTGTTCGTGAACAGTTTGAGCTCGGGTCGTTTAACGTTTGGCAAAGCTCGGCTCGAACAAAGTTCGGCTTGTTAAGCTTCAAGATCGGCTCGAGCTTGAACAAAATTAAACGAATACAAGCGGAGCAGACCATAGTCAGGGGCGGTTCTTGACCTATGCCACGATGGCGACCGCATAGGGTCCCCAAAAAATAGGGGCCTCATATATAATTTTAGTCTGTGAAGATAATTCAGATAGGCCTCATCTGGAGTAGTGGTAAGTTGGCCGTGCTGAAGTTTTGTTTCTCAAGTAGCATATGGTTCGAATCTCGCTAAAAGCAAGAATCCGACTTGCATTTACTATATCTGTCTGCCATTAACTATTTAACCCACTCTATTTTTTTTGTTTTCTATTTTCTTTTAATGGGCAATGTATTGATTAATTGCAGTTACATTTTCCCATTCTTCACTTTATTGCTAGCCATCAATCCTTCATCCTCATTTTCCCTAGTTTTAGATACCAATTAAAGATTTCATGATCCTAGTTCCAACGCATTTCAATCAACGAGATGTACTTAAGAAGTCCCATTAATTTCTAGTTTGGTACAATTTCAGAAAATATATATTGTAAGTCATGAAATATTTTCTCAAGATGTGTTCTTATATTCTTTTATAATTACAACACCTTAACTTCTAGAGTTTTCAAGTAAAGTAACTTCTAGAGTATTTATTTAGGCCCATAAACCTAAAAAAAATAAAGGCCCAAGTTTAAGATATCGCATGAGGCCCCTATTATCCTTGCCCCGCCCCTGCCCATAGTTCGGGCTCGGCTCGATCGATAAGCAGCCCTAGTGGCACCAAGTCAGGTGACAAGAAGATCCTAGAAGCTTGGAATGAATATCAAAGGAGCATGAGTAACCGATATACTTCAAGTATAAATATAGGTGCAAAGTAGTAACGTTGAGTAGTAGCAACAAGAAATAATATTCCATGGTGAAGAATGGGTTGAGCTATGAGCTCAACTAAACTTATACACTCCCACATAAATAGAGGTGAGATATGAGCTCCCCATACATAAATGAGTGAGAAATATATGTGAGACATTAGCTCACACACACAAAAAGAAAATAAGAATTGTTTTTGTATAGGTGTGGAACAAGTGTCTCACCAAAAATATTGGCATACAATTTATGTTGTAATTCTTACTTTTGAAATGTAATGTAATATCAGTTTGGGTCTATTACAAATTCCGTGTGCTTCCCCAAATTTCTATGATGGTATCAGAGTCGGAACGTGATAACGCCAACGTCAAAGTAGCAATTAAGAAGATAGAAGATGTAAATTATGAAGTTGAAGGTTGGAGCAAGATAAAAGAAGTTGAGGCAATCAAGTGTGAAGTTTAAAATATTTGGAAGAATTTAAATTAAAGGTGAAGATAAAAAAAATTTGTGAAGATACATTAAGGAGAAAATAAAGCTTGAGGAAAAAATGAAGAAGGATGGAGAAACAAATTTTTGATGGAAATTTGGAGAAAGAAAGATTAAAAAGAATTAAGTAGTTTGTTAGTGACATGAGCACTAAGAAAATTAAAATAATAGGGGAGGTTGATGACATGAGCATCTACAAGGAAGAACAAATTTGGAGAAACTTAACTAAAAGAATGTTGAAGAAAAATATTTGAAAATGGGAAAAATTTATGAAATGTTGGACAAAGAAAATTGGAAATGGTTGGTGACATGAGCACTAATAGAACAAGAACAAATAATTTGGGTGACATTTGATGAAACGTGCATCAGTAAGAAAGTTGGTAGAATGAGTATCAACAGAATTTTAAAGAAAAATAGAAAATGGGGATGAGAAGTAATAAGAAGAATTTTTTTGAAGAAAATCATGGAGAAGTTGATGCTAGAGGGAGTAAATTTTGGAAGTATATCTTCTAAAATTAGGGGGAGTGTTGAAGATAATTTTAGAAAAAAAAATATTATATTAAAAGAAGTTACTAGAATATGTCATAAGTAAAATTTGGGAGAAGCAAAAAGATCAAGCAAGATATTTTATGATGAGGTTAGTGGATGAAATGTTGAAGTGGAATGGAAATTCTAGATGAAGCTAGACTATGTGGCACTAAGTCATGTGAGAAGAAGATCCTAGCTAGAAGCTTGGAATGAATATCAAAGGAGCATGAGTAACCGACATACCTCAGGCATAAATAGGTGCAAATTAGTAATGTTGAGTAGTAGCAACAAGAAATAATATACCATGGTGTGAAGAGCAGGTTGAGCCATGAGCTTAACTAAACTTATACGCTCCCACATAAATAGCGGTGAGATATGAGCTCACTATACATAAATGAGTGAGAGGGATATGTGAGGCATTACATAGATAAAAAGAAAATGAGAGTTGTTTTTGCATAGGTGTGGAACAAGTGTCCCACCAAAAATATTGGCATACAATTTATGTTGTAATTCTTACTTTTGAAATGTAATGTAATATCAATTTGGGTCTATTACAAATTCCGTATGCTCCCCCAAAATTCTATCAATTGATGCATGGCTTCTTCAACCTTGTCTGAAACCTAAGACTACCCCATCTCTTGTACATAGTAATCATAATTCACTAAAAGAAAACGGAGGGCTTTATCTCTTTTTTGCCGTTGTAAATCAATAATTATCGTGATTTTAAAGGAAAATTAGAATACTCAATAGACACATCAAATTTAAAAAAAAAAAAAAGAATTTGAGAGGTGAAAAATAAAGTTGCACTTTCTACCTAATTTTCCAATGCCAAGGACTACAAAATGGGAGAAGAATCAAAAGATTAACTGCACAACAATGTTTCACATTTTACGGAACATTAGAACTTTGTGGCTTTGTGCTGCACTTACTCCATCTGCATGTAATTAATTAGGAACTAAAACAGCCTTAGAGTATTCCTTAAAAAAAACAACCTTAGAGTAATTAGAGTGCAGCGAACAAATCTTTGGGCCCGCCCTAGGCCACCACACCTTCCGCCTACCCTCAGGGTCGACAATGCCTTCATCTCATACCCTACTCTATATTAAAAAACATAATATTTATTATTAAAATCCAATTTATATACTTAAATTATTAATTTTTTTTTGCAACTGAAGTAATGGTAGATTGTTTGGGATTAATGGAAGGATAGTTGCTGGTACAACGCTGGCACGGATACCTATGCGGGTGGTGGGGCGGGGATGGTTTGAAATTTTCCCCCGCAATGAGTGGATGGGCGAGGATGGGGACGGGAACTTTATGCGGGTGCGGGTGTGGAGGGACCATCCTCCTCACTCGTCCCGTCCAATTGCCATCCGTAATACTATCAGAGGGAGTATTTATTAGTGGTTATTGAAAACGATCATTTTTATATAAAATAATAAAAGCGAAACTGTTGTATATTTTTCGTTTTCCACCTTAATTAATTCCCCTAGTACGGCCGACTGAAATTATATGAATTCAAAAATGACATTATATACTTTTTTTTACCTAATACTCCTAGGGGCGCCCTTTACCATTGACAGGCTAAAGTCGTATCACCTTAAATAACCTAAGGTCCACTAACAAGTAGTCAGAGAAGTCAGGATCGAATCCACAGGGAGAAAGTTATATTATTGTATCTGAATTCTAATATTATACTAACTAAATCAGTTGAAGATGGGTGTGTGACTAAACTAATAGGCAAATGACAGAACTAAATATGAAGGTAAGAATCAATTAATAAAGAACTAGGATTATGGATCACTATGCATATAATTCGGGAAATCAGAGACGAATAATAACTACCCAATAAGTCAATTTATCTAGGGCACATGTAATTTCTCTCGAACATTACCTCCCTCAAAGATCACCTAGCCGCTCTCGCATGGTCAAGGATCACTATGCCTAATGATTGAAAGCTTATACGAAATCTCTCCTCTCGAAGTAGATTTAATATTGCGATAATAGAAATACAAATCAGGCCTAATTCATAAATCTAGCATGAACGATTCAATCACAGGAAACAATTGAAATAAAGAGGTAATTATACTAATCTATCAATCCCTCATTGCATACATAGATCCCCACAATCCTAGAAATAAAACTACTCACTCATGCTTGAGAAAACAATAACAAAAGCAATGTAAAAATTCATACTTTGAACTATTGCAAATAACTAAGAAATTAATCTAATCAATAATAGAGAAAACAATAAAGAGGATTACCAAATTGAAGAATTATATTAAACTTGCGAATAATCCAAAGGTTTGATCTTGAATTCACAATGAAAAGTAGTAAAACTAGGGTTCTTGAGAGAAACTATTAGAGAATAAGGATTAAAAACCAAGATCCCTAATAGATGTTCTAACTTTTCTATTTATACTAAGTAGCCCGAAACTCATTAAATGAGCGTGCAGAACAGACGCCCGATCGGGCCTGGTCAGCCCGATGAAGTCGGGCTCAACGCAGCATTGTTACTCCAATCGTAGCCAACCGCCCGATGCAATCGGGCCATGCTGCCCGATGCTATCGAGCTAGTCGAGGTAAGTGCGCAGCACTCGAGCACGAACACAGCAACAGCAAGCATCCGCCCGATGTAGTCGGGCATGGCTGCCCGATGCTATCGGGCTATGGGACTTCGCCAAGGATCAGCGCGCAAGACTCAAGCATGAACACAGCAGCAGCAAGGCACTCGAGCACGCCCGATGGTGTCGGGCCATCTCGCCTGATCGAGCTGGACACCGAACAACGACAGGGCGGATCAAGCCCGATCGGGCCCGCAACAACCTATCTTTTGGCTGTGATGGACGCCCGATCGGGCGTCAGGAGCCCGATGGAGTTGGGCGAGGCACCATTTAGTCATCCCTTGGCTTCAGACGCCAAGGATTCGCTTCTTCTTTTGTCCATGGCCTCGGAAAGTATTCTCGGGACCCCGGAAGTCATCATAAATGCCTTCGAACTTCTCCATTCGATTGTGGTAGACGTAAATCAGTAGAAAATAGGGAAAAAGCTCCCTAATACCTACAAATCATCAAAAAACAGAAAACCACAACTAGATGGAGAAAGTTAGCGTGAAATGGCTCCTAAGAGCACCATTGATGCACATTTTAGCTCAGATATAAGGGGGAAAACTCTATATAAAACCGTAACATCAAACTCCCCCAAGCTAAACCTTTGCTTGTCCCCAAGCAAAGCTCAACATGAATAAGAATAGGATTGCTTCACCCCTCAGATAGGAAATTTTAAACTCAAATATTTCCAACTCAAAATCGTTCAAGCAAGCAAAATTTAAGTTCAGTTGCTCAGATCACCTGACTACCAATCACTTAAGCAAACTATCAAATGCAGCTGCCCTACATATCATGCAAATCTTGAAAAGGTGCTCACCGAGGTGTCACTCCTCTCAATTTTGTGGCAGGCAAAATGTGTGCCCGATCGCTCACCAACCCAACCATAATAGCCCTTCCCACTCACACTCTCATGTGTTTGAAAAGGTATAATATCGCTCATCCTAATCAGGTCGACTCAAATAACAAACATAATCTTCAACTTTGGCATATTGACTCAATATTATTCCAATAAACAATCAAACACGTGCTCAAAAGGTCTTTCTCAGGGTTGTAATGGGGCTCGGGTAAAGGTACGGAAATTATTTAGGGAATGTGGTGGAAAAGCCAAGAAAGGGGAGCAAAAAAACACTAAAAGGACTAAGTGTGGTCGAAACAACTCCCATGACATCAACAACATAACCAAGATAACAACCAACTCTTGAAATTTCACGAACCAACCAATAATTGCATCTTTCAACATAATTTCCAATGCTTTGAAAGTTAATGAGTGAAGATCATAGAAATTTTTCAAACTTTTTCACTATCATTTTTCACTTTATTTTTTTCTTTTTTCTTTCTTTTCTTTGTACCAAAAATATCATTATTTTCCAACCGCCCTACGGAATCAACCACACAATATGAAATTAACTTAACAAATGCTCCCCCAAGCTAGGCTTGGGACAATAGTCATTGCAAAGGCTCAAGGTGTGTAATGTGGCTTAATATAGATCCAAAAAGAAGTCATTAGGCTCAGCGGGGCTAGGGGGAAAGACAATTCATTAAATAATTCTGAGGTTTAAAGATTAAACAAATGAACGCCTCTATCACAGCACATGTCTAAAGTCACCAGAAATCAACGAGTACAATGCCAAAACCAAGATAAGAATGCTACAAGGAACTAACACACAGGAATAGACCGGATATAGAGATAAATCCGATGGCTAGAATGAATCCTCACAATCTAACCAATTCAAGCATGCAGTTAAAATAGGCATTTTATCATCAAAATTCATTCAAGATCAAGGCAATCAGAGATCACATCACAACATCCCAATCACAAATGCCCAACTATCCAGTATAATGAGTTAAATCATTTTTCAAAGTAAAGTTCGGGGAACAGGGAAGCAATCAATCTATTCATATTCAACTCGTATTTTTGTGTTTTTTTCAGCAATATTTCATTTTTTTGTGATTTTTCATTTTTTTTTTCAAAGCACGTAAACTAACTTAACTAACCTAAAAAGCAGTAAAAACAAAAAGAAAACAATACTAATACTTACAGAAATCCTCCCCCAAGCTAAACTTGGCAATGGCCTCATTGCAACAAGGGAAAGGAAAGGGACATGGACATCAGCCGCCCATCAGCCTGGATCGAGCAGTTTAGTAGCCACATGTTGTACCACCTCTTGCAAACCGCGTCGGACTGTAATGCGAGTGTGGTGACCCTCATGTAGATGAATGTGATGCTCATTAAAGTCGGGGCTTAATCCTGTCAAATCATCAGTGCTATAGCCAATGGTATTTTTGGGAGTCTGTAAGACCGTTAGAAAATACTCATCACCTGCAATAGACTCTAAAGCAAGCACATCATTTGAAGTAGCATGGGAGGGGGAATGAGGCATGCAATCATGGATCGGTTCATCTATAACATCAACACTATAACATGATTCCTCTAGCATTGGGCTTTTAGGTGTATTGTTTAGGCTAAACATGACCTTATCATCCCCCACAGTCAGTGTTAGTTTCCCACTCTTAACATCTATCACTGCCCCATCAGTATGGAGGAAAGGTCTCCTAAGGATAATGGGTGTTTGAGTGTCTTTGGCCATGTCTAATATAACAAAGTCCACAAGGATAAAGAATTTACCGACTCTAACAGGAACGTCCTCTAATATACCTAGGGGGTATTTCACAGAACGGTCAGCCATTTGCAGAGTAATGGTAGTACATTTTAATTCACCCATGTTCAGTTGCTTACAGATAGAAAGAGGCATGACACTCACACTGGCACCTAAATCACATAAAGCTTTGTCAATGAATATGGTGCCAATGTGACAGGGGATGGAAAAACTCCCTGGATCTTTCAATTTGGGTGGAGATTGGTTTTCTAAAAGAGTGCTGCATTCAGCAGTAAAAGCCACAGTCTCCACCTCATTGAGAGTCTGCTTCCTCATCAACAGTTCTTTCAAAAATTTAGAATAAGCAGGCACTTGATTTAATAATTCAGTAAAAGGAATTGTTACCTGCAGATTCTTTACCACCTCTAAAAACTTACCATACTGGTGGTCGAGCTTCTTCTTGAGCATCCGCTCGGGGAATGGTAGTTTGATCACCGGAGGCACAATTTTCTCCTTAGTCACCTCCATAGTCTTATTTGCAGCTCCTTGCTCTGCCTGAGGTTCATCATCCTCAGGCACTTCTTGTGGTTTCTTCGCAATTGATGATTCCACCTCTAGCGTTGCCGGAGCATCGTACTGCACTCCACTGCGAAGGGTGATAGCATTGGCGGTGTTCCTTGGTTGCATTGGTTGCGAAGGCAATGACCCAGATGGCCTATTAGCAGAGGAACTAGCCAGCTGAGCTAATTGTGACTCCAACATCTTATTATGTGTCCCTTGCAGCTTATTCTGAGCATGCAGGCTCTCAAATTGTGACCTGGTATCTGCTTGAAAGGAAATAATACCTTTCTGCATCTGCACATTAGACTTTTGAGTTCAGCAATAGCTGGGTCTAAAGGAGGTGTAGATTGATGATGTTGAAACTGAGTTCTCTGATATCCAGGAGGAGCTTGTGGTTGATATTGTTGTTGTTGATGATGTTGTGGATAATGTTGTTGTTGTAGATTCATCACATTATTACTCCTATACGAGAGATTTGGATGATCTCTCATCCCGGGATTATAGGTATTGGAGTAGGGATCGAACTGAGGCTTGTGCGGTGACTGTAATGCGTGCACTGGCTCACTAGAATGTGAAAGAGCGGGCCACTCTTGAGAGTTATGTCCAGTTATCCCACAAGCGTCACAAATGAAAGCATTGTGACCAGAAACACTAGCCATAGCATTGACACTCATGTGAGGGAAGGAATTGTTACCTAGCTTCAAAGAATCAATCTTCTGGTGAAGAGCAGCTAGTTGTCCGGTCAGTAAAGAAATGGCTTCAACATCATGTTTGCCTCCCTTTGTCATAGAAGAACGAATAGTAGATGCTTGGTTAGAAGCGAGTTTCTCTAGAAGTTCATACCCTTCGTCTATGGCTTTATCCATGAAAAACCCACCAGCAGCTCCATCAATTACCCGTCTCATATCTGCATCAACTCTAGTGTAGAAAATGTGGCACAGATACCACTTGTCAAAACCACGATGGGGACAAAGACGCTGCAGATCTTTGAATCTTTCCCAAGCTTCATATAGTGACTCTCCAGGATCTTGGGTGAAAGTTACTATGGCATGATGCATATCTGCTGATCTTTTGGTAAAGGGTACCACTTGATGAGAAAAATCTTTGAGAGCTCGCCCGGGTGGTGATGGTGGAAGGCAGCTTATTATACCAAAATAGAGCTTTGTCGCGCAGAGAAAAACCAAATAAGATGAGTTTCATCTCATCAGCAGTAACACCAGCTTGCTTCTGAGTAGCACAACATTGTAAAAACCGCTGCAGGTGCTGATTTGGGTCTTCAGATGGTAACCCAGCAAACTGATTATTCTGAACCATATTCAGAACATGAGACTTGATTTCAAAGTTTGCAGCAGCAATAGTAGGCAACCGTACCCCAGTGGGCACATTGTCAGGAGATGGTTGTGCATAGTCTCTGAAGGTCGGTGTAGCTTCGTCACCCATTCTAGCAGTAATAGGTGAGGCAGGGAATTCTTGTTGTGGTGAAGATGGTGGAGAAGGTGTCTTTTGGGAAGGTGTCCCTGCAGACAACTTGGTTTGCTTAGTTGTCTTTTTGAGTCTATGAGCAGTCTTTTCAATCTCCGGGTCAAATGGAATGAGATTTGGGGATTTCAATTTCCTACTCATACATCAAAAACACTAAAACAAACGTGAGATGCTCTAAAGAACAGGTGTTCTTCAGAGTAGAGGTTAGTGTAATACTATAATTCAGAAAAAATAAAAATAAACTGTCTCCCCGGCAACGACGCCAAAATTTGACAGGCTAAAGTCGTATCACCTTATCAAAAATAACCTAAGGCCCACTAACAAGTAGTCAGAGAAGTCGGGATCGAATCCACAGGGAGAAAGTTATATTATTGTATCTGAATTCTAATATTATACTAACTAAATCAATTAAAAATGGGTGTGTGACTAAACTAATAGGCAAATGACAGAACTAAATATGAAGGTAAGAATCAATTAATAAAGAACTAGGATTATGGATCACTATGCATATAATTCGGGAAATCAGAGACGAATAATAACTACCAAATAAGTCAATTTATCTAGAGCGCATGTAATTTCTCTCGAACATTACCTCCCTCAAAGATCACCTAGCCGCTCTCGCATGGTCAAGGATCACTATGCCTAATGATTGAAAGCCTATACGAAATCTCTCATCTCGAAGTAGATTTAATATTGCGATAATAGAAATACAAATCAGGCCTAATTCATAAATCTAGCATGAAATAAAGAGGTAATTATACTAATCTATCAATCCCTCATTGCATACATAAATCCCCACAATCCTAGAAATAAAATACTCACTCATGCTTGAGAAAACAATAACAAAAGCAATGTAAAAATTCATACTTTGAACTATTGCAAATAACTAAGAAATTAATCTAATCAATAATAGAGAAAACAATAAAGAGGATTACCAAATTGAAGAATTATATTAAACTTGCGAATAATCCAAAGGTTTGATCTTGAATTCACAATGAAAAGTAGTAAAACTAGGGTTCTTGAGAGAAACTATGAGAGAATAAGGATTAAAAACCAAGATCCCTAATAGATGTTCTAACTTTTCTATTTATACTAAGTAGCCCGAAACTCATTAAATGAGCGCGCGGAGCAGACGCCCCATCGGGCCAGGTCAACGCAGCATTGTTACTCCAATCGTAGCCAACCGCCTGATGCTATCGGGCCATGCTGCCCGATGCTATCGAGCTAGTCGAGGTAAGTGCGCAGCACTCGAGCACGAACACAGCAGCAGCAAGCATCCGCCCGATGTAGTCGGGCTTGGCCGCCCAATGCTATCGGGCTATGGGACTTCGCCAAGGATCAGCGCGCAAGACTCGAGCATGAACACAGCAGCAGCAAGGCACACGAGCACGCCCGATGGTGTCGGGCCATCTCGCCCGATCGGGCTGGACACAGAACAACGACAGGGCGGATCAAGCCCGATCGGGCCCGCAACAACCTATCTTTTGGCCGTGATGGACGCCCGATCGGGCGTTAGGAGCCCGATGGAGTTGGGCGAGGCACCATTTAGTCATCCCTTGGCTTCAGACGCCAAGGATTCGCTTCTTCTTTTGTCCAAGGCCTCGGAAAGTATTCTCGGGACCCCGGAAGTCATCATAAATGCCTTCGAACTTCTCCATTCGATTGTGGTAGACGTAAATCAGTAGAAAATAGGGAAAAAGCTCCCTAATACCTACAAATCATCACAAAACAGAAAACCACAACTAGATGGAGAAAGTTAGCGTGAAATGGCTCCTAAGAGCACCATTGATGCACATTTTAGCTCAGATATAAGGGGGAAAACTCTATATAAAACCGTAACATCAACCATCTAACTTAAAATCAAGACAATTTTTCAAATAATTGCAATACTTGATTTTTAGAGGGTTTTTTATGATATATCCTTGTGTTCTATAAAATTATACGTTGTACCCCTAATGTTTTTTTTATTCTATACTATACCCTATGTTTTTTAAGTTTTCTACACAGTACCCATAGTATGTATTAATGAAGATGGACGTTAATGATATTTGAAATCCCAACCAAACATCCGTTTAGTAGTTTTAATGACCCCTGACCTTCTTCATTTCAATCTTCCAAGTTCTTCCTAAAACCTTCTCAATAGTTCAATCTTCTACCCCTATCAGTTGAAATCCCTAAATCACATTGTGGAACCATAAAAATGTGCTCTTTCTTGAAAATTGGAGTTTCATTGAAAACGAAAGTGGAGAAGGAAGACGAAATTGAAGACGAAAGTGCAAAACCAAGAGTAATCTGCAAGGGAGAACCAAAATTCTTATAAGTTGTTAAATTGTTAGATTTCTGCACTTGCGTTGTTTTGATGAAGTTTATAGGGCTATATTGAGTTGTTAAATTTTCTTGATGGAGGAGAAGATCAGCAATGAGAATTTGAGAGAGATAAGTTCAACAATGCGAATTCAAGAGAGAGAAGAACCAATGGAGGAAAGGGTTTACTTATAGAGGGAAAATTTTCCTCCAATCGCTGTTAATATGAATCATTAACAGGGATAATAAGTAATTAACAGTAAGCGCTACGTACACTTAATGGAGGGGTACTCTATAGAAAATTTAAAAAACTCAAGGGTACAGTGTAGAATAAAAATAATGGAGTATTAGCAGTACAACGTAGAATTTTATAAAACACAGTAGAGGTGATCATGGGCCGGGCCGGGCCGCGCAAAAAAAAATTTGCTCATTGTGCGGGCCGGGCCGGGACGGGTCCAAATCTGGGCCAAAAATTTGTGCCCAAAGCCCGGTATTTCGGGGCGGGCCGAGCGGGCTTTTGCGGGCCAAAACGGGCCGAGCCCAAAATTTAGACTAAAAAGTGTTTTTTGGCTTGTCCAAAACCCGCCCAAAAAAAAAAATTTGGCCGGGCCGGGCCCAAAAAAACTGTCCAAACGCGCTCAAATACCGGGCCGGGCTGGAGTTGATCAGCTCTAAAACACAGGGATATATCATTGATAACTGACCAATGAGGCTTGTTATATTCGTTTTACTTTTTCCGTTTTTCAAAATATGGATCATTCAACAAATTTATTAGAACAAGTTCTGCAATTTTTCAAGAAACGATTGCTTCAATTTTACGGAAAACAGGTGTATACATCATGACATCAGATACTATGAGAATTATCGCGGTAGCCCTACGTTGAAACCTGAAAAGTGATACACAAGCAAATTGGCAGAAGCCACGAGCTTCAATTCAATCACTTACCAAACAACTCTGCAATCTGGTTCAATGAAGGGCTCTGATCATATCAACAACATAGTAAAGAAATAGTGACATTAGAGCTGACTCTTCAAAGCGACAACAACAAGCACGAACATAGGAAGATAAACGAAACTCCGGCGAGCAGATGGCGGGCAAAATGGCAGTGAACTGGCAGGAGGGAAAGAAGGACGTGCGAGGGAAGAGAAAGAGACAGGGGAAAGATAAGGAATGTGGTTTTCCTCTAAATCAGTTGTTGAACAATTTATCTAAATATTTTGGTATGGATTTCTTAGGTTGTTTGAGAGGAAGAGGGAGTGCCGATGAGTTGTGGTAGGGAGGGGGTAGTTTATGGTAGAGGAGGAGGAAATTGGCAAGGTGGTGGTGGTTTGAGAAAAAGAAATAAATGTTTTATTCCTAATTTGAACAAATAATAGACCTCCACATATTTTTTTTTTTTTTTATGGGAACAACCCCGGGTCCCCGACTACTAGAGTCCTAGAGATCAATATTGAATAGGCAAAAATCAGAAGCTATTACATTATCTACCAAACACAACATTTTACTGAAGAGAATTGACGGCAAAGGTTTAAGTTTTGAGAGAATTCTCTTCATGGTATCAAGAGCAAGTTAAGATCTTGGGTAAAAACTCGAAAATATTATTCTCTTGCCGGTGGGTTTGAGTTTTAAACCCACCGGCCGGATTATTTCCGTCAAAGTTGAGATCTTTTTTGCCTAGTTTGTTCTCGGCTCTTCTGCTGCTGTCTGTTGGCGCCGTCGTGGTGTCTTTGTTGCCTTACTGTGCGTGTGTGATGGCTAGTTGATGTATGCCTTTATCTCACGGTGTTGACCACTGTCGTTGCTGCATGTCTTGGCTGCCTTGTTGTGGCTTGCTAATTGCCATATTTTTGGGGTTCCTTGGTTTATACATTAAACCTTTTGTTTGCTTCTGCCGCTGCACATAGTTTGTTACTGATATAATTACATCCAATCAAGTGCTTGGTATCACTAACTACTTGGTACCGCTACTGCACTTCTCTATTCTCTTGCAACTTTCTATCCTTAAACGAGTATAGTATTTTTCTTTTTCCTACCAGTGGGTAGATTGATCTTCCTACCCACCGGTTGGATCGATCTTGTTTGAGATTTTTTTTCCCTGTTTTCATGTGCTTTCGTCTTATGTGAGTGAGAAGCTCCACTGTCAAGCAACCATGAAAACACGCCCATTTTGTTGTGGGGTAGCTACACAAGATGTCTGATATAGAATGCCATGCTCCGCATAAAAACTCTTTAAAGGATCAGAAGTGAACTCACGACCATTATCTGACTGAACATGCTTAATTATCTTGCCAAATTGAGTCATAGCACAAAATTTCCGCAGACAATTGGGAACAACACTTTTAGATTTCAACAAGTAAACCCACACAGCTCAAGAATGGTCATCGACAATAGTCAAAAAATAATGCGATCCACACAATGTAGTAGCAGGATATGGACCCCAAAGGTCGCAATGAATCAAGTCAAATAAAGAAACAGCTTTATTAGGGTTCAAAGTAAATTGAGTACGAGTTTGTTTAGCACGCATGCAAATATCACAAAACGCTAAGAGTTTCTTTATGTCATGACTACTGCTAGTATTAGGAATATAAGACAAATGTTGACTTGCCGGATGACCCAAGCGGCGATACAGAAGAAGAGTAGTATCTGCAGAAGTAGAACATGATAATATCTTCGAAGTCACAGGTCGGAACACGTACACCCCATCTTTAAGATCACCCAGTCCAATCAGACACCTCGTAGCTTGGTCCTGGATAACACACAGACGACCATTAAATGTCACAATACAATGAGAATCAGAGATTAATTTGCCAATAGAAATTAGATTGCATTTAAGATTCGGAACATAAAGAACGTTCCGGATAACCAATCCGGAACTCAAAGACACATTCCCTTGTAAAATGGCCGTTGTCTGAACACCATCAGGAAGGTTGACGGGAGACGGTGGCAAATCATGACAATCATATAATATAGAACGAGTGCCTGTCATATGGTGAGAAGCTCCACTGTCAAGCAACCATGAAACATTAGTGTTATTAAGCTTACCCATCACAGGTTCAGTTGTAGAACAGAAGTCAAGAAGTTGCAGGAGCTTTGTCATTTGATCAGCATTCAAACCAGGAATAGATGTAGGTTGAGACATATCTGAAGAAGACTCAGAGGATCGTGGTGCTTGGGCAGCATTGGCAGCTGCTTGCAGCTGCACAGAACCCCCTACGGGCTGTTGGGAGTGTCGGCCAGCACTAGGGGCTGCTCCCCCTCGACCAGAATTACCACGACCCCGACCCCGACCGCGAGTGCTTGGTGGAAACCCATTGCGTTGATAGCAACGCTCATACGTGTGGCCTAAACGACCACAAAAGGTGCACTTAGGTCGTGTACCACCCGAATCATGTAAACTAAGAGAAGAAGAAGATGCTTGAACGGCAAAGCTCATGGCTTCAGTCTTAGTGTCACGGGCTCGGACAATGGATTGATGACGCTCTTCTTGAGTGGCTAGAGAGAATGCTTTGTTAAGGTTCGGGAAGGGATCCATACTCAAAATTTGGGTCCGTAACGCAGCGTAATCATCATCATCAAGACCCATAACAAAATCATGAGTTTTATCATTTTCTACCCGAGCCCGCAATTTAGCAGCGGCCGCACAAACACATCCACACGTGAGGTCTTTCGACCCATACAACTCATCCCACAAACTTTTAAATTTGTTATAGTAGGCAACCATGGACATCCCCTTTTGACGAAGAAGATGGTAGTCAGATTTTAACTGGTTAATGCGAGGGTCGTTAATAATGGAATAACGTTCTTTTAAATCGGTCCACATTTCACTAGCAATTTTATGAGAAACAATACTAGGTTGAATAGTGGAATCCACTGAGTTAAAAATCCAAGCACATATTGTGGAATTATTTGATTTCCAAGCAGAAAGTTCATTAGTATTTGTATCAGCAGGTTTAGTGAAATCACCATTGACAAATCCCAATTTATTACGACCCTCTAGAGCATTAATAATGGCCTTAGACCATACATCATAATTATCGCCCAACAATAGATACTTAGACAAAGCAATATTGTGAGTGCTTGAATTCCTCTTTTCCTAGTTAGTGGCCTCCACTAGTGAGTCACAAAGTTTCTTGTTTTTTTTTTTTTTGGAATTTGGCGGCATTAGGTTTGTTTTGTTGTGTTGGTGTTGAGTGTTGACTCATGGAGGCAGTAGTATTCGAGCAAGTGCTTTTGCTTCGTTCCAGTTTTCCAAGTTAGTGTTGTTTGGCTTTGTGGTGAGTAATTATTGTTCTGTTCGTGTGGTTCGTGGGGGCTCTAGTTCACGAATTGGTGTTTTTGATATTAATTTCATGAAGTGGTTCGTGATATTTGTTCGTGTTTTTCGACTTGCTAAATATCGGATGCTACCGTTCAAGTGTGATCTACTCGTCTAGTAGATTGTGATCTTGCTTGTGGTATATTGGAGGTGTGTGACCAAGACGTGATCTTGTTCGGTTGATGCGGTTGTGCATCGTTTCTACAAAACCCTAGTTGGGTCCCTAGGTTGGTGCGGTTACGCATCGTTATTGTGATGGGTTATGGTGGCCCATCCAAGCTAATGTGTTGGTGCTATTGAGCATCGTGTTGGTGCGGTTGTGCATCGTTGATGACCTAAGTGACGAATTGGATCATAAAGGTTGATTGGTTGTCCATAATCCAAAAAGGGTATTTCTTGGTTGTCCCTAATCCTAAAGGCTGGTTATTGATGGCGTTGATTGATTCACGTCTTATTAGTCTCCTAGTAATTCTTTTATATTTTTTTTTTTCCAATCGTAGTGTTCGTGTCACTACCCTATGATTGATGGGGAGTATTAGAGTTATGATAAGTATATTATATTAGAGTCCTGGACTAATAAGGAAACGAGTATAGTTTCCTTATGATATTAGGTAAGTATCTTTAGTAGGATTCTAGGGTTAGCTTATTGTCCAAGGTCAATGTACTATATAAATAGGGTTGTACCCAATATCATTCAATAACAAGAAATTCAGTTGTTCTACAAGCTATTTCCTATATTCTAAATCTTAACATTTACCATTACTAAAGTTTTAACTTAGGCTATGTTTATATCACCTTATTTTTACTGATCTAATCTGAACTTAGTTTTTCTGATCTAATATGGTCTTGTCTGATGTGTATTGATCTTTTATAAAACATATTATTACTTTGTATCTCGTTACTAGTATTACTATTACTACTATATCTTTTAATTACTATCACAACTAATAATAATAATAATAATAATAATAATAATAATAATAATAATAATAATAATAATAATAATAATAATAATAATAATAATAATAATAACTATTATTATTATTATTATTATTATTATTATTATTATTATTATTATTATTATTATTATTATTATTATTATTATTACTATTACTATTACTATCATCATCATCCTTATTATTATAATAGGACAGCACAATTTTTTTAAAAGAACACATAGTTATGAACATACAATTAAAAATAAAAGAACACATATTTTAGGTAATAACTAGTTTTTAGGCACGGGCTATGCCCAGGGTACTTATATATTTCATTTATTAGTATTTTACATTGAAATTATAACACCAAATATTATTTGGTTTAGTGGTCAAGACATTGGTGTATAAACTTGAGGTCATGGGATCAAATCTTATACCATATATAAATTAACTTTTTATATTGTACATTAAGTACATGAAGTCAAAACTCTAAGGGACGGTGCCACGTGGCACTATTCCAACACCTTTTAGTATATTAGTATAGATAAATTGTTCATGAAAATAAACATATTATTTATGTTTAAGATCTGTATATAATAAGAACTTAGGTTGTAAGGAAAAGAACATATAATTATAATAATAAAAAAGAAAGAACTCTATTAAAAGAACACTCTAAAAATAAAAAATAGATATTACTTTTATGTTGATGACATGTTCGGATTTAACTAGCAACATGTTGTTGTTATATCAATCAATTATTCTTTTTTATTATAAATAAACCTATAAATTATATATAGTCTATGATCTTAGATAAAATTGTAAAATGTTCTTCTTATATTATTGTCATGTTCTATATAAACCTTTTCTAAAAGGTAAGTTGAAATTCCTTGTAGGGAAAATTTGAAGGTGATGCCTCCCACCAAAAGGCATGCTTGAAATCCTTAACTATCGTTACTCATCTCTCCGTACGATTGGAAGATGTTTTGGAGTACTTAAAAAGAGATGGAAAATATTGTCAAACATGCCAAAAATGGACGTTCCATAGCAATTGACTATTGTGGTTTGTGCATTCACACTTCAAAATTTCATTCAATTGCATGAGTTGGATATACCGATTTCAATGATCGTAAATATCGCACCAAGTAGAGTAGATTGTGTGATATGTTCAATGACTTGCGCAAGAAATAAATGAATAAGGTACAACTTAAAATTGCTAGGGATGGAATTGCACCGTTGATCAACATTGCAAAACATGAGCAAATTCAGCATTTAAACTACATCGAATGTTAGTTTTTCAAGTCATAACGCATACCATTTAAACAACAGATGTGCGGCCTGAAGGGGAGGATAACTCAGCATAACATAGTCTAGAGGTTCAAAGATCTCTACAAATTACAATTTTATATGCAGATGAGGCAGTAGGAATCTTCATAAGCCTTGAAATTGCATCAGCCGCCTTCGGTGTGTAGGTCTCCAAATGGATCCTGATGATTTCTAGTACCATTGCGTATTGTAACAAATACTTTGTCACAGCATGATCAATCATTTGATAGCTGTAAATGTCAATGACTTTAAGCGTTGATGACAAACACTTGGGCACTAAAGTTGGAGGCAGATCAGACGGCTCCTCCATTTCGCATTCTGGTGCCCACAGCTCCTCCCTTTCCCATTCTGGTGTCCACATCTCCCGCTTTTTCTAGCTTTACACCCCAAATAAAAAGAAACATGATTCACATTCATTTTTAAAGAAAAAAATCTGATTATATTATGGAACAGCACATGAATTCGTCTACTTACTGTCATTCTTTTGCTTAAAATTAAGGAGCTCTGGATGGAAAGATAAGGCAATGGATCGGTACTTCCCCCATATATAAGCGACACAAGGTTGGGTGCATGTTCGCAGAGCAGAACGAGCATCGTTAAATGTAAAGGATGCTGCTTATACAACCAGGAACTGACATCTAAACATGTTAATTGATGAAATATGGGAAGTTGATTAACGATGCTGCCATCTAGTTTTGCAGCAAAATGATCGAACTGCCAGAAAAGGGGGAAAGATATATAGTAACACATATAAACAACAAATATATTATGTACATGAGAGAGCATGACTTTTACCAAATCCGTGGTAATGATTATATCCAAAGTTTTCAAGCTGGGAATTCGCTTCAATATTTTAACCAGTTCAATAGCAGATTTACCAAAGACACGAAACTGAGCTTCAACTAATGACGGGGCTTTAATCTTCAACTTAATGTCTGAAACATTATCATCAATAGATAGATATTCAAGACTTGGAGCATCAATTATTACAGTTCGGCTCCGCAATTCGCTCAAAATACGATGTATCTTCAATCTCCTTGATGAAGAAGAACAGGAACAAACACTCCACAAATTCGCACAATAGCTAATAACAAATTCTTCAAGACATGGTAAACCCGACCAGAAGATATCATCTAAACGAACATCGTCGTCAATGAAATCAAAAGTTTCAAGGTGGAGAATCAGGAGCTTTGGTAGGAAGAGATTTGATAAGGGAAACCAGGGATCTATTCCAGCGCCATCCAACTTTAGCACCTTAAGAGTCTTACTCACCCCTTTGGTGGTCTTGTTTTCTTTTTTTGTAATGTCCTGCAGCTAACCTCAATTTCAAAGATGTTCCGTCTCATAATATTCCTCATCCATGAACAGACATGCAACATATCTATATCCTCATAAAACTGAAGTCGAAAGAGTCGTAAGAAAGGTGCATCATTAAGAATCAGAACTCTATCAACAAAAGTTTTCAAACTTAACAACGATCGTTCATAAATGTCAGTAACAGCAGGTTGTATTTGTACTTCAGAAAAGTCAATAACAGGGACTCTTGTCCAAATAAACTCCCATCTTTTGGACAATACACTTGTTGCAACAGCTTCTTTGGTCTCCAGGAAAGATAGGATATGAGTGAGAATCTCATCCGGTAAGCTACTAATCCTGTCTACGTCTTCAATCTCCGTCATTGTGGAACTTCTATGAAACAATACCAAGAAAATTAAATGAACTAATGGTTAAAAAATTAGCAAAGATGATTAAAGAGAATAAACAAGGAAATAAGAACAGATGGAAGCAATGTTATAGACTTACAGATTGACAAAGCTTTGATATTGAGCGAATTGCGCTATGCATTGTACTGAGACGAGAAGCTAAACCTTGTTGGATTTTTATAGGGAGATATCATAGGTACAATAACAAGTTTGCAAAAGCAAGCCCTATTAAATTGCAAATTAGTAGGTGCACACGTCCGTATGGTGAGGAAGGTGCGCACGATAAACATCAAGCACTATGTTATGAATATAAAGACCAATACCAATGAACTATACTAACAGATATGTACATATGTTCATTTGACTTGTTACCCATGTACATGTGTTTATTGGTATTGGTCTTTATGTTCATAACCTAGTGTTTGATGTTCATCATGCGTACCTTCCTCACCATACGGACGTGTGCACCATCTATGGATTGCTATTAAATTGTATAGCAGCTAACGCTTATTATACTTTAACTCTTTCGTTTCCAAGTACAAAGCTATCTTCTGTTTTCAACTTCCGAGGAAGTAGAAGTGTAGGAGTCTCCAAAACCTTGCTTAATAGGTGATTAATGAAGCAACCACGTAGAAGTCAATTGAATCGTTACCTAGAAGATTGTTCTCCGCGATATACTTTCATTTAATACCTTTATTATGCTCTACGGAGCAACAAATCTCCATCAGTACTACCATGGAGAGTTAAGAAAAACGACGAATAAAATCACGAGTATTTATCTGCAGTCATTAAAAATGATTATATTTATATAAAATAATTAAGATTGTTGTATAATATAGACTGAAATTATATGAATTCAAATATGATAGTAATATATACCTTTCTTATCTAATATCCCGCGCCCATTACCTTCTACCTTAAAATCAAGAAAATTTCTCAAATAATTGCAACACTTGCTTTTTAAATGATCATTGACCAATGAGGCTTGATATATTCGTTTTACTTCTTTCTTTTTTCAAAATATCGACCATTCAAAATAAAATTTGGAACAAGTGTTGCAATTATTCAAGAAACAGTTGCTGCAATTTTACAGAAAACAGTTGTATACATGACTTCAAATACTATGAGAGTATCGCGGTAGCCCTACGTTGACACCTGAAAAGTGATACACAAGAAAATTGGGAGAAGCCACGAGCTGCAACTCAATCACTTATTCACTATCATAAGCTCAGTCAACCAAACACCTCAGCAACCTGGGTCAATGAAGGGCTCTGATCATATCAACAAAATAGTGACTTCAATTAGGAAAGAAATAGTGACATTAGAGCTTTGCTGCAAAAGATATCTGAGTACAGTTCAATCTTATCAAGAAGAAGAAGTTCTGCATGATAATATCCATATCAAATCCACAGATTTATTTGTCATTCACGATGACAACAATTGAAAAAAAATGTGAACAAAATTTTTCACGAGCACAAATGTAAGGTTAATATGGCTCAAATGTGTGACCAATTTGGCTTCTGAGTCTGAATGGACTCTGACATTTCATATTCAGCCTCTTCAGAATATTCACATCATGCAGCAGACATTCTACATCTTCAGGCAGGAAGTTAGAATAAATCTCCTGAATAAAAATGTTCTTGAGGTGAGATAGCAGATATTCAGGCATAGACCGAGGAGGAGTCTTGCGCAATTCATCTATGTCCCTGATTATTCCTTGCTGCTAATAGTATCAAGAATGCAATCAAGTCATATTCTTTTAAAAGACACTGGAGTAAAAAGTTAAATAATATCCATAAACTGGATTTCCCGCTAACCTTGTTATTCAGGATAAGAACTTCTAAATCAGGGGAGCATTTGATAAACTCGATCACTAGCTTCTTCCAGCAAAAATCAACACCAATACCCAAGGCAAGCGTTGTCAGACTGAAAAACCTAGGCAGATTTAAATCATGGGCCGCACATAGCAACTATCAAAAAAAAAATTAATGTTTTAGTATCATAACAATGACAGACCACCTAATTACAATTAGTAGCATGATTACCATTGTACTTGTGAGTGTGTCCGAGTGTATAATATTATAGGAATGTATCTAAATAAGGTGATGTACCTGAACAAGATCATTAGAGAGCATAAGAAGCTTGGTGTTGGCTAGACCTTTGAAGAGATTACAGACACGTTGATGGCAAAGACTGTAGTTATCAGCAGGTACAGCAGTATGGCGGAGATCCAGATGCGCATTAATCAAAGTTTCCAAATTCTTTACCACAAACTCATCTGATATACGACCTTTCACATGGAAGTACTCAAGAGTTGGTGCATTTATGAAAAATTTGTAGGGGCAATCTACCGATATGTCGGTCACAAATTTATAACTAAAAGAGAAATATCTTAATGTATGTCTAGAAATATCTATCACTCTCGGCTTCTCTCTTGTGGTTTCTTCTATAACCAATTCTTCAAGAACATGACAACCCAAAAGCAAGTTTTGAGTACACTTGTCATCTAGATACATCACCCTCCTAATTTCAAGTATCTTAAGCATAGGGAAGCAAACAAAAGAAGGGACAGTGAGAGGCATGCGAGATAGTTTTAAGACAACAAGTGTGTTGGACATGAAGAACTTCCTAGGGAACCTGATAAATTCCTTTTGAACAGACAAAAAGAAATCAAGTTCAAGCTCCAAAATATCACGGGAAATGGCTACATGCAACCATGTACGAATAGGAGCAGGACTATTATGACACTCATAAATTAGACGGAACTTTTGGATATGTGGGATGTCATTAAGAAGCAATACTCTATTCACAAAATTCTGGAAGGTGATCCCTGATCCCTGATTTGCATTTATGTTAATGAGAGGATAGAACTCTCGAGGAAGCCTAGCATCAAAGTCGAGAATGGCAACAGAAGTCCAGAGGTATTTCCATCTAGCTGACAGAATACTGCTCGCTACAGCATATTTAGTTGGGAGAAATGATAGGATATGACAAATGATGTGGTCAGGCAAACCACTGATCCTATCTTCACCTTCTTCAGAACCAAAATCCATCAGATCTGCTTCTCTCACTTCTACGGCAACAAAAAGAAACAAAAGGAGATATATTAAAGCATCAATTTACTTCCAAGGAAGTTTTATCATTCAAGTGAAATTTATAGACAATTGATAGTATTTGATAGGGGAGAGAGGTAATAAGTGCTTACATAAAACCAGAAAGATCAGATTTCTCGAAGCTTAAAACATATCTGTAACTTATGATTTTACGGATCCATTTGGCGGGATTAGTCATCCGTTTTCATGCAGAAAAGAAAAAAGTTGACCTTTTGCTAGACGACATTTTTATTTAATCAGAGCTTTACTTTTTCTCTACGTTACATTTCGGTGAATTTGAAAGTAAAACAAGACCTCGCTCAACAATAAATGTTTCTGAAAAAACCAGACTTGTAGAGTACGCACGTTATTCATTTTCTTCACTAAACCCCATTTCCTAAACCCCATTTCCAATCTCTCCACAAATAATATAGAAAAATAAAGAACAAGATAACCTACTCCACTGCCTTCAGATCTTAAAAATAAAATGCAATCACACCAAAAATGTAGAAAAAATCAAAGGTAGTTTTCACAGAAATCATCATCTAGCAAGCAACAAAATTTCACTCCCCTTTTTATCCACTTAATGGTGCAAGCCCTTATAGATCTAAACACCAAATAAAAAGATAATAAATATAGTCTATGAAGATTGGTATGAGAGCGTAGAAATAACTATAGGTACCTTCAGCGTGGCAGGAACTACAAGTTTTAAGCCACACTAGCTCCTTCCGTTTTTCATTTGTATAGCAAACTGATTATATCTTTCTCCTTGTATCCCTGGTCATATATTGTGACTGGATCTATAATTTACACTTTTGCTGGGCAATTTAGGTAGTGGCCCAAAAAATAAATTAATCTCCTAGTATTGACGGATAAGATTTTTATCCATATAAGTTCAAAAAGTTTCCATTAAAGTTCAGATTTCTTGACTTCACAGTACACCTTTTAGAATATTTTTAAAAAAAATAAAAAATTAAAGAACAAAATACTTTTATTAAATGTAATGCCACTATATTGAAAGAACATGGAAAAGAAATAAGAAAGACATTCATGTAATTATAAAATCCCACAATAATTACAGGATTTTAGAGAAGAAAAACATCTATTTTCTTGTTGACTGGCTTATCACATATTTCCTATTTTCCTTTCTTGTCGCTTTTATTCTTAAAAGCATAAAATCTCTGGGAAGAGATTTGCAATCTCTCCATCTCATATAGTTTGCCACTTCGGGATTTGTGTATTTGGCACACAGACTGCAAGGCACAAATTCAAAAGATGGCACACCAATTGGCAAGGAGGAAATAGCTCAAAAAAAAAAGCTAGCAGTACAAAGAATCCTAAATGACCAAGTTCTCAACTGTAGATATTGTCAGGAGTGAACCCTAAGTAAAACAATCAAATTGGACAACGGAGTATCCAGCATGATCCCCAGTCAACATCAGGTTTCACAGTATCCGAACGAAATCATGATATAGTGTATATATGAAAATTCTGGATTTCTTTTCAAGCCACTACAAACTAGAAAGAACTGTCCCTGGCATCTAGATTGTTGCAATTTTGTACAACAGAAGGGATAAAGGAGAATAAGGCATCCACTTTTTTCTATTTAATCATGTTCAAGTTGATTGAGCTGATGCCATAAGTAAATCAACAATAATTGAGCTACAAAATACAAGATAAAATCGTTCATGGCCTAGGTAAGCAAGCCAGTGCTTCATGCAAAACACCATCTCCAGAAGTCAGAGCCCTACAAAACTGTTCTATAAAAAACACAAAGCCAAAACAAATTCAAGATTTCTGACCCATTAAAGGCAACATTAATGACTGAAAGATATGAAAAGCCAAAATCCAACTAACGGATAGAAAATATGAAAAGCCAATAATCCAGATAACGAATAGAAAAATTCAACAGGCAAATTGACATACAATAGCAGAGCACAGATAACCAAGCCATCAAAAATAGATGCAGAATAACACCACTAAATTCAAGGATCTTTAAACCATATATGAGGGAATTTATGAGTCCTAAGATGATAAGTTGGACCTGAACAAGAACATGACTTACTGAATTTTTTTCTCCAGAAATGTTAGTCTCTAGTATACCAACATTCGAGTTTATCAACCAGAAGCATAGCCATTTGCAAAATCTTGATAGTTCTCCAGAGGTTGAAGACATCACAACAAGACAAAAACTTTGGCGCATAGGATATCTTTGAGAGTTACCCATGAATGTTGCCTCCTTTCCTTGGATTAGATCATGAAGAGAAGCCCACCGCCCCAATCTCACTATCACACCACTGGAGGAACAAATTATTACGACTTCTATTAGCATTTAGCAGAGAGCAACGTTTTACACACGGAGAAGATCAGCTGTTATGCAAGGTTACATGCAGTATTGCAGATAAAACAGTAACAATGAACATCAAAAAGCAAATCCAGTTCACAAGAACTCAAATAGAATATAAGTGGTCGGACTCCTAACATTGATCATAGAAAAAATGCAGCTTATAGTATATAGACTTTCGACATTTGATGTTAATACAATCATGTAACAGGACCCAGCTTCACCACTCTCCACTCTCCAGAGTAACCAAATATATACTTCTAGAAGAGAGCTAGAAATCACAATGTAAGTTATACTTAGGAAGCAAGAATTTGATCTTTGACACAGTTAAAAGCATAATGATCGGCATATAATTTATATACAAAGTTCTCCAAAGTTAAAGCTACAGATGCATATCAAGGCATTACAGATGACCGGGGGGGGATTATTTGGAACAGCCAGTTCCTCTTTAGAATTTGGCATATTTTCCAAACTGAATGCCCAATATCAATAACCTTATAGATCAATGTGTGAACTGGACATAACAAGCTAACCACTAAAAAACAGAATACCGAGCATAGCCTCATCAAAGACGGGCATGACAAGTTAAGAAACCACATATTAAGCTGAACAAAAGACTCAAAAGACTAGACATAGATAAGTCCATGTTAAAATATTGTTAGCGTAAAACTTTATACAATCTGAAAAACTAAGCAATGCAGAATAGAGACATAAATGGTCATCTTTTTCGGTACCGTCTTTCCATCTCCTTACGCAGAAAAATTATGGAGAAAGCAAGCAGTAAAGTCAAGCATATCAGGACATATACAAGCAGATGCTCAGAAAGGTTCCCAGTAAAGTAGGTATGTCCACTCTGCAGAATATACAAGCAGATGCTCAATAAAGCATACGAGTGATACCATTGGAATTAATGATCTAATCAGCAAAGATAATTCTGACAGTCTTTTGGTCCACCCACAACAGTTCAAGAAGCAATATCCAGTATTTGCAAATCATCTCATTAGACTAAACAAATCACTAATTCAATAAGAAAAGTTTCAGTAATCTAATAAGAATAGTCCGACTTTTAATGGAGTAGCCTAAAATGAGACCAAAAAATCATATGATGAAGATTAGCCAATAAGTAGGCAGCATTGGTAGTTTTACATAAATATAATTTTATTTGCCTGTTCCCTACATTTAAGAACTAAATATTGAACCTCTTGATAACAAAGCCACATAATTTCCTTCAAAAATGGATTAGCAAGACAAATTTGAAATAAGGAGAAGACGTAACAGAACAGCATGTTGGCAAGTCACTTAAAGCCACAATGTCAAGGATTCTTTTCAGCAACCATCAGAGACATATTAAATATATCTAGAGGAGTAGGGCCATCAGTAGCTATGACAAGGAAAAAAATAGTTGTTGAGCAAGCATGCAATGTGTATATATGTATTAAGTATGATCAACACTCAAACCTCCACAAATAGAAAACATCATCAATTTAGGAAACAAACATACATTGCTAAAAGTAAAGTTGACGGGCAGCATACCAGAAAAGGCATTTAGTTAGGAAACTAATTAAAGTGCCACTAGAACTCCGCCATATACAGAGAATAAAAGGCAAGCTTAGCTTACATTTGAGAAGATTTAATCCACAACTCCTTTTGTTAATTTCGGAAAAGCTCAAGTGTGGCCCTGGGAAGATTTATTCAACCAGCTATCAGATATAACTGCTCAAATGAAAGACACCAATAAATTAAAAAGCCTTCCAAGAGAGCTTCCACCAAATACTTTGCTTTCGGGTTATCATGTTCTTGAAGAGTTAGCCGTAGCAAAATCCACAAGGGAGCAGCCAAGGGTGATATCCATATATAGAGTGAAAAGTTTCTCTTTTGATTATAGATTTGTGATTGATATAATGGTTCCTTGCTCCCAAAATTCTCTCATCCCTTATATCTTGAATAATTCCATGTCAAAGGTCATATGTCAGGTGACTGTCATAAAGAGGTTGCCAACTTTGATTAATGTGCATCTGGAATTCCACTAAACAACTTCTCTTGCTGATAACTACAGTCTACCATCAGCTGCTATACATCAGATAGTTTTGCCACAAAAAGTTTAGCAACCTTAACAGTACGCATGTGGGTTGCTGTCAAACACTTGCTCATGCTGAAATCTATACTATTGCCACCATCAAGCACTGAACGCCAAGTCATTAGGCATTCAATCACACAAGAAGCTGTGGAGATATTCATGCATACACTAGATTAAAGATTGGGCCCCTACCGATTTGGAGCCATATGAGCATGCTTCTTCACGCCCCTGGTAGAACAAGAAAATTACACAATGATGAATGATAAATGACAAAAAATCAACTGTTTTTCTTGAATCGTACTTTTCTTCTCATTAATATATGTACAAGATAAACTACAAGGCTTGACATGAAAGTTCAATATAGTAAATTCTGTTACACCAAACTGAGCTTCAAAATAAAACTATGCTTACAACCTTTAGATTGTGTGATGACATCAAGTTATTTAAAAACATTCATCACTCCCTTTGTCCCAGAAAATGATAAAATTTCTGATTTATATTTTAACACTAGATGTTAAGTCTTGGAACCACAGTCCGAAAATCAAAGCGGAAAAATTGTGGAACAGTACATAAACAAGATATACAAGAGTGGTATATGATACAAGTACATTAGTATTGTTCCCAACTTTCCTTATTTTTCTCCAACTGCCAAAGCGCAGTAAACATTTTCGGAAAAAAAAAAAAAAACAAAAACAAATAGATAGAATTTGAAAAATGAAAAAAAAGTTAAATGCAAACTTTTTTCAACAGAAAAATATAGTAACTGATATATTAAAGCATTGTAGTTTGTAAATAAATCATGGTCAAAAGCAAATCCAATTCAATGAGTACATGACAATTTAAAAGTCTAACAAAACAAACACTTCCATAAAGGATCATAAATTCAGCACAAAGTCTAGATATATCACACTAGGTAAACAATTTGAAACTAATCACAAACAAGATCTAATAGCACCATCAGGAAAAGTAAAATATCACAAATTTTCAAGAGTGGAATAATTCTATCACTTCCTCAAACAAAATTTTCCTCAAATTCGGAACTATAATGTTCATTATTCTGATAATTAAGTTAAGAGCTACTCCTCCCTGGAGTCTAGTCCCCACCAGATAATTCTCTTGAAGGTGTTTTCTTTCAATAAGGTTGTCTAACCTCTACTATATATTGTGAGAAAATCTAGGGCTCAATTTAGCAACTTAAAATTTCTCAATCAAGAACAATGTATTAGCCTACATTACCAAATTTCTCGAGCAAAATGGATAAGGATTAAATTAAGGTTTCCCAAGTGAAATCCAACATTAATTTGTAAAACCTAGTATAATAATCACCAATCAATGATCATTGGTGCAAAGGAAAATTAACCTAACCCAAAATAAATCATAAGAACTTAAAATATTCTAGTTACAACACAAAAGATTCTAAATTTGGCACAAAAAAAAGCAAAATCTAGTGCAATTAAGGATTTAATCATAAAGAGAGCAAAAAAGATGACGATCAATTAAGAAGAAGAAGGTACCTGAGTAACTGAAAAAGATGAAGGAACCAATTGTTATTTTCATCTCGCAATTGTTTTCAGGATTTAACTGATGAATTGTTCTTATGAATTTTGAATCAAAATTGGGGTTCATCTCTCTCTAACTTTGGGAATTTCTCCTCTTTGCTAATAAATTGTATGTATCGTGTAGGGAATAGGGATACAGATTGCCGATCTAGAAGTAACGAAAAAAGGGCAGTTGTTGAAGAAACTGACAATTGGAGTTGTAGTCTTGTAGATACTCCATACATATTCTCCCATTATCTGTATGTTACGTTACGTACTTACGTGCATTGATTGGCGTACTGGCGTAGCGTAGTGCATAGCATAGTATTACACTGTTATTGTGTTAAAAGAGTTGATCTAGGGATGGAGGTGGGGCGGGTCTCCCGATCTAGTAGGTGGTGGGGCGGAAATAGGGATAAAAATCATACCCGCCTTGGGGATGGGGATGGCTTTTAAGTTATATCCGCCCCATCCCCACCCCACCCCGCCCCGCCCCGTCAATACCCGCCCCATCTTTAAATAAGTTTGAGTTAAAAGTCAAAAATATCAAAAGTCAATGGGCCTTTATATTATTTTTGGGTCGTTTCATTATTTATGTATTTTTAGGCCTTTTATATTTATCAATGTCAAAAATATTGTACATGTTTCTTTCCTTTCAAGGTGGGTCTGAGGTGGGGATTTGGAGGGTGGTGGGGCGGGGGAAATGGAGATTAGGCGGGTATGGATACCCACGCGGGTGGTGGGGCGGGGATGGTTTTATGTTCATATCCGCCAGAGCGGGGATGAGGATAGCCTTTGTACCCACCATGGGGATGGGGATGGGGATGGGGATTATATTTATAGGTGGGGATGGGGATGGGAAGAACAAAATCCGCCCCGCCCCCAGTTGCATCCCTCTGTTGATCATTTGCGAGCTTGAGTCAGATGTAGGTTGGACGAACTATTTAATTTTCTCTACAACGGGATTAAAGAGTCAAATCCCGACCCTTTTTGCTGGCTAATATATGTTGTTGTCACCCGTCCTTTTAAATAGGGTGCGCCAACTCGTAGGCTAACAGGCTTGAAGCCTTTTTTAAATAAAGTGCATATCCTAATAAAATTAATTTGATGATGTAAAAAGAAAGCACAATAAATAAAGAAAAGGAACGATTTTTCCCTAATAGTACCATTGTAGCAATTCTAAGAATACGAAAACATTAGCTATTTCTTTTAAACAAAATGTATACTGAAGATGGTTCAATTTAAGAAATCAATCAATGGCGGAAAAAAAGTATAAATTAACAACTTAAAAAAATATACATATTACAAGCCTTTGTGTCGGTTTAGTCAAAATGAAAATGATGTTACGTTGTAGACTTTTGTTCAACTGCAATTCCGCCAAACTGATAGAGTTAAGTGACTATAAAGTACAAACACGCCTCCAACTTAGCGTTTCGCGTTTCAAACACCAGAAATGACACAACACGTGTCAAACACACATCAGACACGTGTTAGAAAAATGAGGAAACATTTTTTGAGTTGAAAGTTTATGGGAAACGTGAAATAAAGGGAAAATGATGTTTCCCTAGCATTTCCCTTTTGTTTACCTTTTTTGTGAAATTAGAAAATGACGTTTCATGTTTTCGTGTCGTGTCCGTATCCGCTTCACGTTTCCGTTCTCGTGCATCATAACTTAAGAGTAGAGAGGAAGAGAGAAAAAGTCGGAGTTGTGGTTGCGTGGGAGTAAAGACTTTGAGAGGAAAAGACCATATTTTAGGGTTTTCTAACATTAGTAACTTGACTTTTCTTTTTTATGTTTAGTATATGTTTTTAAATTTTTTTTAATCCCAATCTAAATAGGACACTAGTCGGCTCTAGACGGTTATAGTATTCTAAGTTTCTAATAATTTTATGCCTTATTTATTTAACTTTTTCAAGAAAAATATATAAAAGAATATAAATAAAATTTATTCAACGGGCTGGGTGGCTCAACTCGATTATATAATTTTGGTTGGCTGTAGACGTCCATTAAATTTTAGCGGGCGGGCTTGGTCCTCCTATCAATTAATTCATTTATAAAAACGTTGTCGAAGCCTACTTCACTAACAGACGTAGTGGATTTTCCCATCCATAATCAGTTGAATTCTATGAAATAACACCCGACTAGGGAAGCAAAAGCTAACACAAGTACAACAACATGATAACCCGACGGTTGATAGTATAGCCGGCAAAATAGACCAGTACCCCCCCGACACGACCCGAGACCCGTTTTCCACCCGAAAATATGACCCGAAATGGAACTGAAACCCGAAATAACCCGACCCAAAAGTAAATAGACCAGAATACAACCGAACTCGAATCTACCCGACCCGAATTTGACCCGATAATGGTGACCCGAACCCGACCCGAAAAGTTGTCATATTAGTTATTTTTTAAACAAATTTAAGGAAAAAAAATTGGCATATGTGACTTATACACTTCCCATCTATCATTTCACTTAGTTTTATTAGTCTTATATGTGTTTTATCTATTTGCTAAATTAAAAACCCGATTTAACCCGACCTAACCCGACCCGATGTGACCCGAAATTCAATAAATTTGAGATTGACCCGTTCCAAACTGTCCCGACTCGACCGTAACCCGAACACAGAATTGACCCGATTATGACCCGACCAGTACCCGACCCATATGACCTGTTTGCCACCTCTAGTTGATAGTATACAAGCGGGTTAACCCCACCGGCCTAAAACCTTTTATGTCGAAATTCCTAAAGACATTAATTTCCTCTTGCTTGTTTTTAGAATACAAAACCTTCAACCATATCTTCCCCTCAAAGAAAAAAAATTGTAGTAGTGCAAGTAAACATTGCGATGGAAGTAATTGAATCAAGGGATGAAGGTAGAGAAGAAGAAGTTAGTCTTAGTAAGGTTATTTGTAATAAGGGTGAGTTTATAGGGGAAGCAACGAAGCAAATATGGTTGGCAGGACCATTGATTGGCGTGAGCATATTACAATATTGCATTCAAATTATATCTGTTATGTTTGTTGGTCATCTTGATGAGTTGTCTCTCTCAAGTGCTTCTCTCGCCAATTCCTTCGCTTCTGTTACCGGCTTTTATGTCTTGGTCAGTTGCTTTAATCTTTTGTTTCATGGAGAAACTTTGAACTATTTTTGGGCTTTACGTGTTATAATAATAATTTGCATAAATATTGATGATGGTTATTTTTATTGGATGTTTGGTTCCGAATTGGGATGGTAATGTAATTTGTTTCCTAGGATAACGTAATGTGTTACCATAAAATCGAGGAGGGTTGGGAAATAGTAATATCATATGTTCATGAGATGAAAATTGTTAACTCGTTTATCATGCCAATCAAATCGACATGTGACCAAAATTGTTTCTTGCTTTTGTTTTGCTGTACTAGTTTCACTGTAGTTGTTTTTACTAATACATAAAAACAAGGCAAAATTGGCCTCAACACCCTGAACTATAGCTCGGGTGCACCCAACACCACCAACTACGACTAGTAGCCTAAACACCACCAACTATGGGGTGAGGTGCATTCCATATCATAAATGAGGCCTGAAGCCTTAAATGTTGCCGAAGACAGTGGGTTTTTATGGTACAGACTGCACCCCACCCCGTAGTTGGTGGTACAGACTGCACCCCACCCCACCCCCTAGTTGGTGGTGTTTAGGCCACTAGTCATAGTTGTGGTGTTGGGTGCACCCGAGCTATAGTTCAGGATGTTGAGGCCAATTTTGCCTAAAAACAAATATAGTAGTTCAAATGATGGATCGAATTCAATGTTTATTTTCAAAATATGTACTTTTTAGTTTTTATATATACTTTTCCTAATAGTTGATTGCGAAAATGTGGATTGACAAGCGTCAAATCTCATATGATGCAATAGAAAAAGAAGGAATTATTAGTGAATTGAAGGTGAATATAGTCATGTAGATAGATTGTTTTATTTATCTCTTTGTTTGGAATCGAATGTAGAGGGATCCGGACATCTGGTTGCTGCTGTAGCCGTTAACTTGTTAATAGGTTAGTGTTTATATTAATGTGCTGTAAAGATAAACTTGTCAATTGTCCCTCTTACAAGAGAGTATGGAATCATTGGCCAATACCTTGTCTTGTTAATTTTATATTCTGATCCAAATATTAGTGCTAGAAAAACTTGTCTTTCACATTTTTGGGTTTCAAGGAACTATATTCAAATTGTAGATAAAGCACTTTTAACTTGCCAAAAGAACAAAAATTGATGGGCTTTACCAGGTGTTTGGAGCTACTATTTAGTTGAAGTTTTGGGTGTTCTGTTTTTTATTGCCTGTGAACTAGTGGAAGCTATTTTAGTGAGACTCTTGAATTCGCCTCAAGTATTTGTGTTAGATCATCTGTATTCCAAGATAGGTTGGACACTTCAACGTTCCATTTTGGGCCAAACTTATGATAAGTTTTCATAAAGTTATATAGCCATGTCGGAGACTTGGAAAGAACCCGTGTCCAGCATGAGTACTCGAGTCCGAGCAACATTGGTTGAAGTTTCTAGCTTCTTAGGTTTAAGTCATTATTTGATCAATGGATAAAGAAGAGATAGAGTGGAAAATTAGGAGAGTGCTAGAGTTGGATGTTTTAGATCTTATTCCACAATCCAAAATTTTGTTGTAGATGATAAATGTAGTGAACTTGATAGAACTTTTGGCACAATAAAATGGAGTTTGTAGGCTAAGTTGCTTAATATACAAATATCATTAGATTTGGGATGCTAGCTCTTTGTAGAAACAATCACCACGACGTTTTTCAACTCAAAAATTCATATAAAAGAAGAGAACCAAGTATAATAGATGAGAAAGTATGGGATAAAGCATGAGAATTCTGTATACATGAGTAATCAAGCTAAGATTGATGTGTAACTAGTTTCTCATATCATTTTACTAATTCAGTCATTATGCATAAAGAATACACTCCACTGTATTTTGCTCAAATACAAGCGATAATTTTTGCTTCCAGATGAAGCTTTAAATAACAGATAGAATTAAGCCAATTCAGCTAGTTGCATCTTTCACGAGTCTTAATTAGTCTTATGTTGCATTAGTTCAAGTCCTATTTTAGTATATAGATCAATTCTCAGTGATGCATTATAAAATAACAAGAGGGACACACATGTTGGCTTCTCCTATGTTCTTCATCCTCGCATTCCCAGTATACATCTATGAACTTCATTCTATATGTTCATTTTTAAAAGTGTCTTTTGTTTTTACACTATAGTATATTGATTTAAGACTTAACTCTTTGTAGTTAGGGATGAGTACTGCACTGGAGACTCTCTGTGGGCAATCTTATGGAGCTAACAAATATCGGATGCTAGGCATTCACACACAAAGGGCAATGATAATCCTCCTAATCTTTAGCATTCCTCTTTCAATCATTTGGTATTTTACTACGATATTCTTATCCTCTCGTCACCAAGACCATGACATAGCAAGGGGAGCTGGAGTTTTCAACCGTTGGATGATCCCCTGGCCTATTTGCCTATGGACTACTTCAATGTCTCAACAAATTTTTGCGAGGCTCGAGTATTGTCCTCCCAATGATGATTACTTTCGGTGTAGCAGCTCTTCTCCATGTTCCAATCTGCTGGACTCTTATATTTAAACTCGGACTTGGGATCAAAGGAGCTGCTTTAGCAAATGTTATATCGTATTGGATCAATTTCTTTTTGCTAGCAATTTATGTAAAGTTCTCCCCTGCTTGGACGAAGACATGGGTTGGGTTTTCGAAAAGAGCATTTCGTGATAGTTGGACTTTTCTTAAGCTTGCGATTCCTTCAGCGATCATGATTTGGTATATAGATTGACATTCACTTGATGTTATTTTTGATATCATATGTTGGATTTACTTTTGTCTCATGTTTTGTGTTGTTGCAGCCTTGAGTATTGGTCATTTGAAGCGGTTGTACTACTCGCAGGTCTTCTGCCAAAGCCGAAGCTTGAGACATCAGTGTTATCAATAAGGTTTGCGGTCTTATTCTTTAATATAAACCCCATCTTTTATGAGAATTGTTGTATATAAATTTAGATAAGAACGTGCGTGCTTTGTTATTTGCAGTCTTAACACATGTTGGATGGTCTATATGATTTCTGTTGGCCTTGGTGGTGCCACTAGGTAAGCTTATTTGTGAACAATGCAACAATATATATGCCTTTATCCTTTAAAATAAGGATTACACGCTTCAATTATTGACATGTTGTGATGAATTATAATTACAGCACAAGAGTATCGAATGAACTAGGAGCTGGGCGTCCTAGAGCTGCTCGCTTAGCCTTATTTGTCATGGTGATTATATCTATTATAGAGGGCATAGTGTTGGTCGCAATTACGATTCTAGTACGCCATGTTTGGGGAAGACTATACAGCAATGAAGAGGAAGTAGTCAAATATGTTGCAAAAATGATGCTTCTACTTGCAGCCTCTGATTTTTTAGATGGATTTCAATGTGTTCTTTCAGGTATTTCAATTAATTTGACTTTATTTTCATAAATTCATGCTGAAATATATTTTTGTGCCGTAATATATGTGGAATTTAATTAATATAGGATGTGCAAGAGGCTGTGGATGGCAAAAAATGTGCTCTTTTATAAATCTTGGAGCTTATTATATTGTGGCACTTCCCTGCGCTGTGCTCTTTGCATTTGTTTTGCATATGCGAGGCACGGTAAATCTCTCTCTTTTGTTCTACCTTGCTCAATAATTCCCTCATTCTTTCCTTTCCGTACTAACACAAAACACAAACAAAATAAGTAAATTAATTTTTTATTGTTGTTTTTTTAAAAACATGGTTAGTATAAATGTCACTAGTTTTAAGCTCATTATACAATCTATATATTGCCATATAGAATCTTGAAACCAACAACATAAAACTGGGAGTGATACAGAACATATCCTAAGTTGTTCATTTGAATGTTTTTGTGAGAATACAGGGACTTTGGATTGGAATTATATGTGGGTTATCGGTCGAAGTTATAGTGCTCGTGACTGTAGTTTTATGCACAAATTGGGAAAAAGAGGTACGGTAATTATGATCTATGACAAGTCTTGCCATATTGAAGTCTATAATAACTAATTTGATTGTTGTTTTGTTTCCAGGGTAGGAAAGCTTTAGCAAGATTTGACAATAATCCTGGTAACACAGGATGACCATGACCTCGAGATTTTAGCAATTGGGCATTTTATCATCATCAGGAGCTTGACAAAGTGACGAGACGAGTAACCATTCTAAAACCACACTACTCTACTCTCTATATTCTAGCCTAAGCCAGCATTAGACTCACTCCCATATATAGCGAACAAGGAAGACTTCCAAGACAAAGAAAAGTCCCACATTCCAACTCTTCGGCCTGCCATTGACATACTTTTTGACAACAATATCTAATTGTCTAATTATATATATGACTAGTGTTTAGACCTGTGCAAAATGTATGAGAATTTTGCCAATTTTTTTGTCAACCAAACATCTCACCCATTTCTCGACTCTAGAAATTTCTACGTTCTACGTTTCCTTATACCAATTAAACAAGTGAAAAACCACTTATAGTTGTGAGTTGTGAGACACACCCTTGCATTGTAAAAAAAAATTATGAGCTACACTCGGCAAAAACGTGCTATGAGATACAAGACACAACACCTTTTTTCTGGTACATATGAGGCCTAGGTCAAAACAAGATGAAGCCCTTTTATGACATCTTCCATTTTTCAATAAATGCATCATTTTGATTTTTTAAACTATTTATATAGTACTAAACGTGACCCTATTTGATTATAAATATTGCAAATATTAATGTCATTATTTTAATTGATGTTAGGTTCATGTCAATGTATATTTTTCAAATATCATTATATATATATATATATATATATATATATATATATATATATATATATATATATATATATATATATATATATATATATATAAGGAAAGAGGGGAGCTATGGTGTCCTCCTATAAATTTACTTAATAGCCCATTAGTAAATTAACTATTATCAAAAAAGGGGAAAACAAAGTCAAACTCAAATATAGCATTGAAAAAATTAACTTACATGTTAAAGGCAATCAAATTATAATTGAGCCACCTCTCAAAGAAAAAAAGTTATAAATTGATCCACCAAAAAAAGAAACATTGACTACACGATTTAGTACATTTATGCTAGAAAAAAAAAGTAAAAAGGAATATTACATCACAAAAAAAAAAAAAAACAAATATTTGAATTTTTTCCTTGAATAATGCAAAAGTGGGTTTTAATTCCAGAAATATGCCCAAAGTCAATTTAATACGCGAATTTTTTTTTTTTTTTTTTGTACTTAATTAAAACCGCTACTTCAAATAGCGGTTTACCCTTGTAAGCCGCTACTTCAAGTAGCGGATGAAGTAGCGGTTAAGTAAAAATAAACCGCTACCTGGAGTAGCGGTTAATATTAATTGACCGCGACTTGAAGTCGCGGTTTACTGGTACATGGACCCCCAAGTTCATGTTTGGCGCTGACTAAAGTAAACCGCTACTTCAAGTAGCGGTTCATTAATTGAAACCGCTACTTCAAGTAGCGGTTCATTAATTGAAACCGCTACTTTGAGTAGCGGTTTACTATAATCCCCAAATCCCACCCTAGCTTTCCCAATTTCTCAGATTCGACGATTCACCCTCAAATTTGTTTCTCCCTCTCTCTCTTACTAACCGTCGCCCACCAACCCACACAACACCACCGCCGATCACCGGAGCTACACCACCGTCGATCACCGGAGCTCAGCCGATCAGAACACCACCGTCGATCACAACACCACCGTCCATCACAGCCGCACCACCAACAACCCAGGTGAGTTTTTTTTTGTTTTTTTTTTAAATTTAATTTGCTTAGCATGTCATATTTGTTATGTATTTTAGCTTTGTAACTGTTGTTAGATGGAAATTGTTTAGTTTGATTAGTATAATCTAGTATTTTGCATAATTTAGCATTTTGTGATGGTTGATTTTGCATGAATTGGAAGGTGATATATTGCTGCACATACATCGACTTCTACATCTTCTATGTCTGCTGCCCATACATCTACCACGGCACCTTTGTTTTCGCCTCCAGTCTGTCAGAGGACCTACCGACAACGTTCTGCCACCACTCCATCTTGTCTTGATGCCATTGCAGAGTCTAGTGAGACGACACCTAGTTCATCTAGACCTTCACAAAAGAAGAAGAGGGAGTCTTAGCACTTTCATTTGTTGTTTGTATAGTTAGTTAACACTATGTTAAATATTAAACTTTGTTTGTGATTGACATATTTTCTTAATCTTACTTCGTAATTAAGAAATTATTGGATAAATGTGAATGTGGATGAACTTGGTGTTTGGTGATTGATGTATGCATAGACTTGGTGTTGTTGGATGGAATTTGGTGTTGGAATTGCAGGTTGGAGAGCTTTCTTTTTTATGTTTCTGGCATTTTGGCCAGTTATGGGGAAGCAGCAATGGCTGGTGGTTTTTTTTTTCATAAACCGCTATTCGCAATAGCGGTTTACATATTGCAGAGTATGATCTGTGCTTGCAACATTGTGATCAGGTAAACCGCTACTTGAGATAGCGGTTTATATACATAAACCGCTACTTGAGATAGCGGTTTATGTGTACAAACCGCTACTTGAAGTAGCGGTTTATTTTAAAATAAACCGCTACTTCAAGTAGCGGTTTACCTAGGATAAAAAAAAACATTTTCTCGCGTGCCGTCCTACGTGGACGGTACGCAGGGAATTAAATTGACTTTGGGCATATTTCGGGAATTAAAACCCACTTTTGCATTATTTAAGGAAAAAATTCTCAAATATTTTATCGATCAATTCACTAACACAATCAAGTATTACATCAAAATATAAAATTCAATCAATTACCAAAGTGAAATGATTTATTTAACACAAAAGACTATGTTAATACAACATAAAAGATCCTAAATAAATTCAATTAACATTCTTTTATCGTTCATCAAGTTTAATTTTAAGAACCTATAAGAAAGAATAAGTAAATAAATTAATAAAAGAAGGTTAGTGATAGAGGCTTAACCTATGAAATTTTACCAAAAAAATATCTAATGTTCAAAATTTCACCCCTGTTTATATCTCAAAAGACTAGATTTATGTTTGAAAAAAAAAAGATCAAGCACGCATCGTGTGCATAATATATATATATATATATATATATATATTATATCTCAAAAGACTAGATTTATGTTTGAAAAAAAAAAGATCAAGCACGCATCGTGTGCATAATATATATATATATATATATATATATATATATATATATATATATATATATATATATATATATATAAAATTTTAGTTAATATATAATTAAAGATATTAACATGTCAAAACTTTCCAATGACAAGTGTATCTAGTCAAAATAATGCATCTATTGACAAATAAAGGATGTACCTCTCTGTCCTCCCCGTACGAGTTTGAGTATCAAACACGTGACTACGACTGTGGGAAATATATTATTCTAAACTTCTACTAATGAACTACACAGTGACAAATCCATAATTTAAAAAAAGGGTATGCACATATATATAATGTCTAAATTGTGAATTTAGTTTTTTCAATTTTAAAATCTAAATCACAATGTAGATGATTTCCATCTAAATTATTTATGATTTAACTCCATCTTCAATCTCATATCATTTATGTTTTTTCGATTATAAGATCTTAATTAGTGATGGAAAATAGGTGTTGTTTGGATTGGTACTAGTCGTGTCTAATCAGATTTATCTCGTTTTTGTGTTGAGCTAGGCCCATTCGGGTTTAATAATAGTTGCATACAGTTAGCATTTTAATAATCGAGTCGGTCCACTTCGGGTGGGGGCTATTTTGGGTCAAGTTAGTGTTTGGATTTTTTGAGGTTCCTATGTGAATTATAATCGTTTTTAGTTAAATTGGAAATAGGCATTGATAAAACATAAAAAAAGTATGCATTAATAGATAAAGCTCTAAAAAAGTTCCATATTTTCGGTGATTTAGGCAATTATGTTCGTGTCAATTTTCAAGTCTGATTGACTTTTAGTTTGGAACTTTCAGTTAGGTTCATTTCGAGAATCAGGTGAGTTCAGGTTACCAATTTTGAGATCATTTCTAATATCGAGTTGGATCTATCGGGCTGCCATGTCTAATTTTAATCATCATCAACTAACTAAATAATAACTTCCTTCGTCCAAAATCTTTACTTTGCTTTCCTTTCTAATCATCTATGAAGTGTTTACAAAAGAAAATGCATGCTACAAGAGTTGATCCCATGACCTAAACTTGAATACTAAAGTCTCAATCACTAAACCAAGTAGTGTTTGGTGTTATAATTTCAAGGATTTTTTGTCAAAATTTACCTATTAATTGCAACTTTTTGAAAACAACTACCTAATAAGTCTAATTTTTAAAATAACTACCTTTTATCATGTTTTTTTTTGTTAGCACTACCAATACACGGTAAACGTTAGTAATTCCGTCTGGTGCGCCCCACTTGACAATTCTCTCTATTTTAAAAGATATAAATTTATGGATTTTTTTGTCAAAAACTACCTATTAATTGCAACTTTTTGAAAACAACTACCTTTTATCATGTTTGTTTTTGTTAGCACTACCCATACACAGTAAACGTTAGAAAATACCGTGTATTGGTAGTGCTAAAAAAAAAAACATGATAAAAAGTAGTTGTTTTAAAAATTAGACTTATTAGGTAGTTGTTTTCAAAAAGTTTCAATTAATAGGTAGTTTTTGACAAAAAATCCTAATTTTAAAGTAAAATACTACTATTAAGTGAAAATTATGATTATCCGGGTCATCGCCCATGCCTAAAAACTAGTTTACATTCTAAACCGTGGCCAAAATACAATAAAAAGAAATAATCTAGTCCATTATGTTAAGTTTAATGATTTGTCTCTCGGTTCTCATTCATCTCAAAAGCCAATATATAATACAAGTGTTATAATTCTAAAGAAGTTATAAAGATAACAAGAGTACAAGATATAAGGAACTCTGATCTATAATAAATCTAAATATTATCTCAATTTTACCAACATTATAAATTCGGCTTAATAATAATTTATAGAATCAATATATATATATATAAAGGAGGAACTTTTCGGGAGCATAGGGAGCTCCTCAAGATTTCGAGCTCATAGAGCGCGCCACGTAGGGTTGCCATGTCATTAATTATTATTTTTATTTTTTACAAAAACAGAGTTTTATAAAAATTTAAATACATATAAGGAGTTTTGGATAAGCGAAAATTAGAGTTTGATTTTGAATTAACAACCCAAATAATTATATTATGTAAATTGCGTATAACTTTTGCAACGTAATTCGGAATATTATAATTTTTGTACCATTGGATAGTGCTCGAAATATACTTCGAAATAAGATCCATTTACAATATAGTTCGACAACTTATGAAATAGAGAGCGCCACGTAGGATTGCCATGTCATTAGTTTTAAATTTAAATATTATAAAAAATAGAGTTCTACATATATTTAAATAGCTAAAAGGAGTTTTGGATAGGGAAAATTAGAGTTTCATTTTGAATAAACAACCTAAATTATTATATTATGTAAATTGTGTATATCTTTTGCTACCTAATTCAAAACATTATCATTCGTCTACCATTGGAGAGTGCTTGAAATATGCTTCAAAGTAAGATCCATTTACAATATAGGGTCACAAATCATGAAAATATTTAAAGAATAGAGTTTTACATAGATTTGAATGCATATAAGGAGCTTTTGATAAGCGAAAATTAGAGTTTGGTTTTGAATTAACAACCTAAATTATTATATTATCTAAATTGTGTATAATAATTTTTGTACCATTGGATAGTGCTCTAAATATGCTTTGAAATAAGATCAATTTACAATATCGTTCTACAACTTATGAAATATAATAAAATAAACAACAATGTAAAATTGATAGTCTGATTTTAAATAAAAAATCTAAATTGTTATACAATGTAAATTGATTATAACTTTTGCTACATAATTCGCAATAGTATAGTTTTTTTTTACCGTCGGAGAGTGCTCGAGATATGCTTTGAAATAAGATCTATATACAATATTATTTTATAACTTATGAAAATGTATCCATTTAGATGAACAATAACATATTATTTATTCTTTATTTTAAATATATAAAAATAGCGTATTATACCTGACAATACTAATTATGTCTTTAAGAATCATACTTTTAAAAATTGAGTTATATAAAGATAAAAAATTCATATCCATAGTTTTGAACCTATAGTATTCCATGATGGCATTACATGAAGAATCAAATGAAAGTTTGTCATCGAGATTGCAGAGGTATTATGCAATTAACTAATTATTTTATTCCTAGAATATTTATTGCATACATAATTATTTATGTTTTTTTTCCATATATCTATATGAAAGATCTTATTATTTTCATCTTCCATTCTATATGCATTAGTGTTTATGTGCTATATTCAAAGTTGAAGTTGTGGCTGACACTCATGCTTTTCTCTATTATTTCCGTTCCGCATCTATTAAATTATTACTCTCGCTCTACTTTCTTAAATTATCATTCGGGTATTATTCATGTTAAAACTGTGTTAATTATTGTTAGTCATACCTATTATTAGGATACCATTTAATAATAGAGTTAGTTACAATATTTAATTGGATATTAAAAATTATAAAATTTATATATCGTAATAACAAATCTAGAAATTATAGTATGATGACAAATACTTTCTCTGTTCTTTTTCTAATACAACAATTGGTGTGGGCATGGTTTTTAAGGAAATAAAAAATGGGTGATTTAGCATAAAGGTACCCCTTTAGTTAACTAGAGTAGGGGATAAATAATCCTTAATAAAGTAAACGCAACTTTATGAGGCAATTTAGATAATTAATGAGGGTTTTATTAACATAAAATAAAGGCAATATTGTCAACAATAGTTGCTTTTGTTTTACCAAAAGTAGAATAGTTCCAAAAGATGAAACTACCCAAAGCGGTAATTGTTATAATAGAAAAGGAATGGAGAAAGCTATAAATACAATAGTGCTGAAAAATCTCATTTCACAGCAACACAAAATTGACAATAATATTAACAAAAAATTTACAAAAAGATAAAATAAGCAACAACCCGTGCAACGCACGGGCTTCAAAACTAGTATCTATACTATTATTAAAACGTGTGAGCACGTATTGTAGCCTGACATATGTCGACTCAAGTCACCATAATATATCTTCGCTACAATCCCGTTAAATTCTACTACAATCAAATTCTTCTCAACTAATCAAAATATTTTATAAGTTATTTTTATTTTTCATTAATCCCAAAACCCCCTTTTTATTCGAGATTATAAGAGCCAAGAGGGTTGTACACTTCACACGTTGACATGGTGCCATTGTGTATTTGTGTCCAAATTTTGGAAAACATTGAGAAGTTGAAGGACTTGAAGCGGTCAAGCAAATTCTAACTTGGGCAATTTACTAATTTTACCTCTTCTCTTCTTTCCTTCCTCGGCGACTCATCTTCAACCGGAAGAACATTTGAATTCTGGAAAAAAAAAGAAATTTTCTCCTTCATCAACAATCAGCGAAGAAATCCTCTTATTAATTTCCACCTATTTGATTGCAAAACAAAGAAGTTCAAAAATGGTAGATAGTGACAAAAACTGGGATTTCTATCTCCGAACACTCTCAGCGAGCGCTAGAGACTCTGCTCCTCCTGCTTCCGATCCTTCTCTTCTTCAATCCGTCAGTTTTTTTCTCTCTCCTAGGGTTTTTTTTCCCTCTTTTTGTGCCGATAATTCATTCAATATCAAATGTTGAAGAATTGTGCTTAATTTTTGTTTTTTGAAACAGGTGAAGAAGCTGTGTGAGCTTTGTAAAGCAGAGAATTCCGATGATTTAGTTGCTCGAATTTATCCTTCTATTAATCGACTGTTTCAACGCTCTGTTGCTTCGATTCCTCAATCTCGCTCTTCTCATGGCCTTCTCTTGCTGGTATGTGTTTAAATTTTCAATGATGTCGATTTTTTTTTTTTTTTTTTTGGAATTTCATTTGTTTGTACTGAAAATTAAAATGATATTGAGTTCAGCATTGGTTATAATTATTATATTCAATAGCTTGCTAGATAGTAGATAGTTATTTACGGAAATTGGAGATGTAATTATGTTTGTAATTGGTATAAGCAGTATTAAATCCAGAAAAAAATGTGTATTGTGTACTTATTGACAAATTTCTATTGGTTAGGTTTAATCACCTTTTTTTTTTTTTTTTCTGTTGTGTCGACCTCGCTAGTTGCTGTCTTTAGTCAAGCCAAATCCAGGAAGTTGATTAAGACTATAGGTCACTTGAGAACTAGTTAAAACATGAGAATAGTGGTCTGTGGATATAGATGTCTTTTTGGGACCCCTAGTGCAAAATTTTGGTAGTGAGGCCAGTAACTAGGAGGATCCTGTAATGTTTAAGTTGGAAAGTTATGTTCAAATTAGGTTTTGAATCAAAGGCTGGCGGATCTGCTGCTCGTAAGGTTTATGAGTGTGTGATGTACAGAGCCTTTCACTTTGCAAGCAGAAAGTTGTTTATGATAAACTTAATGTTTCTTATAATTTTTGGGGTTAGCAAGGTGAAATATCTGAATTCTTGGGGAACTTAGTACCTATAATGATAGTGACATAAAGAGTTACAAATTAGAATACAATATGTAAATGGGTAATAAAGATCGATAAGTTTGGTAGTCGGCAGTCTGGCTTCAAAACAGTGTTTCAACGATTAATGCAAAGGATAAAGATGCTTAGATCTTGAGTGAAAGGCCATTGATAGTTGAATTCTTAGAGCATATATTGTCTTCTTATGTAAGAATGTACTTATTGGAAGTTTGGTACTGCTTGTGAAGACATTACTGATTCCTTGTGATGGTTTCCTTCTCAACAGGCTATTCTCCAATTTTTCTTGGACTTTGGAGAGTCTGTACTTCATGATGCTGATCCGAGTCTCAGGACATTCTTTCGTTCTTGCTTGAGCCGGTGAAACTATTATCTCTAACATATAAACTTATCTTAGCTATTTCAGGAGCATTAATGTTGGATGATCCTTTTTTTTTTTTTTTTTGTATACACCATATTAAAACTTTCAAGCTATATTTGGTCTTCGTAATTTCTGAGATATCCACACTTAAACTGCAAAATAAAGAAATAGAAGGAGCATTATTATGATTATCGTTATTTGAATTAACTTTTATTATTTGGAAAATGAACAAACAAGCTGATCAGAAGAAAAAGTATGTAAATTTGGATCTTTATTTAATTATTGTGATACATATTGGAAATTTCTTTTTTTTTTTAATCCAACTTTTACATTTACCAGGTTATTTTTCTTTTGGGATGTTTATCTACAATTGGGTAAATCAGGCTGGAGTAGGTAATTTTCTGGTTGAAAGTACGAACCCTAGTCTAGTCCATCTAATGCAAACGATTTTCATGTCATTCCTTTAGATTACTTGGGCTGAAAACCTAAACCCAATCCATATATTGGATTTAGGTTTGGTTCTAATCGTTGTGATCACGTGTTGGGCAGCTTGGGGTGATTCTAGAAATTAGGTGTAATTATGAAATTAGTTTTAAACTGTTTATGTTTGAGAAACCTCATTAAAGGGCTCCATATGCCTATTTTTAGTATTTGAGGAATCATGGGACATGGAAATGTGGTGCTAGAATCTAAACATCTAACATTTGTGAGCATGAATTAGTTTCAACTCCAATCCCTCTTCCTGCCAAAGGTGAAGGAAGAGAGAGATTTTTTCGCAATTTCATTTACTTGTCATCTTTGATTTATGAGGTTTCGAAGACATTCTCACCAGGGGTGTTAGCTAGTCCCCTAGTCTGCTGATGAGCTACTCGATCTTTGAGTTAAAGTTTAGTTAGAGACTTTAAGGAGCTAGACACAATTGGGCAAAGCTTTGCTTGAAAAAGTTTGTGAGCACACTCGAATGTAGTATAGATTAAATGAAGTAGAGGAATTAGTTATGATGTATGAGTAGTAATATGAATTAGCAAAAGAAATATAAAGCATCATATGTTCGTGCTTGGAGGTCGTCAATCAAGAGCTACCTGATCTCTACTCTAGCTTGTATTGTCTTACGAGTCAAGATGATCCCAAAATTTTTGAGCTTGACAAGCTTGGGCTACGCATGTTGTCACCTCTAATCACCACCATTACAGCATCCAAGCAAAAGGGTTCTTGTGTGTGTAAATGTATATGCATTCTATGTTAAAGACTTAATAAAGTTAAAGGAGACTTTTTTTGTAGATTTTAATTTTAATCGATTCTTTGGAAAAGAGTAGAGTATATCCCATGTTTGCTCTGTACATAGGTTAATTTTGATGCTATTACATACGCTAGTTGGACTTGGGTACTCGTGTCGTACACAATTACTTGTAGTTGTGTTGGACACACACATGTACTTGTCCAAGTGTCCGATGCAGCTATTTTATAAAAAGATTGCATGCATTTAGCCTAAAATGAAATGTCGAAGTGTCCGTACTCATGTCGTAGTGTCAAGGATTTCGACAAGGGCACGTGAGGTATAATAAAGAGTCTGAGTGACCTAGTTTATTAGTTATTACTGTTAATATGATATTGAATTTCATGTATAGCACCCAATCCTATATATATGTTCCCTATCGACGAGCGAGCTTGAGTGGTATTTGCTCTTCAACAAAGATCTTCAATTTCTGTCCAGTTTTTTAGAAATTCTTCACGTTAACTTTTAAATTTGGAATGGTTTGATCTAATCAACTGCATGGTTAAAGATCTGAGATCTGGGCTGGATGCATATGGTTTGTATTGGAAGAGGATTAGTCGACCAAACTGATCATTCACTTTTTGTATTTGCTGCGTGAATCTGGAAAACGATTACATACAGTCCATCAATGTCGAGTAGCTTTAGGAATTAGGGATGAAATGCTTAGAATAAGATGAAACAATCAGAATGCAATGTCTAGGATATCATTACGGCTCAATTCCTTGAAAGACCAACACAAATGACATTAAAATAGCTCAAAGGCAGTTTCCAGGATTCTTTGAGGGATATTGAAAGGTGAAGGCAACACCCAAGGTGGTGGTATGCATATCAGACAACTTATTTTAGTCATGTGGAAGTGTTTGCTGTAGTTTTATACCCTCTCAACCCGTAAAAGGTGGCTTTGTAGTTGAATCGAAGCTGGCTGGCTGTAAAAGAATAATGCCTTAACGGTATGTAGTCTTATGTAAGAATCAAATCTCTTAAAAGATATTTGGAGAACTAGAGGCTCTGGTGTGGGGGTTGCTATTGCCAACTTTTGCAGAATAGAATGCTAAGCCATTGGAAAGCATTAAAAAAAAAAAGCTAGTAACGAGTTGGACATTTTTAAGATTAGTGAATTAAAATTTAGTAATCATTGCATCTTTAGTTTGCTGGGGGAAGGTGCTCTTAAGCCATTTTTGAAAATTGGCCGCAGGACAATTCATTCTCATCTGATGTTGGATATGAATTTTGAAGGAAAGCAGTCGAGGAAGTGTAGGAGTGAAACTGGTGGACTTACACGAGCAGAATATGGCTCTTCAATTTTGCTGAATGATGATTTTATTTTTTGTGCTGTTTGAGAAAAGGTGAAACAACTATGTAAGAAAAACTTAGTTTTAATTTTCTTTGGAAAATGTGGTTTTATGATTCACGTAGAGCCATAGAATATCTACAGCTGCTCAAATAAAAAAGAGAGACTTGACAAGTTAAATGAGCCCTAGATGGAAGGATTTTCTTCAAAAGCCAATTTCAGACTGTCACAGACTCACAGTCAGGGGGAGGAGTGGTGGGCAATGATCTGTATATTGAGAATATTAGATCCACTTTATTCTCGGTAATCTTTTAAATTGTGTCTCCCCCCGCCCTAAAGTTACCTTAAATTAATCGTCAACATCTTGATGTGAATTGCAGTGATTTTGCTGATCCTGTCATTGCAGAGGCGACAATTGAATTTCTTATTCTGAATAAGAAGAAGCTTCAAACTTCATTTCCTACTGTGCTACCTCAGGTATGTTTTGGATTTGCAATGTTTTCATGTATGAGTAAAAGTGGACAGTTTAGATTTTATGTAGGTATTGCTGATGTCTGATATGGACATATGTTAGAATTGCTTCTTTAAAAGCTTAATTTTCTTTTCTCCACATTTGAACAACTATAAGGAAGCTGGAGTGTATCTCTAGTAACAATGTTACACTAGGAAGAGAACTTGAATACTCAAGGTCTTTATTCTTAAATCTAAATGCATTCTTTTGAATACAGCTATCTCAAGTGTGTGTGTGAGTTACTTTTTCCTAATAGTGCGTTCTGAGGTGTATTTAACAGTCAGATTGGGATTTCTAGTATTTGTATTCATTTATTGACTGAATGACTCACTCCCATGTGAATCAATTATTTGGTGTGTGTTGTTTTTTTATTAAAGCTTTTTTTTTTTTATTTAATTTAATATCGTGGAAAAAATAGGCTCAAGCTTGAGTGGACATACATTCATGTGATTGTTCTGCTGAGTGTTTTTCTTTGTCGCTGTACATTGAATATCAATTAAGCTTCACTCAGGTGGTGGTGTCATGCATTTCCATGCATCTGAGTGCTACTGAAGCACGGTCAATCTCTGAATATAAAACAGAAAAATAGTGAAGAAAAGATTCAGAATATAAGATTGTGTTTTGAAGAGTCCTCAAGTTTATATATCTATACTTATAACCTCATTCCTTTGTAAATTGTTGCATACAAGTGCTGCTTAAAATCAGTGTGCAACTTATTGTTGCTTGTGTTTCTATTTCAGCAATTAAGTTGGCATATCCTATTTGTTAATTGTACTGATTGTCCACGTGTAGCTTAGGTTCGAAATGGATTTGTTATATCTATCTCATTATACTGATGAGGCTATTGTGTTGAAAACTTGAAATTGACACTTAAATGATGTTATGAGCAATATGGAAAGCCAATTGGAAGTCTAAAATTGTTTTTTGCACTTGCAGTTCTTCCCCTTGCTATTGAAGCTAATTGCATGGAATGGAGAGAAGTAAGTGTAGCTGTTTTTGTTCCATATGTGTGCTATTAAATGAAGGGAAAGCTTCACTCTGTCTGGATTCTGGAATCGTAATGCTTGGTGCTTATGGCGGTGTTATTTATTTATTTATTTTTTTTTTTTTTTTACTGCTGATAGAAGGTTGTCTAGTGCTAGGGTAAATAAACTATCAAGTGACTTTTATTAATTATCTCTCCCCTTCACCCTCTCTCTGTGCTGTTCTTCTGCTGTTTCCTGAAACCTGATAGTTTCAAAGAATGTAGTTTTGCAGAGCATCAATATTTTGGTTTCACTGCCCTATAATTGTCCCTGCTTCCCCAGCTTATCCCTAGTATTGGTGGGTTTGGAAATGCAGGGTGTTATCTTTTAAGCTAAGTAATTTTTCAGTTTGTCTGATTCTAAGTAATGGTTTTATTGTTTAGACTCTGCAGCATTTGTTTCTTGTGAAGAGATACACAATGAGCATTTCAGTTCCTGCTGTCATTTAATCTTTCAAACCATCAGCTTAACCAACATTTTGTACCTCATTAATTATAATCTTTGTTGCTGGCGCTCTTCTTTCCAACCAAACTACCTGTGTAAACTTGCAAACATTTTATCTTTCACACTTCAAATTAAACTGAAATACAAGAAAGCCTCACATGTAGGTAGATGAACGCTTGGATTGATGCATTCTTTTGTCCTTAATCGCAAGAGCACAATTGTTGGCGTAGAATTGTAGATCAGACTCTGGTGAAACCAATATCCTCCAAACCTATGTTGCTCGGACTCGGGTACCCATGTCCGACACGGGTACGTGTCCAAGTGTCCGACTCGGCTATTTTTTGGAACTTTTTCAATTTTTTGGCCCAAAATGAACTAATGAAGTGTCCAAGTGTCCCACCCATGTCCGAGTGTCGAGGGTCCGACATGGGTACTTGAGGTGAAATGAAGAGTCCGAGCAACATAGCTCCAAACAAGGCTATGAAACTTTTGTGTCATATCTAAGTTAGTGTTAGTGAATATAAAGAGCTAGAGATATGTTTGGAAAAGCCCTTTAGTATTCGTGGGGGCAATATCTAGATCCTTCTTTGGTGCCTAATAATTAATATCTTCTCCTTTTCCGTTCGACATCTAGTCTCGTATGCTTAAAGCCATGCATACAGCATGCCTAATAATTTATATCAAAATGCAATTGATCTTATACGTTTGTGTGCTCTCAATTGAATGACAGACCTAAGACAGTGTCTCCCATTAGTTGTTTTAAGAGCAGGGCATTGAATTCTAAGTTTGAGTGCTCATAATAGTTGTTCATCTAATCAGCACGTAGTTGTATTAAGTATGTTTACTAGTGAAGGCCACTGGTTTGTTCCACTGTCAACCTCAGAAAGTATTAGCTTCACATTCAGAGACTATAAATTATTTGACTGGAAAATACCATTCCAGGATAGATGACTGTCTATAAAGCTGATCAGCTTTCGGATGTCATTGTTAATGCAGCCTTTTTCCATGGTTACCTGGTATCTGATTAAGACATAATGATGGATTTGAATTATCGACACTATAAATTGTTGTAGATGAAAACGGGAATCTGTATGGGGTACACGTAGTAGTAACTGTGGACACTGTGATTAACATTATATATTTGAGGCAGTTAACAGTTTAGGTTTGTATACTTAGACCAAACTGAGAAATCAGCTGAGCGATAACCTCACTTTTGCAGGCTTTTGAAATCATTTCTGAAGATATACCCTGCTCTAGTAGCTCCTGGCTCATTTTTGCCAATATTTCCAGCTACAGCAGACTTGCCCGGTGAGTGTTTATGCAGATGTCCAGAAATAATATAAGTGTTGTTATTTTTCAATTACTGTCTCCATCAAATCATGTGAAATGGTATAGTATTTATTTGGTTTGGGAGCTCCAGAATGTTGTCTGTGGAAATGTACCTTTTGAAGCCAGAGATAATTTTCATTGAAAATTTAAACCAACTGTTTTGCACTTAATTCTTATATAGCAATCCTGCATTGCATACTTGAAACTTAATGCTTCAACTTCATTAGTAGTTTAAAAGTAGCCCTGGAAGGCTTGAACTGCCTCCCCCCTCCCTGTTTAGTAGTGACTTATTTTTTAATGATCTTTCTGGCCTTTTCAATTGTCTTTTTTCTCCTTTTCTTCTCTCTCCCACTAAAACCCTTGCCCTATAGTAATCAGTGGAATGGTTTTCACAATGAGGCCCAAGGATCAGTAATGTGACATAATTGGTAACAAATGGTGGGAAATTATCATCTAACCAAGTGTCTATTCGAGTTTTGCAGTTACTCATTATCATCATATATTGGAAGTCTTGTAAGTGCATTATTTTTTAAACAATAACTAGTCTAGCAAGAAAGGAAGCATCCGATAGACTAATATTTGCTGATAAGTTGTCTATATGAGAGAACAATCTTGCTGGCATTATTATGTGGCTTCTTGTTTTCTTTTCTTTTTCTTAGACAATCTGAGTGGAAAAAGACTTTCCTTCTAATGTTAAAAAAATTCAATTTCTTGGCTGTGCTAGTCCTGGTTGTTGCTCTAGAAACGGTGGAAAAAAGTTCTGGATCACTGGTTGGTAACAGCATTGCTGCGATCAAGAGTAGTACAGCGCCCGAGGTAAATTGGATGTAGATAGATTTCTTCAGTGATCATATTCCACATTCTGTTTGAATAATTTTGAAAAGCAAAAAATGCTGCTGGATGCAGATGCTACTTGCCCTAATGGATGAGGCATACACTGGCTCAACCATAACAGCTGGAGAAGGTGACTCTGAATCGGAGGATAGCAATCCCATTGATGTTGCTGATCCTGCTTTCCTTGATCTTCTGAAGGATGAGAATGACGGTATCACTGTATGGCTGTTGCTATTATAATTATGTTTTTGTGGATAGAGTATCTGACAAATTAATATAATAGAATAATGGGGAACTTGATAGTGGTAATTTATGGATTCCACCACTCTTTGATGAAAATATGATGTTGAAAAGGTTTGTACCTGAAATATTAGTGTGGATTATATCTATTAGGATAATGATTAGGGGGTTGGGGGAAAGGGGTTTGTGTAAAGGAAACTTGAAGCATGTTCTATTGGGCATTGACTAGGTCTAGATCCTGCATTTTGATTTGTAATTAACTTTTTTTTTTTGAACCCCACACCTTCTTGCATAATGTCACCAAGGAAGCAACATGGAAAATCATACAAATTCAATGGAAGAAGAATTTTCTTATGATAGTTTTGATTTCTGTTAGATTTTACTTCTATCTATCATTTTGTGTTTTAGCCATATACTTGGCAAGTACATTATTCAACTGTCAGATTGGTGGTGATTAAAAGTTTTGACTGGATCTGGCAGCATTATACTTGCCAGTGGCGATTGTATATTTTCTTACCATTTATTATTGTAAGATTAAAGGTTGACATAAGAACTGATGTTATGTTACAGGAACGTCATTGGACATCACCTGCAATTGCTGCAGCATTACAGGCTGCTACAAGTGGGCCTCAGTCTGATCGGTTAAAACAATCATTGAAGATTGCTCCTCGATTTCTGGATGTCTATTTTTCTATAGCATTGCGTGATGTAAATGATTGTATGGGATCTCTTCATTCATCATCTCAATTAACTTACTACTATCAAGGCTTGTTGCCTGGTTCATTGAGCTATGTGTCTTATATCCTCTGTAGCAGACTATGATGCTGTAATACATTATATTCAAAAGCATCATTGTCTTTTCATTTTTGGCAGCCCTGGTCTGTGCACTTATCCCAATGCTTATGTTGAGAAATGCTGCTATATTTCCAGACGAAATCTACACTTATGAGGTAATGTGCATTTGAATTGTCGGGAAGTGTAAATTTTATTGACAAACTTATTGTTTACTTTGCACTTTTAATTTCTGTGGATCTCTTATTTACCTTCCTAGATCAACAACACTAGGCATTATGCAAGTTCAAATAGATTTATCCTATTTCACAGGCATTTTACTTGTAAGCTGTAACTTAGTCTTTCATCTTCATTACAATTGACAAGGACTTCTCTTAATTTGTTTGGTACACAATTACAAGTTCTTCATTCAATGAGATCATGAATGTGAGCCTGCATATATTATGAGCTGTCCTTTTGGGTTCTTGTTGAATATGTATGAAGCAAAAATTGATGAATTAGCCCAAGATATTTTGAGAGGAAAAAATGAATGTTCCAGTTCCAAATTTTAGGCATTTGACTAGTTCATAGTTCCTATGTACTCTGAGGAACTTTGTGGAGTGATAAATTAAATATTGAGTACTGTACATTATCTGCAGGTCAGAAAAAGACTGTTGGAGTTCATGCTTGCTTCATTTCAGCGATCGCCGGATTTTATCGCCCTTTTGAAGGTACTATATGTCTCTGCTAGCTTTATGTTTGTGTCATATTCCATGATTGTGCTCTACTTGAAATCTTTCCAAGGTTGTACCGTTATATCTTATATGGCTTCATTCAATTAAGTCGTCCTCCATTTTTTAACACTAAATTATATTTCTTATGAATATGATGGTCCTTTGATACTTTGCAGAAGCCCATTGTGGACAGACTTGGAGAAGCTTATGACAGCCAAGAGAAGGTTGATCCATCAAGTTTTAGTAATCGCATGTGAATAAATTACCTAATTAGTATATTGTTTATGAGAATTATGTATCTTTTCCTTGGTAGACAGAGTTGGCTTTGCAACTTTGTTGGGCTATTGGTGAGCATGGCGGGGGTGGTGAATCTCATAAAGATGCTGCTCGTGAACTTTTTGAAAGTTTGGAGTTACTTCTATACGAGAATCTCTCATCTAGGTAAGCTCTACAGTGTTCTATCCCTTTCCTAAGAAGAATAGATTTCGGTAGTGCTTGCTGACTTTCTTTTTCTTTTAAAAGCCGTCTTGGTCTAAGACAAGAAAATCGTCTGAGCTTCAATCGCACTTCTAGTCCGGGCACCACTAGCGCGAGTTCGGAGAGGGCATCACAGTCTAGACTTTTGTGCTTTGTTGTAACAGCTATTGCGAAGCTTGCTACCTATCACCGTGAATTACTACCTAGGGCACGTGTATCTTTAGCAAAGGTCTTCATTCCTACCTGAATGTTCTAAATTTTGTTCATTTTCTGATTCGACCGATGCTTCTCATGACCTTGTCTGGTTTCTTGAGATCCTGCCATTGCATGTGAGGTTTGGGGAGTGAGGGAGTAATATTACGCATTCAAAATTAAAGAGAACAGGGAGAGATTCTGAACGCATATGTTGTCACTGTACAATGTTTCGTGAAATATTTGCCTGTAGCGTTCTATGGTCTAGTCTACTTTAAAGTCCCAACTAATTGAATATTATCATCTCAGGTAGTTCGGTCTCAATTGGCTGATGCAAGGGTTTGGACAAGGGCTCGTGATTTCTTGGGTTTACTGAATGAGCCTGGAATTTGTATGTCTGTATTGGGGTCTACACGACATCCCAAGGGAGAGAAGTATCCAGGAACTGTGAATTGGAGTGATGGTCGGACTAAAATGATTGCTCATGTCCCGTTCTATATCTTGGCCGGACAAGCAGGTGTGTGAAGGGTTGAAAGCTGCTAGTCATGTTTTGTATCTTGTTTTTTTTTATTAGCATTACTCTAGGACCAAAACCAATTCAAACAAATTCTGTAAAAGTTACTTTTTCTTTTTCCTACTAATTTGTTGGTGTGGATGTGTGTGATTAAATGTTGGTTCCTACCTAATCATCCGCCCCTATCATCCAAATCTTTGTTGCAACAATATTTCTGAGTTCTGACTTTCTCAGTTAATTCATATAGACGACTTACTCGGAGTTATGTGGCTAACTCAAATTGATGTTATCCTGGCAGGCCCCCCATTTCATGATTTTGCATTCTCAGACATCCTTCCAAACAGATGACAGATGACAGATGACAGATGCCAGATCTGCAGCAAGAGATGAAAATTGTGTATGTTTGTACTCTTTTTCTCTATTGCGTGCAATTCGAATGAACGTCATAACTCTCTATCATGATTGGCTGTTAATTCATTTGCATGTTTTCATGGCAGAACAATGTGCGTCATCATCCAGCATTATGAGACTTATTTCTGTTTCTTGTATCGTTTTCGTCAACCTTGTAAAGATTATAGTTGCCTGTCATGATCTCATCCTTGTGTTATGCCAATCCACTCCTTTTGAATATCACTTCTTGCTGGACTTCTTCTTTTGAGCTAAAGCATGAAACTTGGGAGCTCTTGATTAAGAGGTCAATTCGAAGAATCAAGCAAGTTGCTTCTACCCTTCTACCATGCCCGGGTGCTAGTTTCAACAAGACTTCAAACAAACAAGGAAGCTCATGATGTTGTTCTCCACTGCGGAATTTATGTAGTCTTTTGTTTTACATTGATGTTGTAAAAAATGGAAGCCGTAGAATCCAATTTCAGGAATTAATTTCGATACCTGTTTTGTATATCAGTGGGGGTGTCAAAACTCACTCTTAAGAAGGAATATGGATGACCTTCAATAATGTTTTTCTTTTACATTATAATTTGTCAATGGATCGAGGTAAAGTCGTATCCACTTTATGATAATGAAATTGAAAGTATAGATAATTTCAAGAGTTTCATTTGATTATGGTCCCATAGGCAGAAATGTTAACGAGGAGTAATTTTCATTGTAGAATCAAAGAAATTCTATATAATTTGTATGCAAATTTTTTTACTCATTATCATGGATTTATGGTAATAAAATTTCATCCTTAATGTTATTTGCTTTAAAAATGTTTCGTTTTCATTCAGTAGAATCAGTACCCATGAAGTTAAACGATTTGTAATTCTAATACTTCCTCCGTTCCATTTTAAATGAAACGTAGGGCCTTGGCACGGGGATTTAGAATAGGAGAGAGAGAGAGAAAAAAAAGAAGGGACCCATGTGATGAGGAGAGAGATAGAGAGAATTGAATACCAAATAAGGTAACGTTTTACTTATTTTGAAAGGCCTAAAATAGTAAGTGTTTCATTTAAAATGGAACGGAGGAAGTAGTAATGATTATAATTACAATAATAATTACCACTACAGACTATACTCAGTGATAAGTGTATCGGCACCAATCATCATACCCTCAATAGCTCTCATGAAGCCACCTCTGAATCAAAGGATCTTCCAAGAGTCTTGTAGTAGAAGATTGAGAAAAAGGAAGAAGATGGAAAGCTAAGAGCCTGTGCCATCCCTCGATCAACAATTGATCGTGTTGCTGCCTACAAGCCGTGCATGCAATGGCGAAACGAACATGGAAGATCAACAACACGACCGTGCTACCTTGTTTTACTTAAACGTCCATCTCTTCCTTTGATCTACCTTGTTTTACTTAAACGTCCACCTCTTCCTATGGCACTCTTTGAGAGACGGTGGATGAGCACTTGGCAATCGGATTCAATGATTACGTCCTTAAAATCAAAACGCTTCCCAAGTGGGACCCCCATTGCAAGGGCCTTGGCCTCGGCAACTTCAGGAGCCCAGTGAGCCTTTTGGCGTTGAGATGCTGCAAACAAAACATTTCATTGCGATCCCCGAGCTACAACACTAAGTCCAACCCAACCGTCCACCACAAGCGAGGCATCAACGTTGATTTTCACTAACTCCTCTGGTGGGGCTTGCCACGTTTTAGAGCTGGAAGTTTTCACCCCTTGTGGTAGATACGCTAAGCGTAGGTGTCAAACTCCTCCACTAGTCTGCGCACTCGAGCAACAATAACAGTGTCTTGGGTTCTCTTGCCATTAAAAACCACTGGTTACGTTTACCCCATATACACCACATTAAAAAGCAGCCCTTAACTACCATTTTCTTATCCAACGACTTCAGCTAGCCACTCTATACACATGGTAAAATCCGGCTCGCTCACACATATTTCTTCGCAGCAAACATCTCTCCAAAGCTCGACAATCCGTGGGCACTCAAACAGCACATGAGTGTCCGTTTTCGAAGCACCACAACCCCAAGGACATGCATCCTCTTCAATGAGATGTCGATATTTCAGAAGGGCTCTAGTAGGCAAAGAGCGGGTACATAATCTCCATAAGAAATGCCGAACCTTAGGACTAGCATCAATCTTCCAAATGTCCGCCCAAGCTTGGTGAAAAGAGTCTAGATTGAGACCTTTCCCAAGCAAGTAAGCCGTCTTTACGGAATAGATGCCATTCTTCGACAAAGCCCAAGTCATTTCATCACTATTTGAATTCTCAACGCACAAAGGGATTGAAAGAATGCACTTTTTTTATCACGATCATTGAAGTGTGCTTCGAGAAAGTCAACGTTCTATTCTCCACGTAGAGAATCAATCAAGTCACAAACTCAATTAATACCTTCGCAAGGCTCGCTAGTGATGAACCTACCTTCTTCATCAGCAACCCATGGCGCTTCCCACACTCTAACATCTTCAACTGTGCTAATTCTCCATATGCGTCCCTCTTTCACAAGAGCCTTCGACCTCCAAATACTCCTCCATGAAAAACTACAAGAGTAACCAAGAGAAGCATTAAGAAAATCAGAGTTAGGGTAGTACTTAGTTTTCATAACCGTGCCAAAAAGAGAGTTGGGCTCCCTAATAAGCCTCCATGCTTGACGCCCAAGAAGAGCATCATTAAACACATCAAAATCCTTAAAACCCATTCCTCCAAGGCATTTTAAATTGCACATAGACTCCTAATTCTTTCAATGAGTTTTCCACTGCGTATCCGAGCTACCCCACCAAAATCGAGCCATGGCCAATTGTATTCGTTGGATAACAGATCTCGAAAACTTTAAACCCCCATTAGATAAGTTGGGATGGCTTGGATGATAGATTTTAGGAGAATTTCTTTCCCGGCTCTCGCAACAACTTTTCCTTCCATCCTTGGAGTTTCTTTCAAATTCGATCAAGAAGAGAATCAAAGAGAGCTTTCTTCGATCTTCCTATAACAGAAGGGATAGCAAGATACTTCTCGTGCATTTCTACTTGTCTCATGTCCAAAATCCCTATCAGCGCTTCTCTTTGTTCAGCATCAACTCGTTTACTAAAAGAGACTTCCGACTTCTCATAAATAATTTTCTGCCCGGATGCTAATTCATATTGGTTATGTATATCAACTATTAGTTTGCATTCCTGATGATATTTCTTAAAAGCAATAGTATTGTTAGAAAAATATTTAAAATAAACAATCTTTTAAATTTTTTTTATATATATAATCTCATAACCAGTTGATTTTTTCTATCTCCAGCCTTTTCCCCTCTTTTTCCTCCACAATATAACTGAGAACAACAAAAAAAGAACATAAAAATAAAATAAAACTCCTCCCCTCCTTCCTTTCGTGCTCTTCTTCACATCCCCTACAAACCTTCCATTATACACTGCCATCATTTTATGGAGTATTTTTCCATCACGATTATTGATCATTTGCAGTTTGCTGCATAATAGTCAAAACAGAGTAGATATGATTCAATTGAAAAATTTGAGTGAAAAACCCTAGCTAATTTTTATTAATGCATAAATTGGAAAAAATTAAGAGAAATTATAGAAGGAAACATATATTACCTTGGTCAAATTGGGTTAAATTGAAATGGACAGTACTTGAATTGCAAAACCAACAATTTTTCGGAGGAATTGGATAAGAGAAGCTACAAAAAGGGATATCACAAAGAGAGAGCGAAGCAGAATAGTCTGACTGGGGAAAGGGGTGGAAATAATAAAAAAGGGGTCAAGTGCCACTCTCATCAATCAACGTCGAAAATGGCTTGATCAACGTCGGAAAACTAGGCAAGATTTATCTCCCAAAAAAATTTTAATGTAAGGTTTTTAATTTGCAAACAAGTTTATAAAAGGTTGTTTATGACAAAAGAGCTATTGTAAAAGGTTACTTCTCGTAAATTTTCCAGGTCATTAACTGAGTTAATGCCGGAAAATATTGGTCAACACCGGAATGGAGCCATCAGGTTTTTTTAGACAAAGTTTATTAGGTTTAAGGTTTTTCTTGATAATTTTTTTTTAAAGTTTGATTATGAGAAAAACAATTTTAAAAGGTTGTTTTTGACAAAAAATTGCTTGTAATAAGAGGGTTTCTAACACTTTTTTCTATAATATATAATATTATTTTGCGCAAAGTCAGTAATGTCTCTTATAAGTTACCCCTAACATAAAGAATTTTGTTATTCAGAAAGATATATTATAATTTTGTTTTTCTTATTCTACTTTGCTAGATCATCTCTTCCCTAAATCATCGTGTTCGATCATTTCAGCAACGAATAGTATTCATCATTTCTTCTACTTCATGGTGATGGATCATGCTGAATAAATACAGCCAACTTGTTATTAAAATTACATAAAAAAAACAAACTACTTTACTTAAATTCATGTTGTTTCTCCTAAAAAATAGTTGTTCTTTGAAGGCTAGTATACAATTTGCTGTCATTAGTTAGCTAGCTACAAAAACGTATGCATGCACGTGGTAGAATGTTATGAGTTTTCTCATGAAGAATTGATGTCACGCATTGAACAAGTACACTTTTGTGTTAGGGTCGGAGTACTTTCCTTGGATGAAAAGTAAAGTATAAACAAGACAGCACGTAGCACAGTATACTGAGTTTTAAGAGCAGTCTCTGTGTTGGATTGGAAGACCACGAATTAAGAAGCTGCTCTATTTCACTTCTCCATGTCGTGGATCATTGAGAAGCATAAACACAACACTAATTAAGTGTCATTTGCTGATTTGTCAGCTCCTCGAACATGCTAAGCTATCCTCTAATGAGTAGAGAATGTCCACATATTTCTAGGCGGCAAGAGCGTCTCTTATCATCCCTTACATATTAAATATCTGAGCTAGCCATTCATGTAAATGGGTCATGTTTCTGTGTTGATCATTGATTCAATTTTGTTGACAAATTATATTAAGGAACTCGTTCTGTTTTGTTATTTGCAATTGTTTGACTTTTACATTATTTATAAACTCCACTTTGATCATTTTTGATGATTTATACTTAACAAAAAACTATCATCATGTCGCATGCGGGTTATTATTAGAAAATATTTAATGTATCTTTTTAAGATATGAACATTTTAGATTTTCTTTACTTATAGTATAAAAAATATTAATGATTGAAATGTTGCATTGGCGTCAAACATGATATTCAAAGTGTTGCAACTTAAATTGAACGGTGAAATTATATATATACAAAATGTATAATAGTTCCAAATGATTTGTTCAAGTTGGGCACCTATTTCGTTTAATCGTTTTTGTATTACTAACCTCCATATGAATAAGTGTTAAATCTAGTCAAAGTTGAGTCACCTTTCTCATTCATCATCAAGTTATATCTATACAACCTAAAGGACAACAGTCCTACACCAACACAAACTAGGAATAATAATAATTGTTTGGGCCCATTTCTTGGACCATCCCATCTATGACGAAGTTACTAAAATACCCTTACCTCTAGGGAAGGCAATCCTCCACCAGCTGGAGCTGACTAAAATACCCTCATTTATTGGAGGTCCCATCCTCTATAAATAGCGGTTGTTTCATCAATCAAAGGGTAAGCAATTCTCAGCTACAAAACCCTGAGCATCTCTCTCTACATTGATCACTTTCTCTCTCTACCTCAATCATTTACTGACTTGAGCATCGGAGGGGTGATCCCGGGACCACCCCCGGGGTAGGCTAACCTTGTTTTGCAGGTTTCCGGCGTACGAACGACGGAGCTCAGGCGTACCTATTTGGGGCCCACCTCAAATCTCACAACCTATTACAATCCTCAATTTCTTAGCAGAAACAGTTTGGCGCCGTCTGTGGGGAAGTTACAATCAAAGTCACTTCGCCACCACTCAGTAAGATTCACTTCGTTGTTACTTAGCAATGGCCCCAACCAAGAAGACACGCTCCCATGCCGACCGTTCCGGAAGAGCTCAAGCATCCCATCATCATGCCCCTGCGATTCTATCCCTTTATCCCAACAATGATGATTCCACCCCGATGGGAAAACCATCAGCATCACGAAGTCGGTCAGCCCATGGCCTCACGTCGGATACAACTCAGATTCAACAAACTCTCCAGCAAAGTCGGATGGATATAGTTGCCACTCTCGTCACGAAGATATCATTCGTCCCTCCTGAGATGCTCAGCCTAACCGGCTGGGACCTAAACAGAGGGAAGGACCGCGTCAACCTTCGAGGGGCAACTCAGCAGGGAGAAGCAAGCAACTCACACCTCTTCAAGGTTCTCCAGAGACACGTTATCACTCGGAAGAATTGGTCTAGAAGAACACAAGCTCATGAATGCTGATCCGAAAGAGGGGTATGGTGACTCGAAATTGCAAAACCCCTCCAGAATAAACAGTGGCACCCTCAAGTTTACGGTCCGGCTCAGCCAGAGGTGCCTACTCATGAAAGGCACCCACTCATCAACTATACCTACTCATTCAAAGGTACCCACTCATCCTTGGGTGCCCATTCGGTCAAGAAATTATACTCTGCGATATGTGCCTACTCATCGAAGGCACCTACTCATCAACGGTACCTACTCATTCAAGGTACCCACTCATCCTTGGGTGCCCATTCGGCCAAGGAATATACTCGGCCATAGGTGCCTACTCATCAAAGGCACCTATTCATCAACAGTACCTACTCATTCAAGGTACCCACTTGGCCAAGGCATATACTCAGCCAGAGGTGCCTACTCATTCAAGGTACCCACTCATCAACGGTACCTACTCATTCAAGGTACCCACTCATCCTTGGGTGCCCACTCGGCCAAGGAAATGTACTCGGCCACAGGTGCGTACTCATCAAAGGCACCCACTCGTTAACGGTACCTACTCATTCAAGGTACCCACTCATCCTTGGATATCCACTTAGCCAAGGAATATAATCGACCATAGGTGCCAACTCATCAAAGGCACCTACTCATCAACGGTACCTCCATCAACTTTGCGTGCGCGAGCTACCTCCATCCAAGCACGACCTCCCTTAGTGTTAAGACCAACTCGGGCAAAGAAAATGAACCACACATCAAGGCACCTAACTCGAAGCGATGCATAATCCCGAGTCCCCACCCCCCCTCTCGGGACTGGCAGGGTACCCCAGAACATGGGTCTCTCTCGATTACCGCTGGACGACCGCCTCGGGAAGGAATGATGCTACCCTATCCGTTCATCCAGCGTGGGGCTAATTATTTAGAACCCCTTAGTTGGACAAATAAATACTCTCAATGGAGGAAGGATGGGGATAATAAGCCTCAGAAGTCCAAAATTTCTCCATCAACACCTCCACAGTCATAAGAGGAGCGTCCTACTAACTTAACCAAAAACGGCTAAGTATCGTTAATTGGCACGTACTCGATATTCGAATAGTGTCATGAAACCTCCTCGGGAAACAAGGAGCTCCTTAACTCCCCCGAGTCGAGAAACATATTCATTGGCACCTCCTCAGCATTTTGAGGAGCGTCACTCAAATAGTAAGCCAAAATAAAGCTAAGGACCTCCCTCGACCACTTGAGGCTCATAAGACCCCGTCGTGCCGAGGAGCGTCTCATGACCTCCCTCGGTATCTCGAGGAGCGTCACATGAACTCACTCAGCAATTTAAGGAGCGTCACTCAAACACTTAGTCAAGTATTGCAAAGTACTCATGGCACCCGCTCGGACAGCATGAGGCTCATCAGTCGTCATCCGAGAGGCGTCCTACTCCCTCGGTCAGCATGGAATCCACGTACTCCTCTACCGAGCCACTCTGCACTTAGTCAAGTATGGCTAAGTACTCATGGCACCCGCTCGGACAGCATGAGGCTCATCAGTCGTCATCCGAGAGACGTCCTACTCCCTCGGTCAGCATGGAGTCCACATACTCCTCTACTGAGCCACTCTGCACTTAGTCAAGTATGGCTAAGTACTCATGGCACCCACTCGGACAGCATGGGGTTCATTAGTCCTCATCCGAGCGGCGTCCTACTTACTCGGTCAACAGGAGCTCCCCTCCTTGCCGAGTCGCTTCTTTACTTGGTCAAGTATGGCCTAGTATCAGCTAGCACCTATTCGGACAGCCTGTGGCTCATCAGCCCCTCATTTGAGTAGCCTCATAACCCACTTGGTCAACAGAAGCTCCCCTCCTTGCCGAGTCGCATCTATACTTGGTCAAATATGGCCTAGTATCAGCTAGAACCTATTCGGACAGCCTGTGGCTCATTAACCGTCATCCGAGTAGCCTCATAACCCACTCGGTCAACATGAGCTCCCCTCCTTGCCGAGTCGCTTCTATACTTGGTCAAGTATGGCCTAGTATCAGCTAGCACCTATTCGGACAACATGGGCTCATCAGTCCTTATTCGAGCGGCGTCCTACTTCCTCGGTCATCGTGGAGTCCACGTACTCCTCTACCGAGCCACTTTACACTTAGTCAAGTATGACTAAGTGCTCATGGCACCCACTCGGACAACATGGGCTCATCAGTCCTCATTCGAGCGACGTCCTACTCCCTCGGTCAGCATCGAGTCCACGTACTCCTCTACCGAGCGACTTTACACTTAGTCAAGTATGACTAAGTGCTGATGGCACCCGCTCGGACAACATGGGCTCATCAGTCCTCATTCGAGCGGCGTCCTACTCCCTCGGTCAGCATGGAGTAGACGTACTCCTCTACCGAGCCACTTTACACTTAGTCAAGTATGACTAAGTGCTCATGGCACCCACTCGGACAACATGGGCTCATCAGTCCTCATTCGAGCGGCGTCCTACTCCCTCGGTCAGAATGGAGTCCACGTACTTCTCTACCGAGTCACTTTACACTTAGCCAACTATGACTAAGTGCTCATGGCACCCGTTCGAACAGCATGGGCTCATCAATCCTCATTCGAGCGGCGTCCTACTCCCTCGGTCAGCATGGAGTCCATATACTCCTCTACCGAGCCACTTTACACTTAGTCAAGTATGACTAAGTGCTCATGGCACCCTTCTATCGAAACACTTTACACTTAGTCAAGTATGACTAAGTGCTCATGGCACCCGCTCGGACAGCATGGGATCATCAGTTCTCATTGGAGCGGCGTCCTACTCCCTCGGTCAGCATGGAGTCCGCATACTCCTCTACCGAATCACTTTATACTTAGTCAAGTATGACTAAGTGCTCAAGGCACCCTCTCGGACAGCATGGGATCATCAGTCCTCATCCGAGCGGCGTCCTACTCCTTCGGTCAGAATGAAGTCCACGTACTCCTCTACCGAGCCACTTTACACTTAGTCAAGTATGACTAAGTGCTCATGGGACCCGCTCGGACAGCATGGGCTCATCAGTCCTCATCCGAGCGGCGTCCTACTCCCTCGGTCAGCATGGAGTCCATATACTCCTCTACCGAGCCACTTTACACTTAGTCAAGTATGACTAAGTGCTCATGGCACCCTTCTACCGAAACACTTTACACTTAGTCAAGTATGACTAAGTGCCAAGCTCGGACAACATGAGATCATCAGTCCTCATTCGAGCGGCGTCCTACTCCCTCGGTCAGCATGGAGTTCGCATATTCCTCTACCGAACCACTTTACACTTAGTCAAGTATGACTAAGTGCTCATGGCACCCGCTTGGACAGCATGAGATCATCAGTCCTCATTCCAGCGGCGTCCTACTCCCTCGGTCAGCAGGAGACCCCCCCTCTCCTTTGCCGAATCGCCTCTAAACTTAGTCAAGTATGACTAAGTACCTCATTGGCACCCACTCGGTCAACGTGGGGCTTATTAGCCTCTCATCCGAGTGACGTCCGACCCACTCGGCCAGTAGGAGATCCCCTCTTCTTCACCGAGTCACTTCTCATACTTAGCCAAATTCAAGCTAAGTACGTCATTGGCACCCACTCGGTCATCATGGGGCTCATTAGCCTCTCATCCGAGTGGCATCCGACCCACTCGGCCAGTAGGAGATCCTCTCTTCTTCACCGAGTCACTTCTCATACTTAGCCAAATTCAAGCTAAGTACGTCATTGGCACCCCCTCGGACAGCATGGGGCTCATTAGCCTCTCATCCGAGTGGCGTCCGACCCACTCGGCCAGTAGGAGATCCCCTTTTCTTCATCGTGTCACTTCTCATACTTAGCCAAATTCAAGCTAAGTACGTCATTGGCACCCACTCGGTCAGCATGGGGCTCATTAGCCTCTCATCCGAGTGACGTTCGACCCACTCGGCCAGTAGGAGATCCCATCTTCTTCACCGAGTCATTTCTCATACTTAGCCAAATTCAAGCTAAGTACGTCATTGGCACCCCCTCGGACAGCATGGGGCTCATTAGCCTCTCATCCGAGTGGCGTCCGACCCACTAGGCCAGTAGGAGATCCCCTCTTATTCACCGAGTCACTTCTCATACTTAGCCAAATTCAAGCTAAGTACGTCATTGGCACCCCCTCGGATAGCATGGGGTTCATTAGCCTCTCATCCGAGTGGTGTCCGATCTACGCGGCTAGTAGGAGACCCCCTCTCCTTTGCCTTGTCATATCTATACTTAGCCAAATTCAAGCTAAGTACTCATGGCACCCCTTCGGACAGCATGGGGCTCATTAGCTTCTCATCCGAGTGGCGTCCGACCCACTCGGCCAGTAGGAGACCCCATCTCCTTTGCCGAATCGCTTCTCATACTTAGCCAAATTCAAGCTAAGTACCTCATCGCACCCCCTCGGACTGCATAGGGCTCATTAGCCTCTCATCCGAGTGGCGTCCGACCTACTCGGCCAGTAGGAGACCCCCATCTCCTTTGCTGAGTCGTATCTATACTTAGCCAAATTCAAGCTAAGTACCTTATGGATCCCCACTCGGTCAGCATGGGAGCCCCTTCGTTATACCCCCTCGTTGACTCTCTCGGGCGCCGCGCTCGGCTCTATAAAATGCCCCTCAATCGGGAATAGACCCCCTCGGCTATATCAAGAGGCCCTGGGAACAAGCCCCCTCGGTCGGGAGTACACTCCCTCGGCTCTATAAGGAGCCCCTCGGCTCGAAAAATTGGAACCCGCTCATAGACTCCCTCGGCTCGAGCAGAGTTACTAGGCCTGGCCTCAGATTTTGCGCTCGGCGCTTCAGTACGCGCTCGACACACTCGCTGTGCTCAGCGCACGGCTCGGGGATAAAGCAGGTGTCGCTCGGGCCGGCCTCAGATTTTGCGCTCTTGCTGTGCTTAGCGCATGGCTCGGGAATGGAGCAGGAGTCGCTCGGCCTGCATGACTAAGTACGCGCTCGGTGCATCTGGTTGGGCTCAGCACATGGCTCGGGAAGGAAGCAAGAGCCCCTCGGCCTGCGAGACCCCCGTGCTTTGTTAATCCTAGCGATAGAAGATTTTCTCCACCACAATCCGGCATGAAAATTCGTGGGTCCCACTCAACATCGGCAAAAATGCAAACACTTCATTCCGCCAATCAACCGCACTAAAAATGGCGATTTTCACTCCGATTACTTGGCGTGGGGATAATTGTTTGGGCCCATTTCTTGGACCAACCCACCTATGACGAAGTTACTAAAATACCCCTACCTCTAGGGAAGGCAATCCTCCACCAGCTGGAGCCGACTAAAATACCCTCATTTATTGGAGGTCCCATCCTCTATAAATAGCGGTTGTTTCATCAATCAAAGGGTAAGCAATTCTCAGCTACAAAACCCAGAGCATCTCTCTCTACATTGATCACTTTCTCTCTCTACCTCAATCATTTACTAACTTGAGCGTCGGAGGGGTGATCCCGGGACCACCCCGGGGTAGGCTAACCTTGTTTTGCAGGTTTTCGACGTACGAACGACGGAGCTCAGGCGTACCTTCTTTGGGCCCACCATAAATCTCACAACCTATTACAATCCTCAATTTCTTAGCAGAAACAATAATCTTATTCCTTATAAATATCATATAAGAGTCTTAACACTACCCCCCCTCTCAAGTTGGAACGTTCATATTGCGAACACCCAGCTTGAACAACAAAAAATCAAACTGAGTCCTACCAAGAGCTCTAGTAAAAATGTCTACCAACTGAAACTTGGTAGGAACATATGAAGGAATAACAAGACCCTCAGTCACTGCATCACGAACAAAGTGACAATCAGCTTCAATATGTTTAGTGCGCTCATCTAATACTGATTCTTAGCTATATACAAAGCAGATTGACTATCACAATATAACAGCATCCCTGCAGGATGCTGAACTCCAAGATCACCTAGTACTTGCTTGAGCCATTTTAATTCACAAACTATAGCAGCCATAGAATGATATAATATATTCTGCCTCTGTAGAAGAACGGGACACAGTAGGCTACTTCTTAGACTTCCAAGAAACAGGAGAATATCCCAATAATACAAACCAACCACTCAGGGACCTCCGAGTAATAGGACAACTAGCCCAATCAGAATCACACCACCCTTCTAGCCGGAGATCACTATAAGAACGAAATGAAATATCTTGTTCTGGATTTTTCTTCAAATATCTAACAACTCCCAAAGCTGCCTCCCAATGAACTACTTTTGGTGCCTGTATAAACTGAGACAAAATACGAACTGAATATGCCAAATCAGGCCTAGTAACAGCCAGATAAATCAACCTGCCCATCAATCTACGATATTTCTCTGCATCATCAAACAGAGGACCATCAACTAAGGCGAGCAGATGATGTTGCTCCATGGGAAAATCGGCAAGCTTTGCACCAATTACGCCATCCTCAGAAATAATATCCAAGGCATATTTCCATTGACTCAGAACTATTCTCTGAGGACCCTTGGCAATCTCCAATCCTAGGAATATTTCAAAGCACCCAAATCCTTCATTTTAAAATATTTTCCAAGGTAAGCTTTGAAGTTCAGCAAAGCTTCCTGATCATTCCCTGCAATAATCATATCATCAACATATATAAGTACATTCAGCTGAATGCTTTTCCTGGTGAGAGTGAACAAGGAATAGTCAGAATAAGTCTGCTTAAACCCGTACCTGGGCGCCTGCTTTAGACCATACAATGATTTTTTCATCCTATACACCATATTAGTATTTCCATCCTTAAAACCAGGATGAATTTTCATATATACTTCTTCCTCCAGATCACCGTGTAAAAATGCATTATGCACATCCATCTGCTGAATATCCCATTTTTTCACAGCTGCAATAGCTAGGAAAGTACGAACCGTCATTTTTGCTACAGGAGCAAAAGTTTCATTATAATCAATGCCTTCTACCTGATGATGACCAAATATAACGAATCTGGCCTTCAATCTCTGCAACTTTTCCTGCTTATCATATTTTTATGTATACACCCACTTACTCCCCAAGGCCTTTTTGCAAGGAGGAAGAGGTTGTAATTCCCAAGTGCCCTAATCCTCCAAAGCTTTTATCTCTACACCCATGGCCTTACGCCACCCTTCATGCTTCATAGCTTCTTCAAAAGACTTCGCAGGGTTCCCTGCAGTTATAGCTGCTAGATATCTGCGATGTTTGTTAGAAAACTTTTCACAACTGATATAATGTGTAATAGGATAGGGAGTACCTGAGGTCTTTGATGAAGCATGTGCATGAGCAGATGAACTTTTCTTTTTCACTACAGTATGAGTCACATAATCCTGCAATTTCTTATTCAGATTTTTGTGCGTCTGCCTCGCCCCATAACTTCAACATCATCCTCTCTACTCCCTCCGTGACCTCCCATTGCCTCAAATCGAGGCTCCCCATCCTTCGGCACCACGCCAGGAGGCTCAACATGAGGTGCTCCCGTCTCGGCATCTCCCTCGACCACCACATGTGGTTCCTTCTCCGTACGCGTGCGCCACACCCCCCTTGCTACATGTCCTTCTTCAACCCCCATGAGAACCTCTACAAAGGGCATCGGGATCTCTTCATCACAAATTTCAATCTCACCATCTATCCCACCCACATTCGAATCCCTCAAAGGTTCAGACACGGCAAAAGGAAATTTATGTTCAATCAACTTCGCATCACGGGATACGAAATATCGTTTGGTTTCTAAGACATATAATTTTCAACCTTTCCGAGTGAATGAATAACCAACAAAAACACACTTACTACTCCTACTTGCAAACTTATCACCACTATGATCCAAATTATATGCATAACATAAGCAACCAAAAATCCTTATATCTGTCATAATAGGAGGCTTGCCATATAGACACTCATAGGGGGTTTTATTATCAACGACCATAGAAGGAGTACGTTTGATTAAATGACAAGTAGTCTGAACACACCCCCCCTAAATTTCAAAGGTAGATTAGCTTGAAATCTGAAAGAACGTGCAACATTTAAAATATGTTGATGTTTTCATCCAACCCTATCATTATGTTGTGGAGTTTTAACACAAGAAGTTTCAAAGATAATCCCTTGACAATTAAATTCCATTCTATTATCACTCCTAACATGTAATTGTCTGATTAAATTGGCTGTCTACCAATGCCACAAAATTCAGAAACATAATTTCGACCTTTAATATAATAGTGTGGGAAAAATCATCTACTATTGTTAAAAATATGAAGCACCACAAGAGACTTAGTTGGATATGGGACCCATAAATCACAATTAATTAACTCAAAAATCCTACTAGCTCTACTATCACTTCTAGGAAAACTAACTCTTGGGTGATGGGCACGAAAACAAACATCACACCCATCTTTATTGCAACTACTACTAGTAGATGGACTCACACAAGGTAATGACGCAGAACTTTCACCAATGGGTGACCCAAACGCTTATGCCATATATCTATTAATGTTATGCCATCAACAACCATGATCTTCACCGTTGGAACACCCGGAAAAAGAAAAGTCGATCTTCCCGTTCACCCACTCCAATCAGCGTCCTCGTCATGCGAACCTGTAATACACATAATGTCTTAGTGAATTGGACAATACAATTTGCAGAATCTAATAAATGTAGAATAGAAATCAAATTAATTACAATTAAGATAAGGCACAAATACAACATTAGTAATTTTAAGATTTCCAGTAAGAATCACATCTCCCTCATGTGTAGCCTTTGCAGAACTACCATCAGGCAAGCCCACTGGACAACCGTTTTTCCGTGCTGCACTTAACTACGAAAACGTGCCTGTCACATGATGTGTAGCACATATATCTAAGATCCATAAAGACTCACCATTTAGACGATCTTTAGGTTTAGGTAAGTTCAGCATATCCAAAAGATGATGCCACTGTTCAGTAGTAATTCCTTCAAGCCCAGCACTCACAGAATCCCACAGTTTAGAAGTTAAAGCACCTCCCCCACCGCCGTGTTTTTGTCCAGAACCACCAGCCACCGCCTTGCTCGCGCGTACTGGCGGCGCGCCTCTACCAGAGCTGCCGCCCCTTGCTGCCGCACAACCGCGCGGTCCCATCGCCCGTTCTCTTCACCACTCAGGGTACCCAATCAAAAAAGGGAATCATTAAAGGTGCGATCTTTAGATCGCGAGTCAACTTTAAAGGCTAACGCCTCACCCGGCACAAGCAGGGACAAGGCCTTCGGACCTCGCAAACGCTCCACTTGAGTGATAGTTTGATAAGCACGCGTGACCGTTGGTAAAGGATCTTGCGGAAGAAGATGAGATCGGATCAGTCCACAAGCATCATCAAGACCAATCAAAAATCAATGAAGACGATCTTGAGTGGAAGTTGTTGAAGAAATTGCAGCACCTGACAAGTTGCGCAGGACGGGACCACCTCCTATGACGACAATTCGTTCCACAAACGAGTCAAGTGACTGAAGTATTCGACCAAAAACTCCCCCTTTTTCTGCTTACAATCACTTATTTCATATTTGAGTTGACAAATCCGTGTCCCGTTAGAAACACAAACACGTTATTTGAGATGCAACCATAAATCATGAGCGTTCTCAAAAAAAGACACCGACGAACGAACGTGCGTAGATATAGTGTTTAAGAGCCACGAAACAAGCATAGAATGAATGGTGCTCCAATCTACCAGACGTTTAGTCAGAAGTGGGTTTTGGTACAGTACCATCCAGGAATCCAAGATTCCGTTTTGCGTTCAATGACATGCGAATCGCGCGTGCCCATTCATCAAAGTTATCATCATTCAATTGAATCGGAGTAATCAAGTTGCCAGGATTATCATGAGATCCTAGAAAATAAACTGGGTCAGGTTTGGGAATGTTAGATTCATTGTTTTCCGTCATGATTACACGACGAGTGCTGCGGGAATAGGTTCTCAGAGGAGAATCAATGACGATCGAAAAAAATCGAGTCTTGGGTTCGAATATTTGGTTCGGGTTTGTTCAAGGTTTTGGTTCGGTTTTTTTCAAGGTAGGGAGAGAGAGAAGATTTTAATCTCTGGCTCCTGATACCATGTTAAATTTAGTCAAAAGTTGTGTCACCTTTCTCATTCATCATCAAGTTATATTTATACAACCTAAAGGACAAGAGTCCTACACCAACACAAACTAGGAATAATAATCCTATTCCTAATAAATATCATATAGGATAACTAAGAATAGTTGACACACTTCTCCCTTTTATGTAAAAGTTTTTATGAGAAGTGTGTCACTTATTCAAATATGGAGGAATCATATATATTATCGATACCAGTTTATGTTGTAACATCATTTCGTGTCAGAATTGGTCAACTCTAACTAATTTTTAATTACTTTCATATATATTCTATTTGATGGACATATAGATCAATGGTGAGATTCTTTAAAAGCTTTTTTGGGAGTGTGGCACGGCATTTATCATGTGGTATTCTATTTCCGGTCAAACACAAACATTTAAAATAAATGTCTGGCAACAACGAGCGAGGAGTGATAAACCTCTAACATCTAACAAGGACCAAAGTGCAAAATAAAATGGACCCAATGCATATTAACAAGCACAAATAGGTGTTGAATTGTAAATAATAAGTGTATAAGATACACAAACATGTGTTGATGTATAGATAATAAGTGTTTATAACACACAAACATGGGTTTTTATAAAAATAAGGTTGCATTTTTTCGAGGAAAAAGCTGACAAAAACGTGCAAATCGAGACAATTTATACTTTTTGTCAGAAATCACAGTTTGACTCTTTGACAAAAGTTACATTGAAATTCACACCAACAATGGTTGTTTTGTAAGTAACAAGTGTCTCAAACACATAAATATGAGTTGGTTTATCAATAACAAGTGTTTTTGATACACAAACATGGGTTTATAAAGTTGCACTTTGGTCCTTGTTAGAGGTTTATCACTCCTCCTCGTTGTGAGGAGTGATAAACCTCTAATAGTTAGAGGGCAATTGCCCTCTAACAAGGACCAAAGTGCAAAATAAAGTGGACCCAAGACATATTAACAAGCACAAATAGGGGTTGAATTGTAAATAACAAGTGTATAAGATACACAAACATGTGTTGATGTATAGATAACAAGTGTTTATAACACACAAACATGGGTTTTCATAAAAATAAGGTTGCATTTTTCCGAGGAAAAAGCTGGCAAAAACGCGCAAATCGAGACAACTTTTACTTTTTGTCAGAAATCACAGTTTGACTCTTTGACAAAAGTTACGCTGAAATTCACACCAACAAGGGTTGTTTTGTAAGTAACAAGTGTCTCAAACACATAAATATGGGTTGGTTTATCAATAACAAGTGTTTTTGATACGCAAACATGGGTTTATAAATTTGCACTTTGGTCCTTGTTAGAGGGCAATTGCCCTCTAACTGTTAGAGGTTTATCACTCCTCCACAATGAGCAGGCTTATGACCTGACATGTAGCCATGTAGGGGAGTTAGGAAAGAAAAACGCGCAAGTATAAAATAACGGAACGCAATCTTTTACAAACGTAAACAGTATGATTCTTTAATTTGGAATCTTTCCTCAAATGGATATCTGTGAATGTTACACGGGAATTAATTAGTCAAGTAATATGTGAAAATTCGGAGAAGAGTAAATTTGGTAGCTTAATTTTCCTGGATTTGACGCCTAATCCAACTTTCACGCGTAAGAAGTAAGAACTGAATTTATGGCTACCACTCAAGTGCACCTCGTGTAAATAGAAAATGTAGCACAATGGGTGTATGAGTTGGGTAGTCTTATTTAATGGATTATCTTGTATAAGGCTTTTAACGAACATAATAGTATTTAATTTATTGTAAATGGTCAATAATAGGTCACATAGTCCAACTTGTAATATAAATTTATGCCAAAGTATAAGGAATTTAGTTGGTTAAGTACTTATGATTATCTAGCTCTTTTAGTTATCTTCTATTACTTCTCTATTGGCCCCTTCGGAATTTATCCACTATTGAAGATGAACCTCAACTTGCATGACTTAGCTCGACTTGACCCGTCAACAAGGTGACTCGACGTCTCGGCCCACCAATGACTCAACCTCATTGACCCGCCTTAACTCTCCACCACCCTCCCAATAACCAAATATACACTAAAGGTTTTGTCAATAACCATATCTTTCACTCCAACTCAATGTACTTGTGTTGCAAATAGAACTATGTACGTACTGGGACTGTAAACAAGCCGATTCTAGTCAAATTTTTACTTGTTCAGGTTAAGCTTCATATAAGAACTAATAGTGCTCAAATATGGCTCAAACTCAAATGAGCTATAAGATTTATTTTTTGACCTTGGCTTGTGCTCATTAAGCATTTGACTTATTCGAGCTAGGCTTGCAGGCTTGCTCATTTATGTTTCAAGCTTAACCTCGAGCTTTACAATAGCCAATTTATACAAAAGTTCTTATACATACACTTAACTAAATTCAAGTTGCCAATCTTGAGGTTAAAAAGAAAGTGATCAATTCTTTTTAGTGCATGCATTTGACAGAATAACTCTTACTTTTTGTTATACTAGTTGTCCCCCAACTTTGCAAAATTTAGTCACTGAAAATGATCGTGTTTTAATTTTGGACGAAGTATTTTTATTTTTTTTGGTTAATATAATACTTCCTCCGTTCTTTAATAGTTATAACATGTATATAACCCTTGTTAGTGCAAGCCCCCGAAGTTGAGGAACATGGTGATGAATAACTAAATGTAAGCATTAACATAATTGATTTAAGCAAAATGGTGGGTTTACAAAACCAACACCTTGTAAAAAGTATCATATTTTTGGAGCCAAATGATGCAAACATTAAAATTCATAATTCTAAGTTTCCAAAACCATCACCTAGTTAGACATTTACAAACCAGAGAAGCGTTTTTCATCTCCTCCTATGCTCCTACATTTCACTGCTCTATTGTTTACCCAACAAAAAACATGTACTTACACATAGCACCTGCATACACAGCACCATACTAATTTAAGAGTTGTACATCTCTCCGTAGAGTCCCAAAAAAACCAAAAAATTAGAAGTTCTTGCGTTTTGGTCAGCATGAAGGATGGAGAAGTTGATGATCCTGTGTTCTTCTCCGTTGAGCAGCTACTGGGGGCAGTTTTAAAGCTACAAGAAGGCAGAGAAAATTAGAAAGAAGAAATGGCCAAGAAGTTGAACAATTCAAAGCAATTATTACAATGCAAATATGTAATGTAACAATAGCACAAAGAAGGTTAATTGTGGACAACCTGCTTGTAACTGAGAATGATGGAGTAATGTAATGTATCCTTTCTTGTTAATGGGAATTAAGTTTATTTGGTTCATTAGAGAGCGTATAATTGCAACTGTTTCCTAGTAGTATCTACTGTCATGTTGTGTAATACCTAATTGTTTCATTCTTCATGGAGTAAAGGAAGAAGCAAATAAAAATATAAATCACAATATTCCCTTACCCATTAAGTTAGCCGCAAACATAAGATTTGAATTTTAAGGCAAATCTAAAGCTTAATAAGTTAGGCATAAATATGCAAAAAACCTTCACCAGCAAAGAGGTTCTGCACAAGTTACAGCAACATCATGGCCATACTCAAATTTGAGACACATTCAACTCTTTTCAACCACAACTTTGTTGTTTGGAAAGGACATTAACTTTCTGACTAGCATCTTCCTAAACATGCATATCCCTGTCTCCCACATGGCGAATATGAAAAGGTCCATCCAAAGGAAAAGGAGAAACGACAACCTTGGCGAATCCCCCTTAATAATGATGCTGCATTTTCAGGGATAGGTACTCTCAAAATAACAGATTGGTTTTGTACTTCCCCATACCACTTCTGACATTACTCTGAATTAAGTGAAACTACCTAGTGGTATAATCGGCATCAGGTAAATCTAAATTAAGAGATAAAAAGTTGAAAGAGGGTAATCAATAACGGTTTATATATTTTGGCACAATATCTTAAAAGGACCCCTGATTCAGCAAGAATTTAGCATTGAACAATAAAAGATAGGATACCCAGCATTGTCACAAGGCAATAAGACACTTCATTTCATTCTTATAGCAGCTCACACAATAATGCAGCATAAAATTTGCACTATCAGACTAAAAAACTAACCAAAATTCACCAACATAAAGTTCAAATTCAACAAATTCTTTTACTTTTCATAGCAACAAGTTGGAGTAAGAAAATGCAATTAATCACAAAACAACCAAATTTAATTGACGAACACATAAAAAATACAAAAATCTAAACAAAGATAAGCACATAGAGTAAAATAAAAGACAAGATCTCAGGAACTCTTTTGAGTTCCTTTGCGCAATAATAGGAAAGCATGATAATCTGGATCCAATTCCTCCCCTTGACGACAGGGACTCAGAGGAATCTCAGGACCATCATCATCATAGTCCTCCTCATAGTCTTCATAGACTTTATAAAGGTGAAGCTTTCCATCATCATCTTCGCAGAACATATCATGGCATTTCCCCCCCTCTGCAAATTTAGTTTGTCTGATAGACATCCCCTCCCAAGGCAACCCTTGTTCTTCATCTGAATCACCATCAATCTCCATCTTCACCTCAAAAACCTTTTCTTTTCCCTTCCTTTTGGGTGCAGAACTCTCATTGGAACCCAACACCCTCAATCCGCAGACAATTGGTGGTCTGGTCATAGGGGTTGGCATAATTTTCTCTCTCTTATCCTCTGTGATAGGCTCACTAATTTTATCCCCTTTCCCTTAGATTTTTGAACGGAAACCTTGGTTCTAGGTTTAGGTTTAGGGGACTTACAAGAAGGGGTGTGAAACACTTCCTCAACCGTTTTCATAACTTTTTACAAGGCTTTGAAGGAGTTTTTGCTCAATAAACTGGATGCTTCACCAGAGTAAAACATCTTCCAAGCATAAGGGCTTCCATCCGAAATAGAATTGGACAGATTTCTGCATACATTCTTTTCCTCCTTCGTTTTCGCAGCAGAGGCGTCTTTTAGTGGTTGAATGTTTATCATCTTTCACTTTTGGTGAGAAGATGAGGAGAGGGAAGAAATTTAAGAGAGGGAAGAAGATGAACAGAGGAAGGAAACAGATGGAGAGAGTGAAGACTAAGAATGAGCTTCGATGGAAGAGATATAAGGTTTTTTTGGGGGGGGGTTTTGGGTTGGTGGGGAGGGGGTTTTTGATGATCAGTTATGATGAAGTCAAGTTGAACTGATGAATTGGTTGTTAGTTGGGATGTTGAGGGGTTAGATCTCAAAATTGGTGGGAATCATCAAGCAAGGTAGTAAGCATTTTTTTTTTGAGTCCGCATTAGTCCAGCAAAATGAGGGTTAATTAGTGCGCGTAATGGTATATGTGTAATTTCACTTTCAAAATATGACAAAAAATAGGAAGAAGATAAGTTTTGGAAATTATTTGAAATATTCGATTTTAGAAATTGTTGTAGTTAACAGAAAGAGATTTTTTGTTCTTGCAGTTATTGCAAACATATATTACTTTTAAAAGATTAATGGTTATGCCTGCCAAGCATACCCATTGCTATTATCAAATATCAACCATCAGAGAAAAAAAGCATCTAAATGAGGCCAACATATGCGAGCCTTGGATTTATCATAGCAAAATAGCTAAATTGACGCCTTTAGTACCTCTCCGCCAAACATAATTTCAACATCTCCAACATATTTGGATTCATGAAACCTGCAAATAAGAAATAGAGATGATATTAATATTAAGGTTATATAAGACCCAATCCTTAAACATAAAAAAAAATCATTAATGACTGATTAGCATGATTGATTTAAGCATGTGAATAACTAAATCAAAGAATCTGAGCTTGATAGTTAGGAAGATATAGAAATTAGATAGCATACCATATATGTATATAACCCTTGTTAGTGCAATCTATTTGTGGATTGCAAAACATGTTGAGGGTTTTGTGTATTCTCTAGAATGTCCTTGACACATTGTTATATACTACCTCCGTTTCTTTTTAATAGTTACACTTTGCTTTTCATTAGAACCAAGGCAAAATGTGTAAAGTAGGAGACAAAAGCTGTATAAAGGTAAAAGTTGGCATCAACAAGTACAAATAAACAATAAAAAATGGCAAGAGAGAGAAAGTTGAGATCAATAGTGGGAATGATGATTGAAAATTTGGGACCACATGGGGGGGGGACAATAGTTGGAATGATGATTGAAAATTTACATTATATAGAAAAAGCAAGAGTGTAACTATTAAAAAGAAACGGTCTAAAAAGGAAACCGTAACTATTAAAAAGAAACGAAGGTAGTATGTTATGAAAACTCATTAATGCCTATAGAAAAAGAGAATAGCGCAGATTAAGTGGTCGTTAAATGTAAGGGTAACATTGTTAACACGTACCATTATTCACCAAAATAATTAGCAACTGGTTTTTTGGGGTGGGCGATGTAGTAATTTTATTTAAAGGCTGCGTTTTTTTAAAACATAAATCTATTAAGGAAATGGTGAGTTTGATTTTTGTGTATAAACTACTTGTAGTGGCTTATTAGTGGCGTATTGCAAGGAACTAACCAACATTTAGAAACAAAAAGGCGCACTTTTAATTGGTACATTTAGAAACAAAGAATGTATATATGCTATGTTCCATTTCCAAAAATGGTTTTCAACTACACTACTAAAGTTCAATTGGAATGTTGGCCCCATTGGGTGTGTTGAAGTACATTCATTTTAGGCAATGGTTAAGGTAGGGGCCCAATTGCACTGCATTAACTGCCAAAGCCCAAAAAGCAATGGTTTGGCTTATTGTGAACTAAAGGGAAACGCACCGTTTGGTTTGCTGCACTGGCAACCATAAAGTGGTGCGACAAAACGCAACGTCCTATGCAAACTAAAAACTTCACTCAAACTCTTCATCTCTCAAAGGTGTCAGTGCAACTCTCTGTCAGACTTGAAGGAAGCCATTTTAATTAGAGGAGCTGTTCCCTTGCAAAAATTGCTCAAATCTTCTAGGTAAATTACTTTTGCACTTCATTATACTAAAATATTCAAGGTTAATTAAGTCATCAGTTAAGGTTTGATCTTGGATTTTGAATTTTGTGGAACATATATCTATGCGAATGTGTTGTAAAGTTGTTTGAATTATGGTTTTAAATGTGTTAGTTATGGTGTTAAATTTGTTGTTCATGAAATCTGTATGAAAAAATCCAACTTTAATGCGGTTATACTCTTGTAAAGCTATGTATAACAGGGGGTTTTTTTTGTTTTTGGGTTTTCATTTGGTGTCAAGTTGTTTTTGATTACGCTTCTATATGTGTTTGCAATGTTATTTAGTGTTTTGTTCAAAAATTTATAGCCCATACATTCAAGTTGATCATGTTAAAAGGTAGTCCATACATACATTTTTTTTGCGTTTTTCCGGATTTGCTAATTGTCATAGTTTTTGTAGAACTTGACTTGCTTAATGATTGAGTTTCATTGGAGGTTAAATGGGTTTTTATGGTAGGCAAGAGTTTGGTATGGGTTTTGTAGAACTTAAATTGCTTAGGAGGGAAGTGCAGATTGCGAAGAGCTTGTTGTGAGTTGGTGTATTCAACTCTGTACTGCTTACTGCGAACCTAAACATGTTGTTGTTTATTTCTTGTACTGCTGGTTTAGATGATTAGCTGTGTTTTGTGTAGTTCTAGCGATTGGTTCTCCATTCACAATGAAAGCCTTAAACCTATCAAATAAGAAAAATACAGAGCCTAGCAATTGAAAAGAAAAGAAAGAAGTTTAGTTTCAAATCTGTTTTTCCATTGTCTAGTTATGAGAATTCTTTTCCAAAATGAAAGCAAATGTCAGCAATTCATAACTACTTTGGTTGCGATGGTAGTTGTTTTGTTTGGTCATGAAATGATGTTGAAGAAGACATACTTTTGTGTAGTTGTGCCCTGCTAAAGGTAGTTATAACAGGGGGTGGGTTTAGTTTAAATTTGCTTTTAATTTGCGAGACCTGATTGAATGTTGGGTTGTAGTTGCAGACTAATCATGGAAATGTCCCAATCTGCGGAGAATGTGCTCTTCAATGAGTACATTATGTGCATGTATGTGTTCCCAAAGCTCTCAAGGAGGGTCAAAGGGGCTGTTTCCATAGTTTGCAAAAGATGGAAAAAGATGTGGAACTGGAAATGGTGGATTCCAGAAAGAGTGCGGGCATGGGAGAACCGTTTTGAGTCATGGGTATGCTGGGATATCATTGAGAATGTGTCTTTTTATTTAAATTGGATGCTGGAAGACTCAGATGACGAATATGAGGGATGAAAAACTAAGCTCACGTGCTACAAGTTGATCTGAAATTGATGTTTTTGGGGTTCCTTTTTGGGTGGTGTATTTTATGATTGTAATAGGGGTTTGGGATGTGATTAGGGCTTTTTTTTTGTTAGCCCTTAGTATATGCAGTGAACTAAGTTAGGCATGGATTGAAAATCGGATGGTATTTTTTTTGTATATGTGAAATACCATTCCTTCATTGAAAGGTGTATAAGGTATTTGGGTCCATTGTTCAACTTAACTTTGATGTACTGAATTCTAATGTATTGAATGGTTGAATATGAATTAATTAGAATGATTGTCTCTGGCTACTTGTATGTGTGGCCCCTAAGAAAATACAATAATATATGCAATTAGTAGCTGTAATTGTAATGTAATTATCGTTTCGAATTGCAATACCATATTCCATAGGAAAAATTGATGGGAACAGTCCCAACTATGGGCGGTCTTCCGTTTTTGGTCCCAACTAACATTTATTTATGAGTGATCCCAACTTTGCCTCATTTTGTCTATTTTTGGTCCTTTTTTACAGGAAACCGGTTCAGTAAGTCAACCTAACTTTTTGTTTAATGCAAATTGTCAGAGGGGTTTATTTCCCTCCCTCGTAAACGAACAAGGAACAGTGCTCACCTTCCCCTCTTCAAACCCCCCCTCTGTCATCTGCCATTGAAGCTTGAAGGTTGGAGCGAGAAATTGCGGTTGCGAGTTCGCCATTTTTGAAGCTTTTCTCTCTCTCTCACCACTGCTTGTAGCTGGAAAGTAATTGGGGGCGACGTAATTCGAAGCTTTGGGTAGGTAATTCAAAATCCTCCCCCTATCTCTCGTGTTTAATTTTTTATCCTTTAGTTTTTATTTTGATTGGAATTGCTGCTTCGTGTGTGGTTTGTCTTCATGGTAAAAGAATTTGCAAAATTGTTAAATTTTTTTTTTAAAGCCTTGATTTTTTTTGTAAATTGTTTGGTTCCATTGTTATTTCTTGTTACTGCTGTTGTGCTACGACATTGCTTAATTAGTTCTTCTATTTTGCATAGGTTGTGTTGTTATGGATGATTCTGTGACCCTAAGGTTTTTCCATGGAGGTAGTTTTAAGAGGCATAAAATCGGGCATTTAGAGTATATTGGTGGTCAGGGTAGGACATTTCAGGTTGACCCATATGAACTATGTTGGTGGTATTTTGTAGAACTGGTGAAAAAATGTGGGGGGTATAATTCCATTGATGAGATATATTACTTGGTTCCTGGACATAGCTTGGATGGAGGGTTGAGGAGGGTCTATGCTGACAAAGAGGTTCTTGTCATGGCTCAGATTGCAATTAAAAAAAGGTCTGTTGATTTGTTTGTCAAACATGGGATTGATAAGCCTAATGTTATTTTGACATTAGAGGGAGACTGTGGTCCAAAAACAAGTGAGGTTTGTGCTGATTTAGGTGGCACTAGTGAGGAGAATACTTTTGTTTTTGGCATTCCTAAACCCAAGGCAGGTGGTGGTCCCCCAAAGAAGTTAATACCTAAAAGGAAAGGTGAAAATGGAAGACCACCTAAGAGCAGTCCTAGGCTAAGTGGTAAATCCACTGATGTGTTTATTATACCCCCAGATGAGTTCTACTCAAAAACCCTAGATTCAACACCCATAAATGCAAGCACACCTGGTGCTCCTCCCCCTTCAAACACATCTTCAACTGATGCTCCTCCTCCTTCATACACATCTTCACCTGCAGCTATTCCCCCTTTTTCACCGCCGCTCCTCCCCCTTCTTCATATCTTTGCTCCGCCCCTTCAAGCACTTGCTTGCTCCTCCCCCTTCAAACACAACAACACCTGCCGCTCCCCCTTCAAACACAACAACACCTCCTGTTCCTCCCCCTTCAACACATCCTACTCCTCCCCCTTCAAACACAACAACACCTCCTGTTCCTCCCCCCTTCAACACATCCTACTCCTCCCCCTTCAAACACAACAACACCTCCTGTTCACCCACCTCCGGAAGCACCTCTTCCTCCCCCTTTAAAAACAAAAATAGGCAAATAAAACAAAGAACAACCTGCGAGCAGCTGCACACCAAATCTCTCAGATTACTTTGACTATGATGATAGATCAGAGAGTCCAATACCCTATGACCAGTTATTTGAAGATGAAGATGCTTCAGAGGAGTCTGATGTAGTGTATGAGCCTGAATCTGAAGAATCAGACATACATTTGAGTGACCTAGATCTAGTAGAAGAGGGTGTACAAACAGATGAAGAGGAGGATCCAGATGAGCAGTTCATACATCGGTTCTCTTTGAGGTCGATGAGAGTAGTGATGATGAATTAAGAACAACAAGGGAGAGAGTTAAGGGTTGTACAAGCAAGTTATTTGAACTTGCACAAGAGTTGCAAAAGGAGGCAACATTAGGTAGATTAGGTACTTCCACTACAGGGGCCACATCAGGGGGGAATACATTAGATGCTGAGGTACAAATCAATGATGGTGCTGTGAGTGAATATGAAATAAGTGATGGTGAAGAACTAACACCAGGGGAGAGTGATGAGGAAGAGGAGAGTGTGATAAAGAGGAGACAAAGGAGAGTGACTGTTAGTGAGAATACTGATTTCACAAACTTTGAGTGGAAGGTGGGATTAAGGTTTCCCAATAGAGAAGCTTTTAGGAGGGCTGTATGCAAGTTTCTGTTGTTCGGGGAAAAACCTCACCTTTGTGACAAGTAACGAGAAATAGGCAACAAAGATTGGCAGTGAAGTGCATGACTGGATGCCAATTTAGGTTGTATGGGTCATGGGACTCAAGAAGAGCCTGTTTTATGCTTAAATCTGTAGATCAGGGTCATATTTGTACAAGAAATATGGAAAGAAACAGGGAATTCAAATCATCTTGGATGGCTGCTCAGTTCCTTGACATTTTTAAGGCAAGGCCACACTGGCCTGCAAAGGAAATAGTAGAGATAGTTAGGAGGGCTTTTAGGGTAGTCATAAAGAAGGACCTTGCATACAAGGTCAAATACCATGCACACAAGATGCTACATGGGTCCATGAAGGACCACTACAACAAGGTAGGAAGCTACATTGCAACACTCAAGAATGGCAGCCCTGACACAATAATACACCTGATGAACAACCCAATCCAAAGGGGTCCTGTTCCTGTATTCCAGAGGATTTTTATTTGCTTTGATGGAATTAGGAAGGGTTGGATTGAAGGCTTCAAGAAAGTCTTGTGCATAGATGCATGTTTTTTAAAGACTTTCCGAGGGGAGCAATTGATGGCAGCTGTTGGAAGAGATGGAAATAACCAGATGTATCCAGTGGCTTGGGCTGTAGTAGAAGGAGAAAACAATAACTCTTGGGACTGGTTTTTCACACACTTGCAGTCAAGCTTGAACTGGGGAGAAGGCAATCAGTTGGACATTATCTCTGATGAGCATCAGGTCAGTTATTATTCCGTTCCTAATATTGTGTTCCTTTTGGTGCTTATGTCTTATATAATTTTGGTGCTTATGAATTGTAATTGGTTGATTCAAATACAGTCCATTTTGTCATATGTTGCAAGAATTTTACCCCAATCTGAGCACATGCATTGTGCTAGACACATCTTTGCCCACTAGCATAAGAGGTTCAAAGGTGATGAGATGAATAATCTTTTTTGGAGAGCCACAAAAGCATACAATATGGCTGCGTATAATGAAGCTTTAGCTGATATGGGAGCTCTGAACACAGAGGCTGTTGATGGGTTCAAGGGTTACAACCCCAAAGTCTTTTGCAGGGCATTCATGAAGACAGACACAAAGGTTGATGTTATTGTAAACAACCTTGCAGAGACTTTTAATGGATACATTATCCATTACAGAACCAAGCACTTGATACACATGCTTGAGGACATAAGGACAACCTTGATGCAAAGGCTTGTTGTGAAAAGGACTGAGATGGAGAAGAGCACAGCTACTATATGTCCTAGGGTGCAAGCTAAATTGGAGAAGAACAAGGAGTATGATGCTGAATGCTTCCCTATACCATCATCTGCCATTGTCTTCCAAGTTACTCACAACATGGACACACTCCTAGTTGACTTGGAAGCAAGAAGCTGCACTTGTAGAAGATGGGATATCACTGGGATACCCTGTTGTCATGCAGTGGCATGCATCTTCTTCTACCACCACAATGCTGAAGATTATGTGGCAGATTGGTATAAAAGAGATGTGTATCTCAAATCATACCATAACTTTATTCCTCCCAGTGTGGGGGAGAGACACTGGCCCAAGGTGAACTACCCTCTTTTACCACCACCAATCAAGATAGGTGACAGGCTAAAGTCGTATCACCTTATCAAAAATAACCTAAGGTCCACTAACAAGTAGTCAGGGAAGTCAGGATCGAATCCACAGGGAGAAAGCTATACTATTGTATCTGAATTCTAATATTATACTAATTAAATCAGATGAAAATGGGTGTGTGACTAAACTAAGCAAATGACAGAACTAAATACGAAGGTAAGAATCAATTAATAAAGAACTAGGACTATGGATCACTATGCATACAATTTGGGAAATCAGAGACGAATAATAACCACCCAATAAGTCAATTTATCTAGGGCACATGTAATTTCTCTCGAACATTACCTCCCTCAAAGATCACCTAGCCGCTCTCGCATGGTCAAGGATCACTATGCCTAATGATTGAAAGCCTATACGAAATCTCTCCTCTCGAAGCAGATTCAATATTGCGATAATAGAAATATAGATCAGGCCTAATTCATAAATCTAGCATGAACGATTCAATCACAGGAAACAATTGAAATAAAGGGTAATTATACTAATCTATCAATCCCTCATTGCATACATACATCCCCACAATCCTAGAAATAAAGCTACTCACTCATGCTTGAGAAAACAATAACAAATTCCATGTAAAAATTCATACTTTGAACTATTGCAAATAACTAAGAAATTAATCTAATCAATAATAGAGAAAACAATAAAGAAGATTACCAATACTAAAGAACTATATTGAACTTGCGAATAATCCAAAGATTTGATCTTGAATTCCAAATCAAAAGTAGTAAAACTAGGGTTCTTGAGAGAAACTATCAGAAAATAAGGACTAAAAACCAAGTTGAATAGTAATATTCTGATTTTTGCTATTTATACTAATCCTAAAACAACTAGGAAAAGTCTTAGAAAAATAGCCCGAAAATCATTAAAAACGCGCGTCGGGTTAGTCGCCCGATCGGGCCAAGTCTGCCCGATGAAATCGGGCTCAACGCAGAAGCAGAGCTCCAAAAATAGACACCGCCCGATGCTGTCAGGCTAGGCCGCCCGATGGAATCGGGCTCGTCGAGGTTCAGCGTGCGAACACCGCAAACGCACACAGCAGCACGCTAGCACGCCCGATTGGGCCAGGCACCGAACTACGACAGGGCCGAAGCGCCCGACCGGGCCCGCAACAAATCGTGTTTTTGACAATGATGAACGCCCGATCGGGCGTGAGGCGCCCGATGAGATTGGGCGAGGCTCCGTTTCGTCATTCCTTGGCTTCAAACACCAAGGCTTCACTTCTTCTTTTGTTCAAGGCCTCAGAAAGTATCCTCGGGACCCCGGAACTCATCATATATGCCTTCGAACCTCTCCAATGGATTGTGGTAGACGTAAAGCAGTAGAAAATAGGGAAAAAGTTCCCTAATACCTACAAATCATCACAAAACAGAAAACCACAACTAGAAGAAGAAAGTTAGCGTGAAATGGCTCCTAAGAGCACCATTGATGCACATTTTAGCTCAAATATAAGGGGAAAAACTCTATATTAAATCGTAGCATCAAACTCCCCCAAGCTAAACCTTTGCTTGTTCCCAAGCAAAGCACAACATGAATAAGAATAGGATTGCTTCACCCCTCAGATAGGAAATTTTAAACTCAAATATTTCCAACTCAAAATCGTTCAAGCAAGCAAAATTCAAGTTCAGTTGCTCAGATCACCTGCCTACCAATCACTTAAGCAAGCCATCAAATGCAGCTGCCTTACATATCATGCAAATCTTGAAAAAGTGCTCACCGAGGTGTCACTCCTCTCATTTTTGTGGCAGGCATAATATGTGCCCGATCGCTCACCAACCCAACCATAATAGCCCTTCCCACTCACACTCTCATGTGTTTAGAAAGGTATAATATCGCTCATCCTAATCAGGTCGACTCAAATAACAAAATTAATCTTCAACTTTGGCATATCGACTTAGTATTATTCCAATAAACAATCAAACACGTGCTCAAAAGGTCTTTCTCAGGGTTGTAATGGGGCTCGGGTAAAGGTATGGAAATTATTTAAAGAATGTGGTGGAAAAACCAAGAAAGGGGAGCAAAAAAACACTAGTATGACTAGGAGTGATCGAAACAACTCCCATGGCATCATCAACATAACCAAGATAATAAACAACTCTGAAATTTCACGAACCAACCAATAATTGTCTCTTTCATCATAATTTCCAACATTTTGAAAGTTAATGAGTGAAGATCATAGAAATTTTTCAGATTTTTCACTATCATTTTTCACTTTATTTATCTTTTTCTTTTTCTTTTTCTTTCTTTTCTTTGTACCAACATATCATTATTTTCCAACCACCCTACGGGATCAATCACACAATATAATATCAACTTAACAAATGCTCCCCCAAGCTAGGCTTGGAACAATAGTCATTGTAAAGGCTCAAGGCGTGTAATGCGGCTTAATATAGATCCAAAAAGAAGTTATTAGGCTCAGCGGGGCTAGGGGGAAAAATGATTCATTAAACCACTCTGAGGCTTAAAAATTAAACAAATGAACGCCTCTATCATAGCACATTTCCAAAGTCACCAGAAATCAACGAGTACAATGCCAAAGCCAAGATAAGAATGCTACGAGGAACTAACACACAAGAATAGATCGGATATAGATATGAATCCGAGGGCTAAAATGAATCCTCACAATCTAACCAATTCAAGCATGCAGTTAAAATAGGCATTTATCATCAAAATCCAATCAAGATCAAGGCAATTCAGAGATCACATCACAACATCCCAATCACAAATGCCCAACTATCCAGTATAATGAGTTAAATCATTGTTCAAAGCAAAGTTCGGGGCACAGGGAAGCAATCAACCTGTTCGTATTCAACTCGTATTTTTGTGTTTTTTTTTTTCATTTTTTCAAAGCAATTAAACTAACTTAACTAACCTAAAAAGCAGTAAAAACAAAAAGAAAAACAATACTAATACTTACAGAAATCCTCCCCCAAGCTGAATTTGGCAATGGCCTCATTGCAACAAGGGGAAGGAAAGGGACATGGACTTCAGCTGCCCATCAGCCTGCATCGAGCAGTTTAGTAGCCGCATGTTGTACCACCTCTTGCAGCCCGCGTTGGACTATAATGCTAGTGTGGTGGCCCTCATGTAGATGAATGTGGTGCTCATTAAAGTCAGGGCTTATTCCTGTCAAGTCATCAGTGCTATAGCCAATGGTCTTTTTGTGAGTCTGTAAGACCGTTAGAAAATGTTCATCACCTGCAATAGACTCTAAGACAAGCACATCATTTGAAGTATCACGGGAGGGGGAATGAGGCATGCAATCATGGATCGGTTCATCTATAACATCAACACTATAACATGATTCCTCTAGCATTGGGCTTTTAGGGGCATTGGTTAAGTTAAACATAACCTTATCATCTCCCACAGTCAGTGTCAGTTTCCCACTTTTAACATCTATAACTGCCCCAGCATTATGGAGGAAAGGTCTCCCAAGGATAATGGGTGTTTGAGTATCTTCTGCCATGTCTAATATAACAAAGTCCACAGGGATAAAGAATTTACCCTCTCTAACAGGAACGTCCTCTAATATACCTAGGGGGTATTTCACAGAACGGTCAGCCATTTGCAGAGTAATGGTAGTACATTTTAAGTCACCCATGTTCAGTTGCTTACAGATAGAAAGAGGCATGACACTCACACTGGCACCCAAATCACATAAAGCTTTGTCAATAAATATGGTGCCAATGTGACAGGGGATGGAAAAACTCCCTGGATCTTTCAATTTAGGTGGAGACTGGTTTTGTAAAAGAGCGCTGCATTCAGCAGTAAAAGCCACAGTTTCCACCTCATTGAGAGTCCGCTTCCTCATCAACAGTTCTTTTAAAAATTTAGAATAAGCAGGCACTTGATTTAATAATTCAGTAAAAGGAACTGTTACCTGCAGATTCTTTACCACCTCTAAGAACTTACCATACTGGTGGTCGAGCTTCTTCTTGAGCATCCTATTTGGGAATGGTAGCTTGATCTCCGGAGGCACATTTTTCTCCTTAGTCACCTCCATAGTCTTGTCTGCAGCTCCTTGCTTTGCCTGAGGATCAGCATCTTCAGGCACTTCTTGTGGTTTCTTAGCAATTGATGATTCCACCTCTAGCATTGCCGGAGCATCGTACTGCACTCCACTTCGAAGGGTAATAGCATTGGCAGTGTCCCTTGGTTGCATTGGTTGCGAAGGCAATGACCCAGATGGCCTACTAGCAGATGAACTAGCCAGCTGAGCTATTTGCGACTCCAACATCTTATTATGTGTCCCTTGTAGCTTATTCTGAGCATGTAGGCTCTCAAATTGAGACTTGGTATCTGCTTGAAAGGAAATAATACCTTTCTGCATCTGCAACATGAGATTTTTGAGTTCAGCAATAGCTGGGTCTGAAGGAGGTGTGTTATGATGCTGTTGAAACTGAGTTCTCGGAAATCCAGGAGGAGCTTGTGGTTGTGGCTGATACTGTTGTTGTTGTTGATGCTGTGGATAATGTTGTTGCGGATCCAGCACATTATTACTCCTATACGAGAGATTTGGATGATCTCGCATCCCAGGATTATATGTATTAGAGTAGGGATCGAACTGGGGCTTGTGTTGGGATTGTAATGCGTGCACTGGCTCACTAGAATATGAGAGAGCGGGGCACTCTTGAGAGTTATGTCCAGTTATCCCACAAGCATCACATATGAAAGCATTGTAACCAGAAACACTAGCCATAGCATTGACACTCAGGTGGGGGGAGGAATTGTTACATAGCTTCAAAGAATCAATCTTTTGGTGTAGAGCAGCTAGTTGCCCGGACATTAAAGAAATGGCTTCAACATCATGTTTGCCTCCCTTTGTGATAGTAGAACGAATAGTAGACGCTTGGTTAGAAGCGATTTTCTCCAGAAGTTCATACCCTTCGTCTATGGCTTTATCCATGAAGAACCCACCAGAAGCTCCATCAATTACCCGTCTCGTATCTGCATCAACTCTAGTGTAGAAAATTTGACACAAATACCACTTGTCAAAACCATGATGAGGACAAAGACGCTGCAGATCTTTGAATCTTTCCCAAGCTTCATACAATGACTCTCCAGGATCTTGGGTGAAAGTCACTATCTCATGACGCATATCTGCAGTCTTTTGGTAAGGGTACCACTTGATGAGAAAGATCTTTGAGAGTTCCTCCCAGGTGGTGATGGTGGAAGGCAACTTATTATACCAAAATAGAGCTTTGTCGCGCAGAGAGAACCTAAATAGGATGAGCTTCATCTCATCAGCAGTAACACCAGCTTGTTTCTGAGTAGCACAACATTGTAAAAACCGCTGCAGGTGCTGATTTGGGTCTTCAGATGGTAACCCAGCAAACTGATTATTCTGAACCATATTCAGAACATGAGACTTGATTTCAAAGTTCGTAGCAGCAAAAGTAGGCAACGGTACCCCAGTGGGCACATTATCAGGAGATAGTTGTGCATAATCTCTAAAGGTTGGTTTAGCTTCGTCACCCATTCTAGCAGTTCTAGGTGAGGCGGGGAATCCTTGTTGTGGTGAAGATGGTGGAGAAGGTGTCTTTTGGGAAGGTGTCCCTGCAGACAACTTGGTTTGCTTAGTTTTCTTTTTGAGTCTACGAGCAGTCTTTTCAATCTCCGGATCAAATGGAATGAGATTTGGGGATTTCAATTTCCTACTCATACACCAAAAACACTAAAAACAAACGTGAGATGCTCCAAAGAACAGGTGTTATTTGGAGTAGAGGTTAGTGTAATACTATAATTCAGACAAAATAAAAATAAACCGTCTCCCCGGCAACGGCGCCAAAATTTGACAGGCTAAAGTCGTATCACCTTATCAAAAATAACCTAAGGTCCACTAACAAGTAGTCAGGGAAGTCAGAATCGAATCCACAGGGAGAAAGTTATACTATTGTATCTGAATTCTAATATTATACTAACTAAATCAGATGAAAATGGGTGTGTGACTAAACTAAACAAATGACAGAACTAAATACGAAGGTAAGAATCAATTAATAAAGAACTAGGACTATGGATCACTATGCATACAATTTGGGAAATCAGAGACGAATAATATTCACCCAATAAGTCAATTTATCTAGGGCACATGTAATTTCATTCTCGAACATTACCTCCCTCAAAGATCACCTAGCCGCTCTCACATGGTCAAGGATCACTATGCCTAATGATTGAAAGCCTATACGAAATCTCTCCTCTCGAAGCAGATTCAATATTGCGATAATAGAAATATAAATCAGGCCTAATTCATAAATCTAGCATGAACGATTCAATCACAGGAAACAATTGAAATAAAGGGTAATTATACTAATCTATCAATCCCTCATTGCATACATAGATCCCCAAAATCCTTGAAATAAAACTACTCTCTCATGCTTGAGAAAACAATAACAAATTCCATGTAAAAATTCATACTTTGAACTATTGCAAATAACTAAGAAATTAATCTAATCAATAATAGAGAAAGAAAGAAAGAAGATTACCAATACTGAAGAACTATATTGAACTTGCGAATAATCCAAAGATTTGATCTTGAATTCCAAATCAAAAGTAGTAAAACTAGGGTTCTTGAGAGAAACTATCAGAAAATAAGGACTAAAAACCAAGACGAATAGTAATATTCTGATTTTTGCTATTTATACTAATCCTAAAACAACTAGGAAAAGTCTTGGAAAAGTAGCCCGAAAATCATTAAAAACGCGCGTCGGGTCAGTCGCCCGATTGGGCCAAGTCTGCCCGATGAAATCAGGCTCAACGCAGAAGCAGAGCTCCAAAAATAGACACCGCCTGATGCTGTCGGGCTAGGCCGCCCGATAGAATCGGGCTCGTATAGGTTCAGCGTGCGAACACCGTAGACGCACACAGCAGCACGCAAGCACGCTCGATGGAGTCGGGCTTTCTCGCCCGATCGGGCCAGGCACCGAACTACGACAGGGCCGAAGCGCCCGACCGGGCCCGCAACAAATCATGTTTTTGACAATGATGAACGCCCGATCGGGCGTGAGGCGCCCGATGAGATTGGGCGAGGCTCCATTTCGTCATTCCTTGGCTTCAGATGCCAAGGCTTCACTTCTTCTTTTGTCCAAGGCCTCAGAAAGTATTCTCGGGACCCCGGAACTCATCATATATGCCTTCAAACCTCTCCATTCGATTGTGGTAGACGTAAAGCAGTAGAAAATAGTGAAAAAGTTCCCTAATACCTACAAATCATCACAAAACAGAAAACCACAACTAGAAGAAGAAAGTTAGCGTGAAATGGCTCCGTAGAGCACCATTGATACACATTTTAGCTCAAATATAAGGGGAAAAACTCTATATAAAACCGTAGCATCAATATGCCCAGGCAGGCCAAGAAGAAACAGGAGGAAAGATCCTGAAGAGAATCCCAAGAAGCCAGGCAGGCTTACAAAAGTGGGAGTCGAGATGCATTGCAGCATCTGCAAATCAGTCAACCATAACAAGAGAAGATGCCTAGATAAAGGGACTGTTGAGGCCCAGGCCCAGCCCAAAAGACAGAGACCTGCCCAAGCTTCAGTTGCAGCAAGTGGCCCTACACCAAATGAAGCAAATGCTTCCCAACCAAGTCACATGTCTGCAACTACACAACCATCCAGGACTGGATGAAATGGCAGAGCAATCAGGGGTGGGAGGGGATCCAGAGGTGGCAGAGGTGGTACTGGTAGAGGAAGAGGTAGTAGGGGAAGAGGTAGAGGAAGGGTAAATGTAAGTTGCTTTTGCTTCCTTTAAGCTTTTAATTTGATCTGGTTGCTCAGTTTAACCTGACTAGTTTTTTTTAATCCTTTTGCACAGGTCCCTCAAGGTGTTGGTGTCTTTGTCACACCTGATGGAGCTACATATCTCAATGTAAGTTCCTGAACTTTGTTTTTTAGGCCTCTCTTATGAAATTAAGATCTAACACGTACTCATTGTGCAGGGGAACTTGCAAAATACAAATTATGTGCCTGATTTCAGCAGTCAAGCATCCACATCCAACAACAATGCAGCCAACAACATCTCTTAGTTTATTGCTAGAACCTATGCAATGCCTTTTATGGCTATCAACATTTTATTTAGGGTTTCTTTTGTCAAGTACTGCTACTTGTTAATCTGTAGATCCAGATGAGCTTGTTTTTTTGTCAACTACTACTAGCAAGCTGTTAAGTTGTAACAAAATTCTATGGTTTTTGTTACAATGAAACAATGAATTTAACTGTCATTTTATTGCCCTGTTCAAACTTGTGTACTCTTGATCTCAAAAACTGCAATATATGGCAATTGACATAAAATTTAGGCACAAAATGTTTCGTCATATTATTTAACTTGGGTCCTTTTTTAAGCCCATCAATTTACAACAACTAACACAGTTCTTTAAACCATAACAAAATCCTACCACAATTAGACCCACCCTAAAGCCCTAACAACCAGTAAACCTTACTTAACTCCAATCCTAATACATGCTAAAGAGAACATCAATGAAGAGTAATCAAGATAGTCCTAAGGCCAGTAATGCATAGCTTTCTCCATTTGAATAGTTAACCACTTCAACACGCCCTTTGCATCATTTTTTCCCTCATTCCATGCATTTCTTCCTCCATTTTCTGTTTCTTCAGCACAATTGTCTTTAGTTTCTCCTCTAGTTGCTCAAATCGCAGTTCAAGCTCAGAAAAGGTTGTCATTTGCTCCAGGATCTTCGCTTGCATATGTTTGCATCCCAAACAAGTAGGTTCCTCCAAATCGCTTTTCCACATGAAAAATTCACACTTTGTAGGATCCTGGAATAAAAAAAAAACAGAATTACAAATTTGCAGTGACTAATTAAAAAATACTCTATTTTTAACAAGAAACTCACAGGTCATTTTGAGCACCCATAGATTTGCTTCCCCACGTGTTCACCTCTTCTAACAGTTCTAGCCTTTGCATGAAGGTGACAATGGCATACTATGGAAGTAGATGTTGAAGCAGATCTTGAATTCACTGAGCCACTTTCGAAGGAAGTATGCGCTGCCATGGCTGGGTGAAGGAAAAGAAAACAGAGAGAATTAAGGCGAAGGTGAGGAAGAAAGAGAGAGAAAGAGAATGTCAACTGACCTTCACTTAGGTCAAAGGGGGGTTTTGTAAATAAACACACTACGTGCTTTAACGGTAACAAGCACGTGAGAGGGTTAACCTGCTGCAACAGGTCAATTACCTGCAAGGACCAAAGATAGAAAAAATGAGGCAAAGTTGGGATCACTCAGAAATAAACGTTAGTTGGGACAAAAAATGGAAGACCGTCCATTGTTGGGACTGTTCCCATCAATTTTTCCTATTCCATATAGTTAACATGTAGATCACTTTTCGCACAAAATCAACAAAGGGGTGTAGTGAAATACAGGATATTAGGTATGAATAGCTAACTGCAAATATTAGCATAATCATTTTTGAGCAGGATAATGTCACATGATACGGTATAGTGTGGGTTAGATTGAGTCTTCCCAAGCATAGGTCTATACCCTGGTGAGCAGTGCAGTGGAATTTGGAAACTACACCCAAGTTGGCATACTATGATATCATCACAACTAATATTTGTCTGGCCTGTGGTAATGTACCTCAAAGACATTAACATCTTTTTGTTTCTTGTGAGTCTAGTGTTGGTTGTCTAAGACTTATCAAGAGCTGGTTTAAAATAAGAAGTAGAATTGAAGACATGCACAGCTTGATTGGAAGCATTCAGTAAATTAAAATAGAAGATCTAAGTTCCAAAGTCAAGTTTTATTGCCTAACTTAATTGCATTAGTGTATATAATGTTGTTATGCAGTAATTTTGTGTATTGGTAGTAATGTGCTCCAAGTCTAGAGAGCAGTGCTAAATAGATAAAAACTAAATTTAGTCCTCTAAGGTTAACAAATTTACCTAAGAATTTATTAAGGAAATATTATACATGGTTTGTAAGCGTGTAATGTCTTGCCAATAAGGTGTTACTGGCTCATTTAATATTTAACTGCCTAAAGGTCAACGAGGCCTAACCTAGTTGGTTTGTCTTCCTTTAATTTGGTTTAGGGTTGAAATTTATTGCTTCATTAATTTACTTACTTACATAGCAAAAAACATCTAAAAACATGAAAACCTGAAACTAAGATGATTAAAGTTGTGAAGTACCTCATAAAATGCATATAGTATTGCTAATGCGAGAAAAGTGTTGGTTACAAAATATGAGAAAGGGCTTGAACCTATGCACAAAATGATATTGCATTGCTATACATATCACAACCACTTAAGGATGCCTAGGGTCAAAAAGTTATTTTATATTAGACGATGTTTAACTAAGGGGGTACATTGTCCATCGGCAAGAGGGGGTTGTTGAATGGGACAGCAAGCAAAAGAGGCCCTTGTTTTGGCGATGCAGCGTGCTAATTGGCTGAATTTTTAGGAGCCTCAGTAAGTAGGGCAGTCTGCATTCAGGCGTGTAGTAGCTTCATTTGCATACGGCTGATAACTTGGTGGCTTAGCAACACCCTTTATTTTGCGATTAGCCTTCTGCTCCGTGGGCTTGGGAACAACATTGTGTTTTGGAATAGCTTCATCAGGCTCGTCTTCAAGCACAACTCTTTTGAGTACCCACTGCAACACATTGTTCAAGGAGAGCGTTGTCTTTGGGCCGACTTCAATCAAAAAATGAGAGGTGCTAAGCAAGTGTTTTATAGCCGAAAAGGCTACCTGATCATCCTGCCATTTGAATACGGGTTAGGTTAGTGAATAAAATATTGTGATGCAAGAGATAGATATATGTAATGGTAAAACTTTGGATAGGGCAAATATATGTTGTTTAAGTTCAGAAAAACTATAAATATGCATTAGAGTTCTTATATTAAAGGTGTACTTTTCCAATGTATAGGTCTCGCCTATGTAATGATGTAATCAAGATTACAAATTGGATGATTACTTAACGTGAATAAATGTAATTCACTTGATTTATGAGTTTTAATATGTGAATGGCTAACAAACTACATAACTAACTTAAAAGGACAACCTACATACAGAGTGTTTCATCCTGAAAATGTCCTCAACTAGCATTTTGAAAAGTTTTTCTAAGTTGTTGCTGAACATTGTAACTAAGAGTGTTCCAGTTCCATCAGAGACGTCGCAGTTGAAGGTCACCCTATTTATTGGAAACATATTAGACAATGGTGAAGCAAATACATTATAAGTAGTTATGAATTTTTTGATGAAATTATAACTCACCTAGGGATTAAAACATCTTTAGCTGAATATGGGGTACATGTGAATGTCTCTCAAATTGGAACATCGGTGCATTTGCCACAGCCAGAACACCCTAGGCATGTATAGAGCTTCTCAATGCTAGCTTCAGGTACCACAACCCTTAACCAGCGGCGTTCCTCTTGTAGTGTGTGAGTAGGCTAGATTAGAGTAATGCTTTATTAGTTTAGGGGTAAAAGGAAGGTAATCAGGAAGGGAACCCATCAAATAAGATAAACATATTATTTCGCTTGAGGGAAAAACATATCCTACTTCATTACACACCTAAGAACACATATGGAAAGAGGCATGCTGTTTTCTTCTAATGCATAGGTTGGAATACGTTGCTTCCACGATCATATGTTGTTTCGTAGTTAATTCAAAATTACACAAATTAATTTTTCTCAACCAAACAACCAAAAGAAACAGATAATATAGTAGTACTTGCAACATCCTCTGCATAATTAGAATCAGAATAGACCATGATATCTCAATTTTTTTTTGGAAAAAATATTGAAAATTCAAGGCGACAATTGTAGAAGTGCATAAAGCTAATAGATTTGTGTGTACAATCATAAAGCAAACAAGATAAGTTTGAAGGTGTTATGTGCCAAGAAAGAATACTAACTTTTTTCAACTTCAATGCATAGATTGTCATAACCAGCCTCTCTGTTGGTGGGTTCCTAACATCTAATGCCCTCGATTGTCTATCGACCAGTGTGTCTTTGTGGGCAATGCCCTGGGCAAAAAAAACAAATTTAGGATTGCTGCAGTGGTAAGTGATTTCACCAGAATGTGGTTGTTTATTTTGATAGCTGGAGTAGGGAAGTTTACCATTCTGTGAGTGCACTTGCTTTGGCTCCTTTTGGTTCATGTACAATAGTTGTGGACATGGTTGATGCAAGCGAGAACCCTACAGTACAGGCTATATCTGTCAATACATGGTTCATAAAATTCTATGGAAAAGCTCTAGATTTATAAGAGTGGTGAGTTACCTTTGTGACCAGTTACTTTGAGGGCAGTGAATCCCACGACACTGAATTTTGCAGCCCAGTTAGAGAGGCGATCGCAATCCAGACCAGCAAGATCATTCTAAGCAGAAATGATCAAGGGTTGTTGAGTGCTATGTGGGTGTGTCATGGCCATCAGTTGAAGATTAGCAAGTTAAATGACTATGGACAAGCAAGTTGTCGTGAATTAAATGCTAAGCATACATGTGGTCGGCAATGACAATTTCCCGGACCAGATTTTCACACGGCCTTGAGGAGTTTGAATAGTATGAGCTTCTTCTTCAACAAACAAAACCACACCCAGAACATATGTACAACAAGGTTTAAATTGAACATGTTAGCATTGTGAGTTAGATTTTTTCTAGGTCCCAAATGAAAGGTGTACATAGTGTACAAAGTCCAATTTTTATGGCTCACCAAATTTCTTATTAGGGTCTCCAGCTTTTGGAATGGAAGCTATGTTCAGGTATTCAGGCAAAACAATTTCTGATTCAGCATTAAGTGGTTGGATTACGGTTTGCCTCCCAAAACTCATTTGATAATCAAGCTGACTTGAATTGGTCTTGTACTGTTCCTCTACAGGTTTTATTGGAGCGTGCTATTTCATACTCCTCTTTGTACACAAAAGCATCCTTGTATCCTTCAACTTGATCTCCAAATAGTGCACCCCGCATACGGTTCCCCTAAAAGCAGGTTTGATATGTTGAGTTGCATATCCTAAAGGTTTAAATACAAATTTGTAATACAGAATGGGCCTGTGTAATACCTGAATATGTAGGGCAGTGAAGATGGTCCAGGATGATTTTTTTGGGTAGTCTTATATGCACATACATCAGTGTGGTAAGTGGACTTGTTTTAGATGCAGTGTGGTGAGATAGTTATATGACTATATGTTTCAATTATTTATAAGTATAGATTGTCCTTGTGGTGGATGGACACATTGGGGGATTTTTAAATATCTGGATTATGCATGATTGGATATGCAGGCCAAGAAAGAATTCAATACTTTATCATCTTCAAAAAGGAGTTCTGGTAAAGCATGCCTTTTTTGGGAGAGACCTTAGCACGCCCCTTTTTGATTACCTTTACCTTAACTTTGAAAGCCTTACTTCTAGTATTAACCTCATCCAGATAAACACGTTATGGCTTCATATACTAATCCCTTTTTGCACGAACACGTATACAATTAGTATAAGGAAAATGTGGTTTAATTTTCACTTCAAAGATGCAGATCACTGATTGTTATTACATAAGTGATCTTTTATTAAGGATTTTTGAGGGCCATCATCCTAAATCACACATTTTTTTAAAAAGGTAGTTTTACATTGTCTTCCAAACAGTGTCTTTTACGTTTGTTTAAGAAAATAAAAAGAACATTGTGCACATGAAATAAATAACCACAATATAAGGAACTATACATGATTCAGTAGTAGGAATCACAGGATATCAAATAAGCAGTGTAGTTCATTTCTAGCAACGAAAGGTATCTACGCATTTGAACATTCAACACCAGATAATTTTTTCCTAGAAGACAGGAACTTTTACAATGAAAATGTAAACTCTAGAGTTTAATCGAAGTTCAAGTTGAGCGTAAACATTGAAAGAGGCAGACTTATGTAGTTGGCACATACTATACATGTTCAAGTTTCTGATAACTGTATTTCAGTTACATGATCAACAATATGATGATGATTTTGTAAGTGGTACATGATGGCACTGTCCTCTGTGGTAGTTGTGGATGGTTTGAAGACAGTTTTTATTTTGAGATTTGAATCAGTAAAAAATAGCCAAAATATCCAACCTAACAATAATAATAATTATATGGTAAGTGAATTTATTATGTATAGGAACAAACCCTTATGAAAAAGCAAAAGAAAACCACCAAAGAATCTAAACTGAGGCAGTGCAGAGTACGTATAACACAAAATGCAATTGTTATTAGATGCTGTGATATCAAAAGAAGGAACATTAAGGCATGTTATATATGTGCTATGAAAATGGCAAGAATATACAGTACAAATAAACAGGTAAATATGAAACATGGCTTTTATAAGGAAGCTAAGATGAGAAGAGTAGAAGAGCAAATACCTTTTGTGGTATTGAAGCTGCCAGAGAAGAAATGTGTTATGAAGAAAATGGAGGATGTAGAGCAGCTTCTTATTCTGCTTTGGGGTTTAAAGGTGCAGTTGCTATGCACATACACCGTTCCAAAAGTTTGAGGGAGTGTTTTACGAGTGGAAAAAATAAGGCCCAAACAGTTAGATTTAGTGGTCCACAAGCATTTTGGTAAACTGGACAAAGAATGGTACAACAACAGTGTTTCATGTACTTGGTAGGCTGAAAATCAGGATGGCTATGTTTTTTACCTGCTCAAACCATACCCTAGAAATTAGGTTATTTAATGCACCTGTTAAAAAGTACTGTGTGTTTTGTAAAAGATTTTCTGTATGTTAAAATAGGTGTTAAAGATAGTGGTTTGTGCCTTTAAAAGTATGTTGACTGTAAATCTAGAATAGTTCACTATCCATTCTCTAAAGAATGAGACTGAATTAATTTTCCTGGCCAATAGTAATATCTGTAGCATTTGAAAGTACAATGTAAATAATGAGTTGATAAATAACAGGAAAAGCACTAAGCTTAAATTAGGTAACCAGTAGCAAGATTTAATTTGGCATGTTTTAAAGAATAGCAAGTGTAATGCGGGCTAGCCACATCGATACCCCTGCTTGCATTGCAGTAAAAACACTGTAGACACCAAATTTTGAACCCCTTCTTCGGATAAATAAAGGTTTTGAAAAATAAAAATAACAAAATCGTCATGCGTCATGGGGCGCACGCCCCGGAGCGCAAGTTTCATTACGTTGCATGATTTTCCCTTTTTGCGTATTAGTCATACAGTTTCAACTTAGAAGTATAATTTTTGTGAGTCGTAGTCAATAACTACAACCACCGTTTTTATAAAATGATTCATAGTATAACCATGTTCGTCTTTATTAATTTAACGAGTTTTTGTTAATTGTCTTAAGTTAGTCTTGCGGAAAAATAAAAACGAGTCGCGATTAGGCGTCGGGATTTTAGTCGTATCCCAAAACCGGCATTAATCAGTTTTCTTGATGGTCAAGTCATTGGATAAAGAATAAGAATATATTCTTTATTCACTAAACCCATCCTTTATCCATTAGTTAGAGAATAAGAATCATGAAAAGATGTGAGAATAAGAATCAAATCCCATGTGTAAGAGGGGGAAATCCGGATTCTTTCTAGAAGAATCAAGTGTGCGCCAAGCACACAATCATGCGCTAGCACAAGGTGATGTGCCTAGCGCAACTTCCTGTGCTAGGCGCAACACCCTAATAAGTTGGTTTTACACGTTTTCCGATGCATTTTTTTATGTATTAGGGTGTTTAGGGAAGAATAATTTCTGAAAATCTGATTTTGCTTCATTTATGAGAAAATCCAAAAAGAATAAGAATATTTGTGTTTCCAAAGAGATTTGATTATGTCATTAGGGTGAGGTCATTAGAGTGATGTCATTAGGGTGATTAAGGATGAAGTAAATCAGATTTTTTGGGTGAAAAATCTGATTTTCTACCTCTTTGAAACCCTAGTTCACCTCCTTCATTTCTCTATAAATACCTTCCTTTTTTCCACTTCAAAGCCAAGTTGAACAGAGTTCAACTTAACTTCACTAATTCTCTCATCTTCAATACTCCTTTCCTCTAAAGAAATCACACTTAAGAAAAGAAAGAAAAAGTTAGTAAGATAATTAGTAAGTAAAGAAATTCATCAAAATAAGAAAAAACACAAAAAGAGTTTAAGTTAGTAAATAAATGGATTTAGAAACTCACTTAGAAAGTAAGAAAACCAAAAAAAAGGTAGAAAAATTTGCAAAAAGGAAGTGCATCATTGAGCTAGCAAGGTAAAGTGGGAAATCTTGTTTATTTTTTGATTATCTTTTTAATTATCTACTAACTTTCTCCTTGTTTTCTTCTTATCATTTTTTTAATCTTTGGAGTGATTTGGGTATGTGGAAGTCCTAATAGGTTCCCAACCTTAAATCACCCCATTTAGAATAGTCACCTCTAATGGGGTGACTCTTAGGAAACAATGTGATTATGTGATTTTTCTTAATAAAGTTGTTATTTATAACAAAAAATGTTTTCATAAAAAAATTCAGGATAAGTTGTGCATAAACATCTCCATAAAAAAAATGCGATGCTATAACTACAGTCAGTTTTATTTTCCTATCTTATTTCTTTTTTTCATCTGCAATAACTAATTAGTTCGTTGGATTTAATATTTTTCCTATGAAGTGCAAGATGTTTCCAGCAACTGGGCTTTGGAATTTCTAAAAAACGAATTTTGTGTAAATAATTAAAAATCATACAACGTGCTTGTGCAAAACTGATTTTGTCCAGTACCACCTAGGATTGTTCTATCAATAAAGTTTAAAATAAAATCATTGTAATAAAACTAAAAACATCAAGTTTGAAGAAAACATCAGTAGCTTTTCAAAAATATAAAAATCATGTTCATATGAATTTTATATAATTTTACATCATTTTTACAAAATCACTCCAGTTAAGAAAATAAATAAAAATGGTTACAAATATCAAATTCAAGTAAATTTTTTTAGTCTAGTCTTTCAAAGTGTCTAGAATGTTCATACCAAATTCACTTCAAAATAAGTTCAATAAGTCGGATCTCGAAGAACAAATTGAAAAAAGGTCCTGTTTTAACCAGTTTTGACATAAAATTCACCATAATTCAAGTGTTCACTAAAAACTTGTGAAATTTTAATGCAACATAGAGAAATCACTGATCTATCCATAGATGTATCATATGCTCAGTTTAACACATTGTACAGAAAGTTATGATTTTTGTAAGTCAGTACAAGAACAAAAAGACAATCTGGAAAATGAAATAAAGTGATTAACTCAACTTTCATAAAAATAATGTTTTCTTCGAAAATGTGAATTAAAAGTCATTAAATCTTAATTTTATCTTAAAATGACTCATTTTATGATGTAAACAAAAAATCAATAAAAATTATCATAAAAGAATCAAAATAAAAAGGTTAATTAATCTCTATTTTTTCAAAAGTTTATAAAATAAACATGAATTCCAAAGCCCATTCAAGGAAATGAAGATCAAGGAGCATCATGGTGAAGATCAAGATTGAAGATTTTTATAGATCATAGATTTTGTACATGTTGTAATAATAGTTTCTTTGTAAATAATTATTGCATCACTCAATTAATAAAAAAAAACATGGAGATGTTTATGCATAATTTTCATAAATAATTCCACAACTCTTTTTAATAAAATGAGCAACCAATGTTACAAATATTGCATGTTGGGCCAATATATCATAGTATATGAATCAAATGACCCAATCTCAATTAAGAGGAAAATTTGCAAATCTAACTAAGTTAAATTGTATGATGATCCATCTTACATTTTAAAAATGTGTTCTCCATATTCAAATGGATTAATCATATAATTTGACATAATTAGATTGGTAATTATGACCTCCAAATTGATTTTAGGTCGTTTCACGTATCTCACTTTGAATGGCCAAATTCCAATTGGCCAAACACAAATATTCAAATTCAATCTCAAATTGATCATTTCTCTCCAAATGACTTAATAATCTTCAATTAAGATTATTTCTCAAAAGCTTTCAATTAGGAAGCAAACCTTCTAAGACCTCTCAAAAATCATAAACGTGATCACTCCCGATTAATCGGTAATTAGAGCGGTTGACACAAACTTCTTTTAATCACTAATTGGAGTGATTACCTTAAAACCCAAACAATCGTTAATTAGGACGATTATTTTCCTCATTTAATCACTAATTAGGGTGATTATCTTAAAACTTGGTTAACCACCAATTAGGGTGATTAGCTTAACCTTTCATCATATTTAATCACTAATTAGAGTGATTATCTTAAACCTCAATAATAATCAATTAGGGTGATTATTTCCTAATCTTCATTGTTAATCACTAATCAAGGTGATTATCTTTCTTTGAATAATCACTAAGTAGGGTGATTACTTATTTCCTTTTTTATTAATCACTAATTAAGGTGGTTATCTTAATCCTTCATATTTAATCACTAATTAAGGTGATTATCTTAATCTCATTTCAATCACTAATTGGAGTGATTACCTCACTTTAAATAGATTTGTTTAATTCTAAAGGAGAGTTATTCATAATCTATTCCCTCCTCGTCTTTCCCAGTGGAATTGGCCATTTAGGGTGAGACATATGCTCGAACTACGACGGTTTTGATCCATGAGTGGATTCCAATCCCGTAATGATTGGTACGTAGTGCAACTTCAGTGCTCAAACCTACCATGTACAAATGATATATTGGTCCTAAATAAAAATGCTTAATGTGTATATGTGCAAATTATGTGATTTTCTTTCTTTGTAATAGCCATTAGCCATGATTACTTTAAAATGGAAAATAACGCATTTCGTAAGAGCCCGTTATTTAAAATGGAAGAGGAGACGAGTTCCAGACGTTCACACCTCTTAACCTAAATCCTGAACCCTATCTCATGGTATGAAAGACCAATTTTCAAAAAAGCCTTATCCATATGAAGTCATCATCGTTTTAAATGATTTTTCTTGAAATTGATTTTAAAACAATTTATTAAATAAATCTGTCCCTATTCAGATATTAATAGGGTGGCGACTTCCAAGTTTTCTAAAACTCAAATTCCAATGAGAGACTTTCGTGGGATTCAAACCGTTAATTAAGATAGTAAAAAATCGGATACCACAGGCTGGCGACTTCACTGGGGACTATACTTCCACTTGAAGTATAAGATGTTTAAACCTGAGCAATGCGTTGTTTTCCATATGTATATATAATGAAAAAGCTAATCATGGCTATTCACATTTTAATTTTTGTATATAGCATGCTTATGTGAAAATTATGTATGCTTGGTAGATCATCGATCCATACACGTGCACTCTTTTTAAACATTTTCTTATTAGGTCTGATACCGCTGTTTATTGGCAAGGGTCGGAATTTTAGAATGACAAATTAATGAATTAAGGGCGTAAAACCTGTATCTGTGAGCTATTGCGACCGGCTCTGTCAGGAGCATCCAGCCATCCACCCTCGATGGACACAATGAAGTGACTCGAGGCCACTTTAACATAATCTCTTCTTAAATGAATCACCTTTTAGTTGATTTTTAGGACACAATCAATGCCCTAATGTCCTTTATTTATTTCAGTTATTGAATAATGTGGAAAAAAACTTTCAAAAAATTCCTCAGTCCATTTTCAGTCGGTCAATATTTCGGTAATCATTAAGTATAGCTGAATTACTGCTGAAATGATTATTGAAATATTAAGAGTATTCTTGTTTAATTATCACAAGTGTCATGTCTAAAAAAAATGTGTGTACTCACCCATTTCAAAAAAAAAAAACTCACATTTACTTCAAAAAAAATTTTGATTTTTTAAAAGGATTAAATCCTGTTTTGAAAATATAATCCCAAAATAAAATAAAAAATTGAAAAAATGAAAAAGGGTCGTAATCACGAGTTCAAAACATGTCATGCTTAGGAACTAGAATGTAATTAAAACATATAGTCTAAAGCACGAGAAGTCTAGTCTAATAAATTGTGTAAAAAATGATAATTGTTTTCAAAAAAAATTGTCTCTGAAGGGATAATTGTTTTAAAGAAAGAAAAAAGATAAAAAAAAAAATTGTGTAAAAAAGTTATAATTGTTCTCGAAAAAAAAAGGATTATTTCATTTCCTGCTAAAAAAAACATATAAAGAAAAATTCATCAGTTATTGACTAATATTGTTAGTGTGTACATTTCAAGTATTTCAAATTAGTCTAATCCTAAGAGGTGGAACAGACGTATTCAACACAGGAGAATACATGGCCTGGCGCCCAGTAAACTGAACTAGAAAAAGGTTGAGAAGAACCCGAGTACTTCACATCAGTCTGATCCTAAGAGGTGGAACAAATGTATTCAAACAGGAGAATACATGGCTTGGCGCCCGGTAAACTAAAGCCAGAAAAGTTTAGGAAGTACCTGATTCATTTAATCGCTTTTATATTGTATTTTGTAGGTAGAGCTACGTGCAGCTTGATCCCCTAAAAAAAAAAATTTCAATGTTGTAATGCATTTATCTAGCTTTCTCTACTATATAATGTACTAGAAGGGGTACGTAGGCAACTCATTTTCTGAGTGCAGCTGTAAGAAAAAAAAAATGACAAAAAAAAAATTATTATGTTAAATTTCATTTTTAATATATCAGAACTACGTTGGGCTTGATTCTCCATTCAAAAAAATCAATCATCATCGGAAAATTTCTTCCCCGCATCCAAATCCACGTATGGAGATACGTAGGCAACCTTTGGGTGCGGCGCCTTTTGCATTTAATACTTTCTTTTGTGGTTTCAGCACTTAGAAGCTTCCGTAGATGCAGACCACTACAAAGAATAACGATATACGGGGCATTATAATTTGCCAAAATGAGGACACGGGCCTCGTTATACCTCTTTTATCTTATTTCTATAGTAGCAGGAAGTGGAAGGATATTATCAAATTGATTTTTAAAATTGTTTGTGTATTATCCCAAAACAAATGAGTCCAAGAGTGGCAGTTTAAAATGTAAATAAAAGGTCCAAGTCTCAACAAAAAAAGGAATAACAAGTCAAAGAAACCTAATGAAAAATCTCAAAACAAATGATAGAGTCAAGGTTTTACACCTTTTAATAAATGATAACTGAAATTGGTGTAAAAAAAAGAGAGAGAGAGAATTTTCAAAGATATCATTTCTTTCATTCCCTGCAAAAAAAGAAAAAAAAAGAGAAAAAAAAGAAACAAAGTCTGACAAACTTCCGTGTTAACTTTTCATCTCATTTCACAGGAACTCTGCCTGGGCTGGCTCAGGATCTAGGATGATTCGCCAAAGTTCTGACCATAGTGAACGTTCTCTGTCAGTAATACTGTCATCCTTGTCTGAAATTCCGAACAACGAGCACCAACAGAACTCTACCCCTCCACCTGATCCAATGACTGAGCTCCGAGGACTTGTCTAGGCCATGCTTGACCGACAGGATAATATTGAGCAAACTGTGTTAGGCATAATGCGCCAAAGCGCCTAGATGCCTCCTCCTCCTCCTCCTCCGGAGTCGGAAGTAGCTTCGCCTTTCCATCTTGAGCCTGTGAACAATGAGAGAGAAATTCCCACTAAACTCGAGGAAGAAGTAGTCAAGCTTAAAGAAGTCTTAAAAGGCATGACTAAGGCTGAACCATGGATGTATATTCATGGATTAACTCTTTTCTCGAAGGCACGATTACCCCATGGCTTCAAAATGCCTAATCTGACAAGGTTTGATGGGACCGGTAGCCCCACCAATTTCTCGAAAATGTACGTAGGGGCAATGAGTCCTAGGGGAGTGGAAGAATCCTTGATGGCCCAACTTTTTCAACAATATTTAGATGGTGCTACAGTACATTGGTTCCTCAACCTTGAAAATGCAAAGAAATCCACTTGGGCTGACATAGTCAGAGAGTTCTCAAACCAATATAAGTATAATGAAGAAATTGATGTTAGTAGAAGGGATCTGGAGACCACTTCCTCAATGAGACATTTTCTTCATTCATCACTCGATGGAGAACACAAGGCTTCCAAAATGATGAGTAGGCCTAATGAAGAGGAACAGCTGCAAATGGTTGTGAAAAACCTTCTTCCTGTCTATCAAAAGCATATGGCATACCAATATTTCCCGACTTTTAAAGATTTGATTGCTACGGGAACTTTAGTTGAGGACGCTGTAAAAAGGGGAGACATCAAGAAATATGAACCTATTGGCGGCACTACTTATAGTGTGAAGTTTGGAAATAACAAAAGAGCCCCAAACAATGATTCAGCAGCTCCTAAGACAACTAATGCGATCCATGCCATTGGCGCATCGTCTGCATTCCAGTTACGACCACAAAGGAACTTTACTCCTTTGAATATGACTTATTCCCAAGCTCTCTCCAAGTTAAAAAAGGTCAATCTCATTCAACCCTTGAATCCACGCCCACCTCCTAAAAATCCTTACCCTGGTTATGACTCAAATCAAAACTGTGAATACTATCAAAGCCCGGGGCATAATACTGAAACTTGCACGGCTCTAAAGCATCAAATTGAAAACCTTGTGGATGATGGAAAACTTTCTCTGGGATCCATCTCCAATAAACCAAATGACTTTCAACCTAACATCACAAAAAAACCCATTCCTAATCGTAAACCCTCACTCGCCATTAACGCCATTTCTGCAGCTTCGAACGGATGTGATCCAGTTCAGTTAATCCGCAAGACAGTTCCTCAAATGTATGAAATGCCGATAGCCGTAGGTTACAAGTGCCTGGTCTATGACTATTCCACTCAAGAAAAAGTCAAAATGATGCCTTGTAAAGACCCCAGCTTCACTCTCAACAAGGATCCATTCTCTGACATGTGTGGAACTTTGGATTATGATGGTGCCTTCTTCAATTTGGACTCTGATGCTTATGAAGTTGCCTCTTCGATCTTAACAATTGTGGAGAAGAACACTGGAGGACATTCCACCACTCCAAATACATACCGGCGCCCCATCTGCCTCGATGATCTTAGTGATGAGGGGTATGTGGATATCTCTCATTTGACTAGAGCAGGCCGCCACTTTAAACCATCCCATTTGGAGGATGAAAATACTTTGGAGGTATTGAGAAGGAAGGAAAAGGGCAAAGAGCCAATGACAGAGGAAAGTAACAAGGAAGATGATGCTATCAAGCGCATGAAAGAAGTAAATGCCAATGTTTCCATCTGGAAATTGTTAATGCAATCCCAGCCTCATAGGGCAGCTTTTCTAAACATCTTAATAAAGCCTCTATAAGCTCTTCTATAACACCTGACCAGATGGTGGGGCTCATTCATGGGGTAGATCGAACTCTCATGTTCACAGACAATGATCTCCCTGACAATATGAACCACAACCATTCATTGCACATCACTATACGCTGTAATGGATGGGAGATACCTCGGGTGTTGATCGACAATGGATCCGCAATCAATGTTTGCCCTCTGCGTGTGCTTACAAGGCTCGGGTATTCAAAAGAGGATCTGGTACCATCCAACCAGGTGGTCAGATCATACGATAATGCTAAGAGAGAAGTATTGGGTTTGATCAGCCTCCTCAATTAATGTGGTCCCGTGGCAAGGAAGGTGGAATTCATGGTCATTGACATACAAGCCTGTTTTAACTTCTTGTTAGGAGGACTATGGCTGCATGAAAATAGATCAGTAGCCTCCACTCTACATCAGAAGGTAAAGCTTCTCACTGATCAGGGTGCTGTGACTATTTCTGGTGATCCAAAAATTATGACCATCTCCAACGCCGAAAAATCGGTATTGTATCTGAACGAAGTGGAGGGCACTAGGTTGGATGGTTACACTATCCACTGTATTCTAGCAGCACCTGAAAATTCCTGGATGAATGAGGTCCCAGCTGCCACACCAGATGCAAGCGCTGAAGAAACAGAACCAGAGTATAGTGAGGATGACGAGGAAGAAATGGGAGCTCCAAGCATTGACACTCATGATACGTCAATTGAAGCGCCAGAGGAATCTTGTATTGGCAATCCTTGAGACAATGATGATCATGACTCAAAGAAGAGATCTAGGACCGACGATTTTGACCTGGACTTTAATGTAGTATGCCCTGTTCGAGAGGTTCACACTGAGTCACTGATTCTCTTTCCGGGATATCAACATGAAAATCATTATCGTGAATTACCCCAATTCAGAAAATTTGATGGGAACGGTGATCCTTTTGTCCACTTAGTGGCATTTGTGATTGCCTTACATCCATGGGGCATACCAGAGGAAGATTACCCTAAGCTGTTTGACAAGAGTTTAGAGGGACTAGCTCTGGACTGGTACTATTCTTCAGATTGTGTAGATAGGGCTAGTTGGGAAAATGCTAGCTAAGCCTTTGTTAATTGGGCTCTCGAGCATAAACAAACTGATGTAAAGAAGTTCAAGCTAGTCACTTTGCGTCAAGGCGGCTTGGAAACTTTTTCGCACTTTTATTCAAGATGCGCTTACATTCGCACCAGCTTCGTGTCCCTATTACTGATCGGGAATTCATGCTTATATTGCTGCGAAACCTGAATGATTTCTATTATCGTCACATGGTTACTATCAAATACAACATGGTTTCGACATCGATACTCTGAAATTGCAAGAAAAACGACCTCAGGAAGATCTTGAAACTCCCAACACAAATCCAAGGGTATATGATCGTCTTCGGAGGCAAGGTATACTTCAAGTTCCAGCACATGTGCACTGTTTACCCCTTCGTGGAACAGACATGAGCAAACTCTGTGCTTATTGTCGTAAATTTGGGCATGAAACTGATCGATGCCATGACCTTTACTACAAAGTGCAAAGCCTGATTGATCAAGGCATCATTAGTCCAACCCACAAAGAAATACCTGCAAAGATGGTGTCATCACGTCCACGACCGTAATCCCAAGTCAATATCTTTCGCACACTGGTTGAACAAGGTAAGATTCATCAACTTCCCAGACGTCCAGGGGCAGGTCCTGTAGGGTCAAGTCTTCACAAGTACTGCCAATATCATCAGTTGCATGGTCACGGCACAAACCAATGTCATGCTCTCAGCTATCGCATCAAGCAAATCACCAACATAGCTCTTGTTTACCGCAAAGCTACTTGATCGTCTTCCATAAGAGAAAAGTCTTCGGTAAAAGTCCTGTAGGGGGTTAGCCCATCAAAAAAAAGGAATCTCTTAGCCCGTTAGTATTAGAAAACTACGTCCAGCTTAAATCCCCATTATTACTTACACTTACACTGCGAAATCACTCCACCTATGTAACACCTGGGGTACGTAGGTAGCTCAATATGAGCGCAGCTGCTTTATTAAATAAAAAACTTTAGTTCTTTCTAAAAATAAAGAACTACGCTGAGTCTGATTCCCCATAAAATGCACTTGGAGCAATGGGGATATGTAGGCAACCTTCGGGTTCGACTCAAATATATTAACCATTGTATTTCAGGCAATGTGATCAGAATTCAAGATGCCAGTCATCACAAGAGCAATTTCATAATGCTGAATTGACGCATCAATGGGGATACAGGCCCTAATCTCTATATCTTCTGTCTTTGTTCAAATATTAAGCAGGGAATGGAATAATGAAAAAATATGTTTTTAACCCCAGTGACAGTAAAAGCATTTAAAAAAGGTCAAAACAAAGTAAAAAAAAATTTTAAAAAAAATTAATAAAAAAGCAAAATTGCGAAGGTGGACCATTCCAGTCAAAATATGGAAAAGTTGCTTTCAAAAAATTTTCTTTACTCTACAATGCATTCTGCGATATGTAGCCTTCTTTTCTTTTCTTTTAATTCTTTTTCTCTACCTTTAGGTCCAAAAAGAAGAAAATTTTCCCTTCTCTAAGGATGACCAATTACCGTCAGAAAACAAACACCTCAGCCCTACCCACGAATGCGGTCAAAGAACCTATAGGGATTGCCATGCAACCACTGTCCAAAGGATTTCAAATTATGATGAAGATGGGTTATACTCAAGGAGCCGGATTAGGGCGTAATGGTAGGGGAATGAAGCAACCAATCCCCGTAGTAGACAAGCAGAACCGACATGGATTAGGATATGATTCGGGCAGCACTTCTCAAAACACCAAAAAACCTTCTTCTACTCTCAATGGTCAGTTCATCCTGCAAGGAGATACTGAGCCATACTACGAATTTCCAGAACCTTGGCTTAGTAAGAAAGAACATAATATTTTTCCGGGATTGGAGATATTCTTCAATGAAGCTGGGAATTTGGACTTAGTCAAAAGTTGGTTTGTCCGAGTACAAAACATGAAAAAAGAAAATGACTGGGTGGATAATCTGGAACATGAAGTCCTTAAGGAGCTTTTCGCTTCTGAGTCCTCTAGGGAAGGGGATTTTAACCCGGTGTCTTTAATGATACCTTTTGGCGAAAGCATTGAACATAAGTGGAGTATTGAGTGTAAGGCAAAAGACGGGCCTATAGAATTAAAATGTTTTTAGGAAACTATCCTCCAAATCCATCTCATGAAAATACCTTTTCACCTCCTTCAGATGGATATCATATCGATAGCTCATCCTCCAGTCAATCTACCTTACATACCCAGTCAGAAGACTCTAATAGTGAGGAAATTGAATGTGAACCTTTATCTAAACACATTTGCGTGCAAGATGCTATTTCTGACAGTGAATTTAATAATGATGAATCACTTGATACAACTGAAACATACATAAAACCCATGGAAGAATCCACTGTAATAAATATTGGTACAGAAAATGCTGTAAAAGAAGTCAAAATAGGATCATCCCTCTCCCCAACTGAACAATCTATGTTTATTGCATTATTAAAACAGTATGTAGATGTGTTCGCATGGTCTTATGCTGATATGCCTGGTGTTAATAGAGAAATTGCGGAACATCGCATTCCGTTACATCCTGAAAGCAAGCCTAAGCAGCCAAAGCTCTGCCGAATGAAGCCAAAGGTTAGTCTGAAAGTGAAAGAAAAAGTCCAGAATCAGCTTGATGCCAAATTCATCCAAGCTGTAAAACATCCAAGTTGGCTCGCCAATATAGTGGTTGTACCCAAAAAGGATGGGAGAATTCGGGTATGCATTGATTTTCGAGGTCTGAATGCTGCATCACCAAAAGATTGCTTTCCTCTACCCCACATCGATGTTCTTATTGATAGTACGGCTGGTCATGCAATATTTTCCTTCATGGATGGATTCTTAGGGTCTAATCAAATACTCATGACTCAAGAAGACATGACAAAGACATCTTTCATCACTCCATGGGGCACTTTTTGCTACCGAGTTATGCCTTTTGGTCTCAAGAATGCCGGAGCCACATATCAAAGGGCTGCAACCACTATCCTTCATGACCTCATCCACAACATTGTGGAGGTATATGGAGATGACATGATTGTGAAAAGTGAAGATCGTGAGGGGCATATTCCTGCATTAAGGTCCTTCTTTGAAAAAATCAGGAAATACAATTTAAGGCTGGACCCTCAAAAATGTGTGTTTGGCGTCACTTCGGGGAAGTTGTTGGGATTCATTGTCAGTCAAGACGACATCAAAGTGGACTCTAAAAAGGTAAAAGCTTTTCAAGGATTACCTCCTCCAATAACAGAAAAAGAAGTAAGAGGATTTCTCGGCATAATTCAATATATCAGCAGGTTCATCTCGCAACTCACTATGAGATGTGAACCTATATTTAAGCTGCTCAGAAAAGGGGCATCCCATGAGTGGAATGAAGAATGTCAGGAAGCTTTTGATTCTATGAAAGAATACCTTTTAAATCCACCTGTTCTAATGCCACCTAGACCAGGAGAACCTCTGATTTTGTACCTTACTATCACAGAAACGGCTATGGGAGCTCTCTTAGCCCAATATCAAGAGGGAACAAAGAACGAGGTTGCCATATACTATCTCAGCAAGAAATTCCTGGAGTATGAAACAAGATATACCCCACTGGAAAAAGCATGTATCTCCTTGGTCTATGCCACGAAGAAGTTGAGGTATCACCTTCAAACTCATACTACCTATCTGATCTCAAGACTTGATCCAATCAAGTATCTGTTTGAAAAACCCATTCTTAGTGAAAGACTGGCAAGATGGCATGCTATGCTTTCTGAGTTTGATATTCAATGTGTCAGTCAGAAATTTGTTAAAGGACGAGCCATGTCTGATGCCCTAGCAAAAGGACCAGTGTCAGGAGATGAGTATGATGATGCATTCCGTGATGAGTACTTATGCTTTATTGACAATCCACAATGGTGCATGTACTTTGATGGAGCTTCTAATAAGCGAGGTAATGGAGCAGGTGTTTTGTTAGTAGATCCCGACGGAGTCCATATTCCATTTGTTGTCAAACTGGATTTCCCAACAACAAACAATACAGCCGAGTATGAAGCCTGCATATATGGAGTAAAGGCCGCCTTAGTAGCAGGGGCAAGACATCTCACTGTGTATGGAGATTCTAATCTCATCATATCTCAAACAATAGGAATTTGGAGGGTTAGAGATGAGAGACTTCAGCTCTACACTGAGTACTTTCAAGAATTGATCCCTTATTTTGATGACATCAGATTCAAACATCTTCCTCGAGAACAAAATAGTTTCACTGATGCTTTAGCCAGTCTCGCTGTTAATTTAACATGGGAAAATGGTACAAAGATCCAGTCAGTTTTAATTGAAGAAAGGAAGGGACCAACAGTGACGATAGCACAAATTATCTCCGCGCTGGTTCAACAACATGATGATGATGATGTCTGGTACAAGGCTATCAAGAATTTTCTGAAAACAATGCAATATCTAGAGGAAAGTGGCAAGAAGGACCGCATAGCCATCAGAAGGCTAGCTGCTCATTTTCTCATACTAAAAGGCAGACTGTATCACAAAGGATTTGATGGTACTATATATACAACTCTGCGTAAATGACAGCGAAAAGCAAGTCATCATGGAAGAAGTTCATGGAGGGGAATGTGGACCCCATATGAACCCCATATGAACGGAAGAATGTTGGCTCGTAAAATTTTGCGAGCAGGTTTCTATTGGAGCACTCTAGAAGGTGATTGCATCAGGTTTGTCTGCGCCTGCAAGTAGTGTCAAGTATTTGCTAACCTCAATCATATGCCACCTGTGTCATTACATAATATGGGGCATAGACATAATCGAACAATTTCATCCAAAGGCTTCAAATGGGCATGAGTATATTCTTGTAGCAATTGATTACTTTTCGAAGTGGGTTGAAGCTGCGTTATTTTCAAAGCTAGGGGCAAAGCAAGTCACGAAATTTGTGATTAACAACATCATCTGTCGGTATGGCATACCTTTTGAAATCATCTCTAATAATGGATCGCAATTTGAGGGTCATCTGAAGACCACTCTTACAAAATATGCAATCAAGCATCATCAGTCCTCACCTTATCGTCCACAAACAAATGGAGCGGTGGAAGCAGCCAATAAGACAATCAAGACTATTGTTGCCAAAATGACTGAAAAGACTAGGGAATGGCATGAAAAACTACCATATGCCCTTTGGGGATATAGGATATCAATTAGGACTCCAACAGTAACAACCCCGTATTCTTTGGTTTATGGGATGGAGCCAATCCTACCAGTTGAGGTGGAGATACAATCTCTTAGGGTCGTAGTAGAAAGTGAAATCTCGGAAGAACAGTGGCACAAAACTCGCTATGATGAGCTTGCATTCGCAAATGAGCGCCGACTACAAGCATTGCATAACATACAACTTTATCAACGGAGAATTGCTCGTGCATTTAACAAAAGGGTTCCAGATAGAGACATTCAAGAAGGTGATCTAGTTTTAAAAGAAAATAGAGCTCCGCTGCATGATCCTCGAGGAAAATTCAAGCCAAACTGGTCTGGACCATTCCTGGTCAAGCATGTCACCATGGCTGGAGCAGTGAAGCTAATGGATTTTGATGGAAATGAGTTCACCCATTTCACTAATCATGATCAGTTGAAGAAATACTACGCTTAGGAATCAAAGTAATTTTAATTGTCATGATCAAGTAACCAAGCAGTTTGTGGGTTTGTATCCTAACTGGTTATTCTTAATAAACATGCCATGAGTTTCTAAGATGTTCATATGATGTATGCAAAAAAAAAAAAAACGAAAAAAAAAGAGAGAAGAAAAAAAAAAAAAAAAAACAAAAAAAGGGAAAAAGGAAAAGAGGAAAAATGAAAAAGAAAAAAAAAAGAAAAATGATGAAGCATGTCCTTGATTGTTAAGGTTTTTATGTTATGCTTTTATGTGTCATATGATTAGTTAATTATGATTTGCATGTCATAGTTAATGTTAAAGTGTGCACGTGTTTAGAATTGTATTCACATTGAATTTCTCATAACCAGATAATTCTCACAAACAGATATTTTATTCATCCCAACTGGGGTACTTCATTTCATACATAAAAAGACATAAAGCCTTCATTTCCTACAAACTCAAACTTTTGAAAAAAAAAAACAAAAAACAGCATGATATTTCTTTGAAACCCTTCTCCTCTTCATGGTAGGCTCGTCTGAATCTTTGTCTTGACCAATATCCGCTGGAATCCATTGAAGGTAATCTTCATCAATCAGTGGAAATGAAGGTTCCGGTAGCGCTGATATAAATTTAGCCCCCTGCCATATAGTAGGCATTCTCTGAATACCACTCAAATCAGCCTCATAAGTGGTAGAAGATGGAAGAACCTGGAGGGCAGGAATGTGCTCTTGTTTCCAACCAATTTGCCTTAGACATCTCCATGGAAGGTAGAAAGTGACTTGGCAAAGCCCGGGTAATTGTACACCTCTGCGACCAGAATTGCAATATACAATTGCACTAATGCCAAGGTGGCTTGTGACCCACTTTAAGTCTTGATGTAGGAAAAAATCCTCCCACCCACCATTTTTGCTAAGTTGATAGAAGAAAGGAAAAAGGCCTCTCTCCCGGACATAACTAGTTTTGTAAGTAAGATTCTTGTGAGGTTTCATGAGAGAAAATTTTTCTAATGGCCATAAATGAAGGGCTAATGGACATCCCTTCACAAAGCTTTGAGGGTTTCTTTTGAGTTCACCTAAGCCAATGAACATTTCCCCCAAAATAAGTGGTCCAAGACGACCCCCGCTAACAATTTGATGAATACGTGAAAGACAACGAACATGGCATGTATTTAAAGACCATTTAGTGAGGGTATTTCCCAAAATCATAAGAATGCAATCATTTTCTCTAGCAATTCTACAGTTGGCATTGTTAGAAAATTGCCAAGTGCCAAATTGGAAAGTCAATAATAAGTTGACAAGAAATACCTCACCATATTGTAGGTAGTTTCCATGAAGATTTTCGGGAAGATGTAAAATCGTTGATAAATCTCCCGAGATCCTAGTAGGAGATCTAGGTGTGATAACTGGACCATTGGATGGTAAGCCTAGTAAACCTTCGACCTTTTCAACAAGGGGCACAATCTCCCGGTCTCCAAAGCGGAAGACATGATGAGTTTCATCCCAAAATTTGGAAGCAGCATGAATCATGTTGTAACAAATAGAAAGTGAAAGCAAAGACATAAGCACCTTAGTGAAGCGGGAAGAGGAAAAGGATTGCCTTGGTTGCTCCAAGTTTCTTGTGATCCCCGAGAGTTGTTTTTTCTCGCCACTCCGCATTTCATTAGCTTCTTCATAAGTAAGAATCATTTTTGTGAAAGGAAAATTTTGAGAAAAAGATTGGAGTAGAAGAAGTGGTGCATTTGGAAATGAAAAACTATGCCCCTTTTATAGATGGAGAAGATGATCATCCATGATTCATGCCATGGACAATAGGTTTGAGTATTTTCCATAGGATAATAAGGAGCATCCGTCATAATGGTTAATGACCAACCATTTGTGGTATGGTGATTTTTACTAAAGCCGAACATAAAAAAAACGTGTCAATGATGAATCAAGAACGTTGATACAATCCCTTTTCCTAATGATCATTCAAAATAATGACCTTGATCAATCTATTTTATATAGTGATCATCATTTTCTGATAAAGCAAATAAGCATTATGCATGAAAATTTTCTGAAAGATTTCGAAAAAAACAGATAAAATTTTGCCATATGAGGTTTGGTCCACCATAGAAGATAATAACCTTTGGTCAGCCCTTTTAGGTGACAAGATTTAACAATGCATCACTCTAAAGGTGACATGACCTGACAATGCATCACTCTAAGGTGACATGACCTGACAATGTCCTAATTTAAGGTGACATGATAACACATGCAGTCATAAAAAGTAAGTAATGGCGACTTGACAACTGATACGCTCAAGTTATACGTAGTATTTACGTTACTTTGGGTGCACTTTGCTAAGGGTTTGATTGTAATTGTTAACATTCGTGTTTTATTTAACCCTTAGCGGAAGTTCGGAATTTTGTATATTAATTGTTGTTAAAAGATGTAAAGTTCCGAGCTCTTGGAACTCCACCGTGTGCCTAAGCATCGCATCACCGCAAGCTCGTCATCACCAACCAAGTAGAGCTCAGCGGCAAAGAAGCACCTAGCATCACACGCACACCCGCTAACCAAGCATCGCACGGCCCAGAAGCATCGTCGAGCCATCCAGCAGCCTCGCTCGTCAAAGCAGCGCCCAGCTCGCTGACGGCCCGGCGCTCGCCACGGCCAGCACGCATGCCCAGCACAGGCTCGCGACTCGCGAGGACTGTCGCACCTCGCGACCCCCTGCCCTGGCGACCCGCGACCTGTTTGTCTTGCCAAGGCCCAGCTTATGTGTGCGTGAGGTCAGAGAACCCTTCGCGACTCGCGATCAGTATCGCGACTCGCGATACTTTAGTCGGTTCAGCGGCCACGATTTTGTGCGGGGTTTAAAAGCTCCTAAAACCTAACTTTTGAGAGAGACGAAGAGGAGTACGAAGAGGAGAGCTGAAATGTAGGCCTTGGAGCAGCAAGCTTGAGGAGAGAGAGAGGATACTCCTCTCCTCATCCTTCCTTCTTCATGATTCTCTTTTCATCTTTCCTTCTTCATTTCTCTTTGTTCTTCATTTCTTAGTCTTTGTTCTTCATTTCCTAGTTTTAGTTTTCATTTCTTAGTTTAGTTTTTAGGGATTTCAACTATGGATTTGGTTTTTGCTATCGGATTGTAGCTTGAACTGTTCTTGGATCAATTAACATGAAGCTTCAACCGTTATTGTGAGATCTTTCCTCTCTTTCTCTTTTCCTTGATTATGGTTCAATTTCTATGCTTGTGATTTATGATTATTGCATAATTATGCTAGGAACGTTACTAGTTTGATTGTGTGATTAATCTAATGCTAGATTTAAGAATAGAATCGGATTGTTTTATTCTTTTATCAATTGGTAGCAACTTAGGGAGTAATTTAGATGCTGATCATCTTGGTTATTTCTTAGGGAAATTGAATCAACTGCTGAATGTTTATCGCGTGTATGACGTTAGCAGGTCTGTTGGTTCTCTGTGTTTATTGCTGCTATTGGATTGAACTTAGACGCTATCGGACTAGGTTATCCTTTAGTTAGGGTTTTATAGTCACGCTGATCGTGCTATTCAACTAAGAATAAGGAGAACGCGAGATTAATTCTCAACAATAGATAATTATGGAAATAATTAGAGTGGATGTTCAAGGATCGATAATGAATTGAAGTGGATGTTAATCGGATTCAAGATCTTTCCATATTGATTTCTCATTTTGTTTATATGTTAGTTGTAGTTTAGTTTGTTCGTAAATTTACTTGAAACCCCCCTTTTGTAATTAGGTTTCTCGGCCCTTAGCTTAATCTAGGTTGAATCCCGCTGAATATTAAACTCGTCCCTGTTTCCCTGTGGATACGACCCCTACTTCCACTATACTACCTTAGTGTAGAAAAGAGTAGGAGAAATTTTATCTTTGGCCGGGTGCGGTGCACAACGACACATCCGCGCCCGCCCAACAACTTGTTTGCCATCAAGGCCATGAAAAAACTGTAAAAAACTGGAATCGACCTATTAATTGTCGGAATTTCTCACATTAACAAAAGACAAATTCAGAAGACTAAAAAAGACGATGATGAAGTCGCATTTTCAAATTTTAGAAAATTAATTGGGATTTTCTACTTAAGATGACAATAAAGTCGCATTTTCAAAATTTTAGAAAATTAATTGGGATTTTCTACTTAAAACGACGATAAAGTCGCATTTTTCAATGTTTAGAAAATTAATTGGGATTTTCTATCTAAGACGAGAATAAAGTCGCATTTTCAATTTTCGGAAATCAATTGGGATTTTCTATTTAAAGACGACGTCAAAGTCACATCTCCTATTTTAGAAAATTAACCGGGATTTTCTATTTAAAGCGTCAACAGAAATCGCAAGTCATGTTTTCAAAATAGCACTGATGATAACTATTTTCTACGGAGAATATGTTATCTCAAAAGAATTTTTCTGTCAAAATTTTGTGCCTTTTCAAACATTGGCCATCATTTTCTCCAAAATTCGACCAATGTGGGGCATTCTGTAGACACCAAATTTCGAACCACTTCTTCGGATAGGACCCCATCTTCGGATAAATAAAGGTTTTGAAAAATAAAAATAACAAAATCGTCATGCATCGTGGGGCGCTCTCCCTGGAGCGCAAGTTTCATTCGGTTGCACGATTTTCCCTTTTTGCGTATTAGTGATACAGTTTCAACTTAGAAGTATAATTTCCGTGAGTCGTAGCCAATAACTACAACCATTGTTTTAATAAAATGATTTATAGTATAACCATGCTCGTCTTTATTAATTTAACGAGTTTTTGTTAATTGTCTTAAGTTAGTCTTTCGGAAAAATAAAAACGAGTCGCGATTAGGCGTCGGGATTTTAGTCGTATCCAAAATCGGCATTAATCAGTTTTCTTGATGGTCAAGTCATTGGATAAAGAATAAGAATATATTCTTTATTCACTAAACCCATGCTTTATCCATTAGTTAGAGAATAAGAATCATGAAAAGATGTGAGAATAAGAATCAAATCCCATGTGTAAGAGGGGGAAATCTGGATTCGTTCCAGAAGAATCAAGTGTGCGCCAAGCACACAATCATGCGCTAGACGCATGATTGTGCGCCTAGCGCACAAGCTTACTCTGCGCCAAATGTAGAGCCTTGCGCCTAGCGCAAGGTGATGTGCCTAGCGCAAGGTGCTGTGCTTAGCGCATCTTCCTGTGCTAGGCGTAACACCCAAATCAGTTGGTTTTGCACGTTTTTCGATGCATTTTTTTACGTATTAGGGTGTTTAGGGAAGAATATTTTCTGAAAATCTGATCTTGCTTCATTTATGAGAAAATCCAAAAAGAATAAGAATATTTGTGTTTCCAAAGAGATTTGATGATGTCATTAGGGTGAGGTCATTAGAGTGATGTCATTAGGGTGATTAAGGATGAAGAAAATCAGATTTTTTTTTGGGTGAAAATTTTTATTTTCTACCTCTTTGAAACCCTAGTTCACCTCCTTCATTTCTCTGTAAATACCTTCCTTTTTTCCACTTCAAAACCAAGTTGAAAAGAGTTCAACTTAACTTCACGAATTCTCTCATCTTCTCTAAAGGAAATCACACTTAAGAATAGAAAGAAAAAGTTAGTAAGATAATTAGTAAGTAAAGAAGTTCATCAAAATAAGAAAAAACACAAAAAGAGTTTAAGTTAGTAATTAAGTGGATTTAGAAACTCACTTAGAAATTAAGAAAACCACAAAAAAAAGGTAGAAAAATTTGCAAAAAGGAAGTGCATCATTGAGCTAGCAAGGTAGAGTGGGAACTCTTGTTTATTTTTTGATTATCTTTTTTAATTATCTACTAACTTTTTCCTTGTTTTCTTCTTATCATTTTTATTAATCTTTGGAGTGATTTGGGTATGTGGAAGTCCTAATAGGTTCCCAACCTTAAATCACCCCACCTAGAATAGTCACCTCTAATGGGGTGACTCTTAGGAAACAATGTGATTATGTGATTTTCCTTAATCAAGTTGTTGTTTATAACAAAAAATGTTTTCATAAAAAAATTCAAGATAAGTTGTGCATAAACATCTCCATAAAAAAAAATGTGATGCTGTAATTACAATCAGTTTTATTTTCCTATTTTATTTTTATTTTTTCGTCTGCAATAACTAATTAATTCGTAGGATTTGATATTTTTCCTATGAAGTGCAAGATGTTTCCAACAACTGGGCTTTGGAATTTCTAAAAAACGAATTTTATGTAAATAACTAAAAATCATACAAGTTGGTTGAGCAAAACTGATTTTGTCCAGTACCACCTAGGATTGTTCTATCAATAAAGTTTAAAATAAAATCATTTTAATAAAACTAAAAACATCAAGTTTGAAGAAAACATCAGTATCTTTTCAAAAATATAAAAATCATGCTCATATGAATTTTATACAATTTTATTTCATTTTTATAAAATCACTCATGTATATCACTAAATTTCAGAATACTAATTTTCTCTTTAGTTAAGAAAATAAATAAAAATGGTCTTACAAATATCAAATTCAAGTAAAAATTTCCAGTCTAGTCTTTCAAACTGTCTAGAATGTTCATACCAAATTTTACTTCAAAATAAGTTCAATAAGTCAGATCTCAAAGAACAAATTGAATAAAGGTTCTGTTTTAACCAGTTTTGACATAAATTTCACCATAATTCAAGTGTTCACTAAAAACTTGTGAAATTTTAGTGCAACAAAAATAACTCACTGATCTATCCATAGATGTATCATATGCTTAGTTTAACACTTTGTACAGAAAGTTATGATTTTTGCTAATCAATACAAGAACAAAAAGGCAATATGGAAAATGAAATAAAGTGATTAACTCAAATTTCATAAAAAAAATATTTTCTTTTCATACGAAAATTTGAATTAAAAGTCATTAAATCTTAATTTGATCTTAAAATGACTCATTTTATGATGTAAATAAAAAATAACTAAAAATTGTCATAAAAGAATCAAAATGAAAAAAGGTTAATTAATCTCTAATTTTTCACAAGTTTATAAATAAACATGAATTCCAAAGCCCATTCAAGGAAATGAAGATCAAGAAGCATCATGGTGAAGATCAAGATTGAAGACTTGTATAGATCATAGATTTTGTACATGTTGTAATAATAGTTTCTTTGTAAATAATTATTGCATCACTCAACTAATAAAAAAAAACATGGAGATGTTTATGCATAATTTTCATAAATGATTCCACAACTCTTTTTAATAAAATGAGCAACCAATATTACAAATTTTGCATGTTGGGCCAATATATCATAGTATATGAATCAAATGACCCAATCTCAATTAAGAGGAAAAATTGCAAATCTAACTAAGTTAAATTGTATGATGATCCATCTGACATTTTAAAAATGTGTTCTCTATATTCAAATGGATTAATCATATAATTTGACATAATTAGATTGGTAATTATGATCTCCAAATTGATTTTAGGCCGTTTCACGTGTCTCGCTTTAAATGACCCAATTCCAATTAGCCAAACACAAATCTCCAAATTCAATCTCAAATTGATCATTTCTCTCCAAATGACTTAATAATCTTCAATTAAGATTATTCCTCAAAAGCCTTCAATTAGGAAGCAACCCTTCTAAGACCTCTCAAAAATCATAAATGTGATCACTATTAAGGTGGTTATTTCAATCCCCGATTAAAAGCTAATTAGAGCGGTTGACATAAACTTCTTCTAATCTCTAATTGGAGTGATTACCTTAAAACCCTAATAATCGTTAATTAGGACGATTATTCTTCTCATTTTTAATCACTAATTAGAGTGATTATTTCAAGCCCTAATAATCGTTAATTAGGTTGATTATTTTCCTCATTTAATCACTAATTAGGGTGATTATCTTAAAACTTGGTTACCTACCAATTAGGGTGATTAGCTTAACCTTTCATCATATTTAATCACTAATTAGAGTGATTATCTTAAACCTCAATAATCATCAATTACGGTGATTATTTCCTAATCTTCATTGTTAATCACTAATCATGGTGATTATCTATCTTTGAATAATCACTAATTAGGGTGATTACTTATTTCCTTCTTTATTAATCACTAATTAAGGTGGTTATCTTAATCCTTCATATTTAATCACTAATTAAGGTGATTATCTTAATCTCATTTTAATCACTAATTGGAGTGATTACCTCACTTTAAATAGATTTGTTTAATTCTAAAGGAGAGTTATTCATAATCTATTCCCTCCTCGTCTTTCCCCAGTGGAATTGGCCATTTAGGGTGAGACATATGCTCGAACTACGACGGTTTTGATCCATGAGTGGATTCCAATCCCGCAATGATTGGTGCGTAGTGCAACTTCAGTGCTCAAACCTACCATGTACAAATGATATATTGGTCCTAAATAAAAATGGTTAATGTGTATATGTGCAAATTATGTGATTTTCTTTCTTTTTAATAGCCATGATTACTTTAAAATGGAAAATAACACATTTAGTAAGAGCCCGTTCTTTAGAATGGAAGAGGAGACGAGTTCCAGACGTTTGCACCTCTTAACCTAAACCCCGAACCCTATCTCATGGTATGAAAGATCAATTTTCAAAAAAGCCTTATCCATATGAAGTCATCATCGTTTTAAATGATTTTTCTTGAAATTGATTTTAAAACGATCTATTAAATAAATCTGTCCCTATTCAGATATTGATAGGGTGGCGACTTCCAAGTTTTCTAAAACTCAAAGTCCAATGAGAGACTTTTGTGGGATTTAGACCGTTAATTAAGACAGTAAAAAATCGGATACCATAAACACATTTCAGTTTTTGTGCCAGTTTTGGGAGATACAAAGGTTAGGAAACCAATTTGATTGAAGGGGCAGTGGCATGGTACGACATTAGTCGAGCTTTTTTTTTTTTACAGAGGGAAAGTGCAAAGGGTTCTGCGGCCCCAAAAGACATGTATTGCAGAAAAGCACACAACATTAATGGAAACGACTAAAGAGTGTGAAAAACGGTGAAAAAGTTTATTTCCCCCGTGATGCATTAGCTACAAAAAAGAAGACGTGCTATTCCAAAATGGCAAAAGTGAGGACGTGAAGACAGTGCAGAGCTTTATGAGCATGTCTATTTAGGTAGTTCCATGGGCCTCTTGTTGTGCCACGATATCTGCAAATCCAAGAATGTTTAAACTGCATTTTATTTTTTGCCCATATAGCTTGACCATGTGAACATATCTATAGGCTGTAGACTCAAGCATATGTATAGAAAATGCAGGTTTTTCCCCCCTACAAACATAGTATGATTATTAAATGTTAGAAAAACCATAGATCATTATATAGGAGTGGGCATACCTGTAGAGGAGACACATTATATGAGGTCAGTCATTCTTAGAATATCATAAGAAATGACGTTCTTAACATAGGTTTGAGGTTGGCGTTCTAGATTTGTTGTTGAAATCACCTTCACTTGAGCTGCTTTTCCAGCACGTGATAATGCCACATCTAGTTGGCCATGCGAGAAACACGAGCGAGGAAGATAAACAACAACTTGATTCAATGTTTGACCCTAGGACTTGTTAATTGTCATTGCAAAGCTTAGCTTAATACGAAATTGTTTCCTTTGGAATTGGAACGGATAGTTGGAAGAAGCAGCAGGGCGCAATTTTATCCGTGGTATAAGCACGTGTTCGCCTCTGTGGTGGCCGGTTGTTATAGTACATTCAATCAAGTTAGGGAAGAACCGCTTGCATATGAGCCGGGTTCCATTGCACAACCTAGTAGAAGACAAAATATTACGAAGCAAAATAACAGGGCAATTTTCCTTCAAGGCAAGTGTGTGAGGGCTCATTCCACCAGGGCAAAGTTTGTTTATAAACTCAGTAGGATAGACAACACAATTATCATCAAGAATTGTATCAAAGCTTGTATACACAATAGCTTTGCTAGGGAACCTTTCTATAAGCACTACATTTATGCAATCAACATCCTCATTCATGGGAGTTAACATAGCTCTTGTTGTGAAGATATCTATCAATTTCAGGGAATGCCACTTAGGTGATGTCATATATAGGATTTGGAGCTTTATCGAAAGTGTGAACAATTTCGGATGGAAATTCTACTAAACCATTTTCTTCAATTTGGAGCTGTCCATTACCCATGCAAGTAGAAACGTTGCGAATGAAGGATCTTCTCGAGCTCGAATGTTCTCAGTTAACCTAAACTTAATGAGTTTAGGCTTGAGGGTAGAACTCACTAAGCTAGCATTAACAGCTTCCCTGTGATATCTCCGGGGCACAACGGCAAGACTTGACGAAAATCCCAACCAAAAACAACAATTTTACCTCCGAAAGGTAGATTTGCATCACAAGTCTCGTAGGAGCAAATCTAGGGACTCTACATTTTCTTTCCTTGCCATCGAAGCTTCGTCCCATATTATCAATGTTGTTGCCCTTATCACCGCAGCTAGACTTTCTTGTTTAGGAACATCACATGCCAATGAAGCTTCTGTATTAATTGGGATTTTAAACCGTGAATGTGCTGTTCTTCCAGAAGGTATATTTGATACCGCGATACTTGAGGTGGCAGTTGGTAGGACAATTTCTTTCATCAATCTCACTTCAGCATAAACAACATTATATAGGAAGGTCTTTCGTGTTCTGCCAGGGCCATCTATAAATAATGCACCAGGCTTGCCTTATTTAACATGTTGAATGATTGCATCGAAGGCTGATTGTTGTGCATCATTCAGTTTTTCGCGACAATTAATGCATTCTTGGGGTATTGGTGCATCTAGTACATCAACGATATCCTTTGTCCTCCTTAACTCATCATCCTCTAGGCCTGTCAAGTGTTCTCAGCCAAAGCTTTTCAGTGTTTTCCTCATTGCTTCCAAATACTGCTATACTGCTCTAGATGTTAGTTGTTTTGCATTAGCTGGATTTGCTGGGAAGTTGTGGGTGAAATATTCAGATAGAGCAGACTATTATTTCAACCGCAATGCATTTGGGTCACTTGGTTGGCAAAAAATAAGCACAATTGAAAAGAGACGTCGGAGTGCAGAAGGCATTTGCACTTCACATGCCTCAGTCAGGCATTTATCAACTGCATCATCTTCTTCTAGTAACCGGAGCTTGATGGCTGCTTCCTGAAAAGTCGCACATCTATATCCATCGACTGTTAGGAGATCCTCAAACGACTGTGGACTGCGTACATTGAGCAGCAACCTCAAAAAATACCTTTCTCCTTCAGTTGGAGCCACAAACGTGAGTCTACCAATAACAACAAAGATTGATTTTCTTCTTAGCCAGTCCTTTGAAGAAGCATCCCACCTATAGTGCTCTGTAAATTCCCCGTTCAAAAGACCTGTCCTACTAGGGATTTCAACATTTATTCTAAAGAAAGCCAACAGAGGAGTCCGAAAGCGCTTGTTATTTGCAATGATGTGTTGAAGCCGTTCATGAGGCCGAACCTAGAATGTCTGCATGTTAGGCAAATGCACTGGTAGTGGCATAACAGCTGGATGCATTTCGAAAAGATCAAATCCAAAAATCCTCCACGTAGTTTCACAAGTTGAAACCCATCATCCAGCATCATATTGTTCTATCTCATCTACAACTTGTATCTTACCATTTTATACAACGTTGAAGAATAACTTATCATGCTCCTTATAAACGTACTTATATAGATACTTCTACATTTAAATGGCAGTCAAATAGTGATGAGAGATATGGGTTATACGGTATTACCCATCTGTTATCCAATGTTACTTTGCGTATGCAAGCACTGTCGCCTGTATTCTATCTCTTGTACACAGGAAAGCCATCACCATTATTTGTTGTGTCATCACAAAACTGCTTTGGGTACATATATTTGGACCGTCCCTTACTCTTTGGATGTTTCATGCATGGGCATTCAGGGTTGAAATGGCCACATGGGCCATGCATCATGTGTTTGAGAATGCTTTTTCTAAGGTAAGGGTTGTCTGGTGGAGGTATTTTAGCACAAATGAACCTACAAATGCTTGAAAGTAAAGTGTTCATTTAATTTAACCATATGCATTTGTGGAAAAATGGATGCAGGGGGAAAAAAGCAAATATAAGGCAACACTAAGCACTTACTTATCGAAATCTGCTGGACATTTGATCTTGCAAGCGGGTTTCAAAATAATGAGCATGTGAGCGTGTGGCAGACCCCGTTTTTGGAACTCAACAGCATAAACAATTGCAGCAACCTCGCCCCACACATGTTTTTTCCATAATTTATTGTTTAAAGTGCAAGCAGCTTTGCACGGAAGATCCTTGCAACCAAATCTGGGCGATTATGTGCCTCTTCTCCAACAGCAAATTCTCTTTTAATTTTTGGCCAATTAGCGTTACATGTGATTGTGAGAAACAAGTCTGGCTTACCATACTGTTGCACGAAGGACATTGTATTTAAGTATCTTTTTTTCATGTCTCGAGGTCCTCCTAGGAAAGAAGGTGGCAATATCACTCGATGGCCAACATTAGCTGCACTTTCTTCTCCACCTGCCAACGTATCTAGAATGCCTTGGTATAGATCTGCTCTGATGGTCTCTTGATTGTGGCGAACAAAATCCAATCGTGTGCTTTTGATCTTCGCATACATGTCTTCTATATACTGTTGCAGGCATCTTCCGGCTCGCAGAAGCATGTTATTAGGCCGATGTTGAAGCTTATAAGCATAATACTCTATGGGTGATATATTTTTGCCAGCTGTAGATTTTCCTTGGGTCGAACCTGTTGAAACAAGTTGTTAAGTAAAAATTTGTGATCTTTGATAAATAGATTCACGGAACCATATATACAGCAAATAAAGTACATAGGACATACGCAATGCTTCCTCAATTAGTAAATCTGCAGTGGTGTGCACAGAACAGGAGACAACGGGGTCCTCTTTACTAGCTACTTGTCTTCTACCCCCTAATGACATTTTTTTAAGACCCTGGGTCCACCCACAATCTCCGCATGGAAATAAAAGTGGATATTGTAGTGGATCATAGCAGCCATAATAGTGCATAATCTTATGTGACTCATTAGACCTCCAAGATACAAGTATATGTTGGCTGTTAACCTGGCTCGAAGAGCTGTCTTCCGACCATATAGCAGCTACTTCATCAGATGTAGGTGCATTATAAGTTCGTTGATCCAGGACCGTATTTTTGTTAATCAGAATCTGCATGTCTTCACTGATTTCAAGCTCCTTTAAAGATCGGAAAAAGTGGGCATATGGATTCTTTTGTGTGATATTTATCAGGATATCTATTATATCTTGCCTTAGCTATGGGAAACAGCCAGCACGGTATTCAGTTTCATGTTGGGGATCATAAAAATAAAGTTGTAAATACTTAGGATTTTCATCATTAGGACATCAATTAGGTATGAAGTGGTAGATTTGGCCTTGCAATTTGAAGACATATATTCCTTTATGAGTGTCAGCACCACATTTCCCCCCAAGTGAACTAAAAGCGAATAAATTATTATATAGTCGTGCATCTTTCTGAAATGCAATGCATCTTCTTCTGAAGAAGTAAATAACCTCACAAGTTCAGGGAGATAGTCATTAGAAACTAAGTGTATTTCTCCATCACCACAAGAAAAATGTGCCAATTCATAGGCAAATTTCTTTGCGCTACATTTGAGGCTATAGGTAGGCTGAGGTAAAATAAGTGGTTATGTTGGTAATGGCTGCCCAATAATTGTTGCTGGCGGAGGCAACTAATTATCCTAGTTTAGGCACTATAGCAGATGCCAAGGCATAAGAATACTCACCACCAGGATTTGGTCTGACATGCCGTGTATGGGGAATTTTCACTGCGCGCGTCCTAGTTTCCCTCGCACCACTATGAAGATGCACAATAAGCCTGTTGTTCGTCGTAATGGTTTGTGATTTTTAAAATTTTGTTTAGAAGCACACCATACCTATGTGAGGAAGTTTGAGAGAGAGATTGAACAGCCCTGAGGCGTTTGGAAACACGTGAGTTATTCAAACATTTATCTGCCATCCGTACAACATACATCATTAACCATACACAAAGGTGAAGCAAAGCATGTTAGAGTCTCAGAGATGCTCTAGGATGGACGTAAAGTCATAGTGTAGAGAAGCAACGACATAATAATATTACTTACTCATTAGCAAAACTTATTAGGTGCGAATCCTGGCCAAGCATGCAGACAGCTGTGAAGTATTATACCTACAGCATACATATCAATCAAAGTGGGCCAACTTGTGTGGACATGGTGAACATGTCATGTTTAGTAAGAGAATGGCCATGTATAACTATCAAACAGTTAAAGCAATAAAGAACACAAGAATACTTCAAAAGCATCATGATTTCATTTATGTTGTAGGAATACATCCTACGCTACAAGACAAGAACTAAACATGGATGAAACGTCACGATTACAAAGGTAGGTGCATAGAGGGCTCAAGATTACCACCGTTATAGTAAAAAGTAAAAAAAATAACAGTGCATTTTGGCGCATGAGCCTATTACTTGGTGCATAATGTGAGGACTGTGACAAGATTGGAAGACCCTCTATAGCCTAAACACTACAAAAACCCACTACATGTTTACAAAATGGTGGGATCTACCAAGAAGAGAACACCCTATAGAACCTAGATAAACTTGGAACGTTTGAAAACAGTATCAAGCTCTGGCAAAGTTGAGAAGAGGAGTGTAACTTCAATTTTAGACGCAGCAACAACAAATGGGCTTGCAATAGTCGGCTATGCTTTGCGTTTCTTTGGAGGAAGCGGGGGAGATGCAATATAGGGTATCTGGAATGCTAGACCTCTAGGAGTTAGGAATTCCTGCTCAATAAGGAGCAAAGAAGGTTCAAGTTCTTCTTTGAGCCCCATTACACGCTCCTTCAAGGTCAAGTAGCTTTCCCTTGCAAGGTTGCACAGAAGAGGTTGGAATTTATAAGCGGTGGGCCTGTAATTTGCATCAACAATCTCGATGTTGTAAACACCAAGTAAGTAGGCAAGCAATTTTTTTGCCAAGTTCTGTTTTGCAGCATCGAGCGTCAAGCAATTATAGCTCATAATGCACTCGAAGGCAAATTCATTCTTTGGAGGTGTCACTGTAAGCCAAGAAGTATATCGACCAGGGTTGTGCTTGATCGTCTCAACATGAGTGCATCGAATAGCAACAGCTCTGAAAACAGTCGTACAATTAACATGAAGTCAACCGACACACACTTAGTTCATGCAAGGGAACCTTTGGCAAGCCTTTCTCAATATGGCTTAATTCTAACCGTTTTAAGTTGTACAAGGCAGCATAACGCCCGAACATGCGGTCCCTAATAGATGTTACATCTTCAACACACACTTCATATTTCTTCATTAGGTCACGAACGGCTTTTTGTGCAGCCTTTTCACACGACTCTTCTACCTTATTAGCCTCCCCACCAACATAAGTGTAGGTTATTGGACCACAACCCGTCTTAACAAAGACACACACTTGCTCTTAGAAACATCTAGGAATTGGTAGACCGGATCAGTAAATTGCAGAGCTGCAGTTATTCGCTCCAATAAAGGGTGGAAGGGGATGACTACTTCTGTAATTACTGCATCCATAACCTGAAATGGTGCAACGACTCAGCACTATTAGGAGAAGATGGCGTGAATAGAGGGGAGTTAAGGCATGACATCCCTTAGCAAACAAACAACAAGGCCAACTGACAGGGGCAACCGCTAAACTAATCCCCTAGCTAATGACATCAGGTGGAAAGAAAGAATACACATAAGGAAATTGCACATCATAGCCAACTAACAAATGCCTTGAATCAAGCTAATTTGCAAGGCAAATTAGAGATGTTAAGCAATAGAGTTTGTGATTAAGGTTGTTTCAAACATTATGGAGCCATGGCAATACAACATGTTGTTGTTGAAGGGGATAGGGAGCAGGGAAATTTGATATAATAGGCACGCTGGGGCGGACCACATTTCTTTTGTTGGCCAGCACACTAAGGCACACATGTGCATGCATATGTGGACATTACTGCGGGATTTATAGGATGCAATTGACTCCCTATTCAGTCATTCACAATTATAACAAAACAACTAATCTAATTAACAGTTGCAGGGTATTAGTTTTGAGCAGTAATGTAAGCATAACTCACATAAATGAAATGTAATATAATCAGAGAACAAACGTCAGTAGCCTAAGTGAGCAACAATACTAATGAGTTAAGCTAATAGAAGCGATCATAACACTTTAACTATGGTTATATTAGCCATGATCATATTAATACCAGTTACGATCCTTTCTAGTAGCCACAATAATGAATATGATCAGTAGCTACGTTTAAGACATAAACCTTTTTTCCCCTTTTATATTCATAGTCTTTAAGTGCCCTTATATTCTAGGTAAACCTTACGCATAATTCCCTATTTAACTTAAATTTAATAAGCTACTTAGCCAACTGCTAGCTTATTTTCTTTTAAAGGTGGAGTGCAACTTTAAAAAAAAACAGGATCGTGGTGGCCAAGGAACCCTCAAACCTATTCCACATATGCATGGAGCACAAATACCATTTCAGATCTATAACTACACCAGTTCATTACCCCCCACAACCATGTTAAATAACTGCAAAAGCAGCATACAGAAAGTTGGGACATAAATATATTTGAGAGAATATTAGTTGTATATTTTTATGTTTTTAAACAACAAAAAATCACAGATAATGACATGTTTTTTAGAGCAGGCTCTAGATAAGAAAGTAAATGTATACAAACATTAGATGTGGTAGTAAAGCAGCAACAAAGAATAAATAACATCTTAGAAGTCAAGGGAACATGAGCAATAACTTTTTCAAAACATGTTAGATTAGACAAACTACCAAGATGTACTCTTAGAACAGTCATAGTAGGAGATCTGAACTTTTTTGCTGAAGGTATACACAACAACCATTAGATACTCTTACAAAAATGATATAAATACCAAACATGACATTTTCTTTAAGAGGAATAATAAGATCAGTAACAAATACTTCCAACAGGCAACTTTTATACCAAAAAGCAGGTAAAAAGGAATCTTAAAAAGCAAGGACAAGTTAGTATTTGAAGGCACATTATCAACAGATGTCTTCCATGCCAACAAAGCTGCTCAAACTCAAGGACAACAGAATTGTTATATGTTTTCCCTTTTAACATCCAGTATCCTATTTCTATAGCATCATTAGATCTTGCCTCTATCATATACCAATTCTAATAATTCCATAAATGTAGAATAAATATTCCATGCAAAAAAAAGTACTCAGTAGGAAAACAAAGAAATTAACATAAGAACCCAACCTTGGAATTTTTTTTGGTAGATGGAGCAAAGAAAAAATGAGTAAGGCTTATAGAGAAAGGGCAAAGAAACAGAATTCTATATAGAACTCAACAAACCGACGAGGAGTTTGAGTGGGTTCCCAAGGATTGTTAGGTGTACAATATAATAGATAACCATTTTAGTGAAGGTTATAGGTACAGCTACAGGGAAGGAAACAATATCATAGTATTGGATCACACAGCAGGAAATTAGGGGGGAGAAAAGGTGAACATGGGTAGTACCCACACCCACTCTACTGTCAACTAACATTGCAATATTTGTAGGATTAAATTATAAAACAGGCAAACAACTTGCCTAGCAGACTCAATAAACTGAACTAATAATATTAGGACTTAAAGAACCTAATTACAACTTAAGCAACTAACAGAGATAGGTCAACATATATGTACAAAGGAAAACAACAATCACACGCCCTAATATAGGCTGATGTTAATTACTATTCAGTAATTAACAATAATAAAATGCAGATCAACAACTAAATAAAGCAACAACTATAGGATATGCCACAGACAATCACACAATTCCAAAGCACCAAGGATATGCAATTAATCAGGCAATTAGATACTTGGAAAAATGCGATTTAAAATTGCTTACCTTTGAAGCACTGGGGAATTCGATTCGAAGGCCAAAAATTGTGGGTACCACTTGTGCCCAACAGCTTCGGATCTTCACATTCTCTAATGCATCTTCCTTACTCATCCATGACACCCTCTTGAATGAACTTATGATGGACCTAATAAATTGGTAGATAATAGTAAGAATTAGGCGAATGAAAACACGACTTTGTAGCTCTGGGAAAACTGATACCTTTGAAGTTTTGGGGGATTCGATCCGATATGAAGGCAAAAAAGTAGGGAATTGTAAGAATTAGTCGAATGAAAACATAACTCATTAATCTCTTTTTAATGGACAAGCCAACTTAAACATGTCCGATCCGCTAGTTAATATTAACGAGTCAATTGTGAGATTGTTCGAGTTTGACTTATTTACTAAAATAGTTTAAGAATTTTGGTCGTACATATATACATGCATGTATGGATGTGAAGTTGTAAAGAATATTGGTATTCGTAATGGTTTAATAATGTTTCCTTAAACCTCTTTCCTACCTTTCCTCTAGCTCTAGGATTCTCCTTGTACATGTATTTTATTTAGATTAATGATAGAACTTGAAATTTTAGCCTACTATTTTTCAGCTGGAGCTTTTAATTTAATGAGCAATTAAATACTTGCAGCCCTATATTTAACTCTCTTCTAAATTTCCATTCTCTATTCGGAATTAATAGCCACATATATTGTTGGGGGTGTGTCTCGAATTTGAGTTTTTGGTTCCACATGGTCTCTAAAGTGGTTCATGTGTTTGTCTATGTATTATTTTTTGGTCTGCTTAATTTCATGGCTTCTATTACAGGAAGTTTATTTTGTATTGTTTAGCTTTAGGAATTATCAATTATATGCCAGCTAGTATTCTGTGTCTTGGAAGAATTGATTTTGCCAGTAGAAGCTTTCCTTTTTCTAATGGTATTAGAATTTTAGTGTTATGTAAAGTCTTTGCCGACGCGGTTTATTGTGCGGCAAACTCTATCTTTTTACTAGATTTCTAGATAGATTATTCCTATATAATAAGCTTTGCCGTAAGATGTGTAGAGCAGTGTGAGGATAAGTTCATTTTTGGCTCTAAGTATCATTTTCAAAGATCAAGTGAGATTATTAGAGTTGAAAGAGTACTCTAATTTGTGAGCAGATTTTGTTTTTGAGATCCCCTTTGTGTGTGTGGGAGTATTGTAATTCTCCCGTTAGTTTTCTCCATCTTTATTAGTGGATTTGTTTTCTTCCTCCTCCGTAATTTTGTGTTTGTATTCCTAGATATTGTTGTTTGTGTTATTCTCAATATTTAGTATATTAGTGTTGTCTAATTTGCAACCAGATCTTGGAAATAAGTAGGAGTATTATTCCTAATTAAGGGTAATATTCCTAGCATATACTTCCTTCGTTCTTTTTCTATTGCAACAATAGGATTTTTATATTATTCACTCACCACCCTTTACCTATCTATTGTAATCTTTACATAAGGAAAAATATAGTCAGTGGGATCTTGTTAGATTCGTCTCGATATATATATACTTCCGAAATATCAAATTTGTATAATATTTACTAAAAAGAGATTAAAGATATTAATAGTTTAAGTTGTGTATTGATTAAAGGAGTACTATTCCTATTTAAGGGTAATATTCCTAACATATAAGTATTATTCTATGATGACCGTTCCCAATAATTTTATGATCTATGCAACTAAATTTGAGTAACAGGAAAAAGGATAGAAGTCATAGAACTGACACACCTATATATAGTTTTTTAATTTATTTATGGAAAACTATATAAAGGGTATTTAATAAGAAATTATATCATGTCCTTTATTAGAGGTTAAGAGAGAGTGACAATTACTCGCAGATGGAACTGGCTAGGGTAGTATTGTATATGCGTGCAAACTTGTTCAGTTTTCATACATTACATATATGGAAAATTGGATTTTAATAATCCAACCTTTAAGCGGTCTTCTTAAAACAGTTCAACTTATGAGTTATTTTTTAGTAATCCAACCTTTTGGTGGTATCTTCTCATAATGGTCCTTGACCTGTTGGAACCGGTATAACAAGTCAAATGTGACACGTGTCACACTCTCATTGGTCATACCATTTTCTCCCTCCTCTACCTCCTTTCCTCCACAACCACCACCACCTAGCCACACTACCCCCCCACCTTGCCCGCTCTGGCCCCACCCGACCCCCCCCACCACGGCCCGCTTGCGGCCCCACCCTACCCCTATCCCGGTTCGTTGTTATGCCTCGTCGTTACACCCCTGACCCCCTACCCCAGCCCCCACCGTCACCGCAGTCCGCCGCAAAACCTAAACCCACACTACCCTAGTTCGGCTCGCCGCCCGCCGCCACACCCTAGCCGCGCCTTCCCCCGCCCTTGACCCGCAGCAAAACCTAAACCCCACCACTACCCCGATTCCTCACTTGCCCCATCCCACCCCCCACCCCACCCGCCGCAAACCTTAAACCCCACCCCACCCCACCCACCCACCGGTTCCCCCGCAAACCCCCACCTTTCGCGGGTAGCCAACCCCGCCACCCTCCCCCTTCTCCCCTTCCCCCATGACCCCGTCACTTTTCCCCCTCTCCTCTCCCCTTCGTCTCTTTTCACCCCCTCTCCTATCCTCTCCCGAGCTTTCCCGACACCATCATTGTTGACGACGACAACCACCACCACCACACACAACCATCGCTCGAAGAGGGAGATCGTACAACCACCACAACAAACACACGCGATTCGAGGAGAGAGAGAAAGTGGAGAGAGACAGGATGAATAGAGAGAAGCGTCGACGGAGAGAGAGGAGGGGTGGGGGCCTGGTGGCTGGGGTGGGACCTGGTGGCTGGTGGCTGGTGCGGGGTCCGGTTGAAGGGGGTCAAACTTGATAGGGAGGTGACACAAGTGTAACACCCCATCCTTCTACTACTAAGATACTAAACAAAATCTAATCAAGATTTTAAAAAAAACGTTAGCGGAAATAACGTCAGGACGATTATGCTACTCTAAAACAATAATTAAAGATAACCTCAAACCAAAGTTTCATAGCTTCCAAAAGTAATATCTGAAAACATTATGGTTCTAATAAAAAGGAACATCCCAAATCATAACATAACATCATCCAAAACTACGAGACATGCAAGTCTCCCATTAAAACCCAAATAAAAACTAAATGTCTTTGAGACCTAGCATAACATAGGACTCCCTATTGTCTGCATAGAACTCATCTACCAAAAAGACTACTAGAAGCTTCCTCTCACTACCAAACCACACTCTGCTAGCCCAAGCAGTCACAAGTCTAGCAGTCATTTCCATCTGCCAGGATATATTAAATAATTCCACAGTCAGTGGGGAGTAACAGCAGTTCTCCCAGAACAAAAGAAATCAAAGCATGATTCAGGCATAGATTAATAAGAAAGAAAAGCATACAATCATGATAACAATAACAAGCATCCAAAGCCATAAAGCTCACAAGTGATACAAGTGATAGTCAACATCAAGTAAACAAGATATAGTGGGTAAATCAACTCTAGAACACTTAAATAATAATAAAACGAAGGTACAACAAGTTATTAAGTCAGAAACCGAATGCCAGTGAATCGCAATTTACTTCCTAAGGTTTGTCAGATCGCAATCTCCAGGTCAGTCTATGGCTTACGTTCCCCACTGCCTGTGTCTAAGAATGGCCAAACTCCTGAGCAGGATAGAACACGCAAAACTCCCTGACCCCTCGGACGACAACAATTAACCCAGGTGTACCCCTAGTTCGCAAACCAGGTGGTTGGCATGTTCTTCACCGGGGACTACATCTATCCCACCGGATGTTCTTATCTCAAAATAAAATCATAAATATCATCAAAGTATCTTTCATTTCAAAAATATTCGTCAAAGGGATGCCTCCCGGCATTATACCCATAATTCATCAAAAACAACTCTTCAAAATTCCTCAAAAATAGTAACTTACAAACTTACAACAAGTGTCTCCAACAATAAATACTTTGAACATCTCTAAGCATCAACAATGATAATAAACTAGTTTTTAAAGCATTAACAGTTCAATCAGAAATGTATCACATCAAATAAGATCACCAATTAACTCCAAGGCTTATTAAATAAATTAAACGTACACAACTAATCATTTTTACATAAACCAAACATTAAGATAATGATACCCAATAATACTCATAGTAACCTAATAAGCACCAGCTTCCAAGAACATAAAAGGTCACAAATTGTTTCTGATTAACAAGCCCTTAAATAATTAAAAAGAATATCCTCAAACTCATAACAAAAACACAATAATAATTAATAAACTAATAAGAACAATCAGTAAAATAACACAAAAATTATCATACGACCCTTATGGCTCTATTAACACGGTACAAATTTTTTTTAATAATTTTCAGACTCTAAAATTATTTTTAAAAGTTAATTTACAGAATACCCAATAACGCCAATATAATAATTAAAAATAAAAATAAACTCCCAAAAATTACCAAAAATTTACATAATATGCATAAACTCACGGTAATACAAAATATATAAAGAAATGAATTTTTCGGCCTCCATAAATAATTTTCACGATTTATATACTGACAGACACGAAAATAAAAAAACAGATAAATCAAATAAATAAACCTGTAAACAGTAGGAAAAAATTAATCCAAGGCATGAAATACATACTACGCATATAACATGATTTACGAAAATTAATTTCAGCAATTTTAACATTCTTTCAATAATTATTATGCAAATAAGCCAAAAACGCACAAAATACCAAATAAATCGAATAAATACTAAAACTCAGACGAAAAATATTTTTCTATATACAATATTCATACAGCATGCATCAAGTATATTCATGTCAAATTTCGTCAATAATTTCATTCAAAAAGGATTTTAAACAATTCCTAGCATAATAATCTAATACCGAATAATACCCTAATCACTATTGTTCTAAGACAACTACTAGTTACCTGGGTCGTCGGAGCCGAGCTGAATATTACTGGAAAACCCCATTATAGGCGTTCTCCTTCTTCAATCCCCAAGCACCACGTACAAGAAAGAGGCAAGTAGAACAAGTCACGAACAATTGATGAAGAGTAGAATATGAAAAATTTGAGAGAATGATGAAGATGATGATGGCCGAATTTTCTTGAATATGGCAGCAAGGTGTTCTGATTGTTAATCAGATTTTGGAGTGTTTAAAGGATGAAATAAATGGATTCATTTAGGAGAAATGATGAGGGGGGGTTATGAGGGTTACAAGATACAAAGAGTCATCAAAAATAAAAGAAAAGAAATGAAAGTGAAGCTTCTCCCTTCTCCCTCCACCTAGCCGGCTGTCCAAGCCCAAGCACACCAAAAAAATAATCTCGGCCCAAGTCATCAAAGATCCATGCAACAAAAGTCCGTCACGCGATAAATCGATAATTTCCTAATCGCGCCTAAACTTCGAAAATACTTAATAATAAAAATAATTTTAATAAATTATTTTTATAAATATACATATAATAAACACATTAGCACGCCATAAAAATAAAAATAATAATTCGGCTCCCAAAATTATAAAAATAAAAATCATTGATTTAGAGAAAATAATAGTTTTAGGGAAAACTTTTGCGAAAAACTAGGAGCAAAATTATGGGTTGTTACAATCTCCCCTCCTTAAATAAAGTTTCGCCCTCGAAACTTCGAAAACACACAAACAATACAAGCACACAAAGAATACCAGAAACGAATAGTTCCGGGTATTACAGTCGCATCGACTCTTCGGTTTCCCAAGTAGCTTCTTCGTACTTTTGACTTCTCCAGAGTACTTTAACCAAGGGAATCACCTTCCTTCTAAGAGCACGGTTCTGATGGTCCAATATACGAACAAGTCGCTCTTCAAAAGTCAAATTCGGCTCAACTGATACCGACTCAACAGGAACCACATGCGAAGGATCACTACGATACCTTCGCAACTGCGACACATGAAACACATCATGAACCTTAGACAGCTATGGCGGCAAAGCCAAACGATACGCGACCTCCCCAATTCTTTCAAGAATCTCATAGGGACCTACGTACTTCGGACTCAACTTGCCCTTTTGACCAAACTGCATTACTCCCTTCATAGGAGAAACCTTCAGAAGCACCTTATCTCCCATCTCAAAGGAAATAGGTTTCCGACGCAAATCAGCATACGACTTCTGCCTATCTTGAGCAGCCTTCATCTTCGCTTGAATTACTTTCACCTGCTCAACTGTATCCTGAATTAACTCCGGGTCCAAAATCAATGAGTCACTGATGTCGTTCCAACAAGTAGGACTACGACACTTCCTTCCATAGAGAGCCTCATACGGAGCCATTTGGATACTAGCTTGATAACTGTTGTTGTAAGAGAACTCCACCAGGCTAAGCGACTTGACCCAAGACTGTTGAAATTCCAAGGCACAAGCACGAAGCATATCTTCCAAGGTCTGAATAGTTCTCTCAGTCTGACCATCGGTAGCTGCATGAAATGCAGTACTAAGCTTCAACTTCGAACCAAAAGCCTCTTGCAAAGTGGTCCAGAAATGGGATGGAAATCGCGGATCACGGTCAGAGACAATGTCTTTGGGAACCCCATGAAGACGAATAATCCCATTAGCATAAGCTTCAGCTAACTCTTCCATAAACCAAGTGTTCTTCATCGCAATAAAATGAGCCACTTTGATCAACCGATCCACAATCACCCACGCAGCATTCAATCCACCAGCAGCTCTAGGCAAACCCATCACGAAATCCATCGAGATCGAGTCGAACTTCCAAGCAGGATTAGGCAAAGGTTGCAACAAACCACCAGGCCTCTGATGCTCAATTTTCACCTTATGCCAGACCAAACACCTAGCTACGAACTCGGCAATCTCTCTCTTCATACCAGGCCACCAAATATTAGCCTTCAGATCCTTATAAAGCTTGTCACCCCCAGGATGAACTGAATAAGGAGTACTATGAGCTTCCTCGAGAATCTTTCTCTTAAGCTCACCATCATTGGGCACACACCAACGCCCCATAAACCTCAAGCTATCATCAGCACAGATCTTAAAATTCTCTGCACGACCTTGCATCTTTGCTTCACGGATTTTCTCCAGCTTCGGATCACCTTTTTGCTTGCTTCTTAACTCTTGGAACAACTCAGGCTCAGTACTCATGGAACCCAACAACGCAGACACATAACCCTGAGGAACAACCTCGATATCAAGCTTGCGAAACTCTTTACACAATTCACGAGGCACCACCATAGCAACGTTTAGTGAATGCTTACTCTTGCGACTCAGAGCATCTGCTACTTTGTTCGCCTTACCCTCTTGGTAATCCAGGGTCAGATCATAATCCTTGATCAATTCAAGCCAGCTTCTCTGCTTCATGTTAAGATCGCGATGAGTGAAGATGTACTTCAGGCTCTTGTGGTCAATATACACCTTACACGGAACACCATACAGATAGTGTCGCCATTTCTTTAGTGCAAACACCACAACCGCTAACTCCAGATCATGGGTTGGGTAATTCCTCTCATGCACCTTCAGCTGCCTCGAACCATAAGCTATTACCTTCCCTTGTTGCATCAAAACACAACGTAGACCATTCTTCGATGCATCACTGAACACTTCATACCCAACGCCCTCAGATGGCAAGGTAAGAATGGGAGTAGAGGTCAAACTCTTTTTCAGCTTCAGAAATGCCCCTTCACAATCCTCAGACCAGACGAACTTGCAGTCCTTGCGCATCAAGCGAGTCAGAGGTTGAGCTATCTTGGAGAAATTTTGAACGAACCTCCTATAATAGCCAGCCAGACCCAGAAAACTCCGAACCTCGGTCACATTCTTAGGACTCTCCCACTCGACAACAACCTTGATCTTAGCGGGATCCACCTTAACTCCTTCCTTGCTGATTACATGCCCTAGAAAAGCAACTTCATTCTGCCAGAACTTGCACTTAGACAGCTTTGCGAACCACTTTTGCTTGCGCAGAACATCCAACACCAGTCTCAAATGTTTCTCATGCTCCTTCTCATCCTTAGAGTAAACGAGAATATCATCGATAAACACGACCACACAAGTATCCAAGTACTCGTGGAAAGAGCGATTCATTTGATCCATGAAAATCGCAGGAGCATTCTTGAGACCAAATGGCATCACTTCAAATTCATAGTGCCCATACCTGGTGCGGAAAGCAGTCTTCGGAATATCCTCCTTCTTAACGGGAATTTGATGATATCCTGATCTCAGATCGATCTTGGAAAATTCTCCAGCACCTTTTAATTGATCAAACAGATCTTCAATGCGAGGCAACGGATACTTATTCTTAATCGTTACCTTATTCAGCTCACGGTAATCGATGCACAGACGCATACTCCCGTCTTTCTTCTTGACAAACAGAACAGGAGCACCCCAAGGAGACACACTGGGCCTTATGAAGCCCTTATCTATCAACTCTTGCAGTTGAGTCTTCAACTCTTGCAATTCAGATGGCGCCATTCTATAAGGAGCCTTGGATATAGGAGCAATACCCGGTACTAAATCAATGCGCACTCCACATCTCTTTCAGGAGGAATACCAGGCAATTCTTCAGGAAATACATTAGGATAATCCCGAACTACCAAAATACTCTCAAGCTGATCTTCAGATGACAAATCCCTCACCATGCAAAGGTATACCACATCACCTTTTTGACGCATCGTCCGCATTCTCAGAGCGGACACCCACTTAACACCCTTCTTCACTACAACGCCAGAATAAGAAATCCTTTTTCCCTTAGAATCTCGGAGCACCACCTTCTGATCACGGCACTGAATGCAGGCATGATACTTCGATAACCAGTCTATTCCGAGGATCACATCAAACTCTGACATAGGAAATTCCTTAAGATCAGCTGGCAACTCAGAACCCATAATGCTGACAAGCACGCCTTTAAACTCAGAATGACAGGGATAATTCTCACCAGACGGAAGAGATATTAGGGACTTAACAGGAGATCTATAGGAAAGATTAGCTTTTCGAACAAAGGAACTAGCAACAAAGATACCGTAGCACCAGTATCGAACAGAACAAAAGCAGGGGTATTATTTACAAGAAAAGTACCAGAGATGACATCAGGATGGACTTCGGCTTCAGCTTGTGTCATCACATAAATCCTGTTCTTCGGAGGAGCTGAAGAATCAACTGGCTTAGCAGGACCAGCAGAAAAAGACGGAGCTCTAGGATTCTTAGAACACTGGAAAGACTTGTGCCCCACCTCCTTGCAATAGAAACAAACAACAGTCGATCCATCACAGTTCTTCCCTGGGTGAGCAGCCTTACTACAGATTCGGCACTTGCTCGAATCAAAACTCGAACGATAACCAGATCTAGAACCCTGTTGATAACCTCCTCGACCAGACGGCTCATACATCGGCTTCTTGGCCGGGAATCGAACATAGGTAGTAGCAGGTTTCTTAGCAGCAACAACCTTAGCAGAATCCTCCTCTTTCAAAGAGGCATGAATACTCAGAGCTATCTCATAGGCTCCCTGAAAAGTCGAAGCACCCGAACTCAGAACATGGGTCCTCACCCTAGGATCCATTTTCTTGATGTACCTTTTCACACACTCAGCTTCAGTAGGTACAACTGTGGTAGTAAACCTGGACAGCTCGGTGAACTTATCAGTGTACTCCTGCACACTCAGAGTACCCTGAGACAGAGCTAAGAACTCTTCTTGCTTCTGCCAACGGAGCTCATCAGGATAAAACCTCTCTTTCAGCTTAATACGAAACTCATCCCATCCAAAACCCGGTGTAGCCATGCAGCTTGCACGAACAGTACTCCACCAGTTACCAGCTTCCATCTTCAGATAGTAGGTACCAATAGACACCATTTCAGCAGCAGGGCAACCAGTAGCAACAAACAGTTTCTCCATCTCCCTTATCCACCCTTCTAGCACAACAGGATCAGAAGTCCCATCAAAAGTAGGCGGACGGTGACGGTCAAATCGATCAAAGACATATTGCCCATTAGGCGGAGCAGTAGACCGATTAGCCATAGCTATGATAGCGTTCTCAAGTGCTTGGCGCCTTTTCCGGACAGCCTCCTTTCTAGCACTAGTCAAAACTCGAAGTGGCATTCTACAAACACAAGTTAAACATTCATTACTGAACACATTATTAGCTGTAAATAACAACTTATCACATCAAAGTAAGAAAAATATTTTCCCGTGGTTTCCTACCCAAGTGACCCTCTCACCACTACTTTTCTTGAAGCCTACGATTCTAATGATCCTAGTTACTTCAACTACACATTTTCCGGGAGTTTCTTAGTGACTAAGTAAGGGTCTCAGGTAACTTTGCTCTGATACCAACTGTAACACCCCGTCCTTCTACTACTAAGATACTAAACAAAATCTAATCAAGATTTAAAAAAAACTTTAGCGGAAATAACGTCAGGACGGTTATGCTACTCTAAAACAATAATTAAAGATAACCTCAAACCAAAGTTTCATAGCTTCCAAAAGTAATATCTGAAAACATTATGGTTCTAATAAAAAGGAACATCCCAAATCATAAAATAACATCATCCAAAACTACGAGACATGCAAGTCTCCCATTAAAACTCAAATAAAAACTAAATATCTTTGAGACCTGGCATAACATAGGACTCCCTATTGTCTGCATAGAACTCATCTACCAAAAAGACTATCAGAAGCTTCCTCTCACTACATAACCACACTCTGCTAGCCCAAGCAGTCACAAGTCTAGCAGTCATTTCCATCTGCAAGGATATATTAAATAGTTCCACAGTCAGTGGGGAGTAACTAGCAGTTCTCCCAGAACAAAAGAAATCAAAGCATGATTCAGACATAGATTAATAAGAAAGAAAAGCATACAATCATGATAACAATAACAAGCATCCAAAACCATAAAGCTCACAAGTGATACAAGTGATAGTCAACATCAAGTAAACAAGATATAGTGAGTAAATCAACTCTAGAATACTTAAATAATAATAAAACAAAAGTACAACAAGTTATTGAGTCAGAAACCGAACGCCAGTGAATCGCAATTCACTTCAAAAGGTTTGTCAGATCGCAATCTCCAGGTCAGTCTATGGGCTTACGTTCCCCACTGCCTGTGTCTAAGAATGGCCAAACTCCCAAGCAGGGTAGAACACGCAGAACTTCCTGACCTCTCGGACGACAACAATTAACCCAGGTGTACCCCTAGTTCGCAAACCAGGTGGTTGGCATGTTCTTTACCAGGGACTACATCTATCCCACCAGATGTTCTTATCTCAAAATAAAATCATAAATATCATCAATGTATTATTCATCTCAAAAATATTCGTCAAAGGGATGCCACCCGGCCTTATACCTATAATTCATCAAAAACAACTCTTCAAAATTCCTCAAAAATAGTAACTTACAAACTTACAACAAGTGTCTCCAACGATAAATACTTTGAACATCTCTAAGCATCAACAATGATAATAAACTAGTTTTTACAGCACTAACAGTTCAATCTGAAATGCATCATATCAAATAAGATCACCAATTAACTCCAAGGCTTATTAAATAAATGAAACGTACACAACTAATTATTTTTACATAAACCAAACATAAAGATAATGATACCCAATAATACTCACAGTAACCTACTAAACACCAGCTTCTAAGAACATAAAAGGTCACAAATTATTTCTGATTAACAAACCCTTAAATAATTAAAAAGAATATCCTCAAACTCATAACAAAAACACAATAATAATTAATAAACTAATAAGTACAATCAGTAAAATAACACAAAAATTATCATACGACCCTTATGGCTCTACTAACATGGTACAAATTCTATTTATAATTTTCGGACTCTAAAAGTATTTTTAAACGTTAATTTACAGAATACCCAATAAAGACAATATAATAATTAAAAATAAAAATAAACGCCCAAAAATTACCAAAAATTTACATAACATGCATAAACTCACGGTAATACATAATATACAAAGAAATGATGAAATAAAGGATGAAATAAATGGATTCATTTAGGAGAAATGATGAAATTTAGGATGAAATAAAGGCCGAATTTTCTTGAATATGGCAGCAATGGTGTTATGATTTTTAATCAGATTTTGGAGTGTTGAAAGGATGAAATAAATGGATTCATTTAGGAGAAATGATGAAGGGGGGGGGGTTATGGGAGTTACAAGATACAAAGAGTCATCAAAAATAAAAGAAAAGAAATGAAAGAAGAGAAGCTTCTCCCTTCTCCCTCCACCTAGCCAGCTGTCCAAGCCCAAGCACACCAAAAAAAAATAATCCCGGCCCAAGTCATCAAAGATCCATGCAACAAAAGTCCGTCACGTGATAAATCGATAATTTCCTAAATCGCGCCTAAACTTCGAAAATACTTAATAATAAAAATAATTTTAATAAATTATTTTATAAATATACATATAATAAACACATTAGCACGCCATAAAAATAAAAATAATAATTCGGCTCCCAAAATTATAAAAATAGAAATAATTGATTTAGAGAAAATAATAGTTTTTGGGAAAACTTTTGCGAAAAACTAGGAGCAAAATTATGGGTTGTTACACAAGTCACCTGGGATCATTATGAGTAGATACCACTAAAATGTTGGATTATTAAAAAATAACTCATAAGTGTGACTGTTTTAAGAATGCCGCTTAAAGGTTGGATTATTAAAATCCAATTTTCCTATATACTTAAATAACTAGATTCAAAAAAACATACTCGGTATTTTTAAGTTTGAAGTTTGAACAAAGGAAATTTAGGTGTAAGGTGTTTCCTTGCTGTTGCTTTGATGGCTCCGTTCTGTTGCGTTTGTCTTTATTTATAATCCATGTCTCCCAGAGTCAGTCTCAGTCATAAAAGCAAATTGCCAACATGTTTGATAGTAGTTCATAACATTCCAGTACTTGATAAAAAGGGATTTATGTGGATTAGCCCGAGCCCAGATTAATAGGCTATATTAAATAGAATTAATGTTAGATTTGGAATCTTTGTTAGAAAAATTAAGCAAAAAATATATATAATGAGTCAAATAAAGATCATCTAAAATAATTTTGGTCAATTTAACTAGTAAACTATTTTTTTTCCTTGCTGAACAAGTTCAAAATTATCTTCAAGTATTCCATCTCTAAAATTTTGACATTTAAGGATTTCCACGACTTATACGTGCTGAAAATCTTTATTATGACATTCTAAAATGCTATAATATGCACTTTAATTAGGTTGGTCAAAGTGGGATATTTGAAGTTTTATAGAAGTTGATAAGCATATTACCTAAAGAAAGTTGAACTATTCTATGGAGGATATGGAGGATCTTATATACAATGAAACAAACAAATTATTAATCAAAGCGAAATAAGATTCATGGCCATCAACAATATAATATGATTATACCCCGTGGGAGGAAATGAACATCGCTAGAAAAGGTATTACCTTTGGGCTATATATGAACATCTATGTCTATGTTGTAATATTTAGGCCCAGAGGCCGCCAAACTTTTCTGTTACTTAGTTTGTAACTCGTAACTCTTGGCACTTTTCGTTTATTTATCTGCTCCATTTACCCAAAAAAAAAATTAATATGATTATGTACTGCTTATCATTTATGCTGATCTATCGTGAAACTTTTCTGACCTAATTTTACAGTGTAGCTAACTACCTATGAAATGCTTTTTGTATTTTGCACTTGCTGGAAGTTATCCCTTTCATATACTACTATATATGTCAGGGTCAAACTGATTTCTGTGGGTTACCAGCAAAGTTAATGGTTTGACCGTTGACGTGTCTAATAAGAGTTATTGATTTATATCTTGCTGACTGCTGATGATGCAATTCGTAGATGGTGTACACGTCCGTATGGTGATGAATGTGCGCACAATGAACATCAAGCACTATGTTATGAACATAAAGACCAATACTAATGAACATATACTAACAGAGATATGCCAATGAACATATATTAACAAGCCAAATGTACATGAATAACAAGTCAAATGAACACATGTACATGGCTAACAAGCCAAATGAACATATGTACATCTTTGTTAGTATATGTTCATAACCTTGTGCTTGATGTTCATCATGTGCACCTTCCTCACCATACGGACGTGTGCACCTACTAATTTGCACTGATGATGTGAAGTGAGGAAAAATAAATTTAGCTCAGCATGACAACATAACTACTTATTGTTGATTGTTGATTATCAAAGAAAACATACATTAGTTCCGGGGATAGGGCTGGAAACAAGCTTGGTGAAGACTGGTTTGCGTCTAGTAAATGAATCAGACTTGAACTATGAAGAAAAATTGTTTTACGGAAGTTGTAGTGGGTGATTTTTATTTTATGTGAGATGCTTTATTTATGATGTTAGTGGAGAGGAGATTTAGGAATGAGTAGTTGACTTACAATTTGTTTCTTCCTATATCTTGCAAGCAACACTTACAACTAGTATTTATAGCATGTGAATGTCGGTTTCTACCAACTAGTTTCCACTTACTACATTGCTCTAGTTTTTTCTAGGCTTATACTTAGGTATATTTTGGTAGGACATTCAAAGTTGACTCAAGCTAGAGTTTTGTAGGTACATATATACACATTTGTATTCTAGATTTTTCTAGCTACCTAATTTTGTATAATCTTAAGCTAGATTTTTCTAGATTAACTTTTTAACAAACCACAATCTTAAACTGGTTTATAAGTATAAATGAGTGGAACTCAAACAAAAGTTCTAAACTCATTTAGTAAATAAGTCAAACGCGAACAATCTCATAATTGGTCGTTTGAATGCTTGTGATCAGCTCGTTGAAGGTCCTTGCTCATGTTCATATACAATGGGTTGAAATGCATGTTGGGACGGAGTTGTGGAGATGGTTAACAAGACATGGAGCATTGATGGTTCTTGATGAAGCTAAGGTTGATGCTTGGTCATTGCTTGGATGAAAAGTTGAAAGTTTGAAGAATTTGTGTTGAATATTGTAGCTCGTGAAGTGAAGAATGCATGAGCCTCGGGTAGTGGCTCCGTAGCCCCTGATAGGGGCTCGGACATATTATGTGTTATATTTCTTCTCTTCTAGCCGCTGGGTGTGGCTCTCCACCTGCTAGGTGCGGCTATTCACGAGTGATGCTTTTCAAGCTTGTTTAGGACTCTTTTGTTTCCTATTTCATTAGGTTTTCCTTCCATCCCAAGCATAAATATGTTTGAGGTCGTTTATTCATTGTACGCCATAAGCGAGAGAGAGTGAATTGTCTCCTTGTATCATCATCATAAATTCAATGTTCTAGAATTATGTATCATTTCTTTGGTAGATAGAGTTGGCTTTACAACTTTGTTGGGCTATTGGGGGCGGTGAATTTCATAAAGATGCTGCTCATCAACTTTTTGAAAGTTTGGAGTTACTTCAATACAAGAATCTTTCATCTAGGTAAGCTCTACAGTGCTCTATCCCCTTCCTAAGAAGAAAAGATTTCGGTAGTGCTTGCTGACTTTTTCTTTCTTTTGGAAGACGTTGTTGGGTATACATCCCAAGTCCCACATCGGGGAGATAAGAAAGAGTTACCTAGTTTATAAAAGTTCACCAACTACATTAACATGAGTCCTTTTGGGAAGGAGCCCACAAACAAATCCGTACGGGCTAGGCCCAAAGCGGACAATATCATACTAATGGTGGAGTTGTAGGTGGACTCGTGGGCCTAAAAAATGGTATCAGATCCGACAGTTCGGCTGGGAGAACGCGCATACAATGCTAGACCCCATGCTTGCTACCTATCACCGTGAATTACTACCTAGGGTACGTACGTCTATCTTTAGCAAAGGTTTTCTTTCCTACCAGAATATTGTAAATTTTGTTCATTTTCTAATTCGACCGATGCTTCTCATGACCTTGTCTGGTTCCTTAAGATCCCACCATCAAATGTGAGGATTAGGGAGTGAGGGCGTAATATTAGGCATTCGAAATTGAAGCGAACCGGGAGAGATTCTGAACGCATATGTTGTCACTTGTACAATGTTTCGTGAAATATTTGCCTATAGCGTTCTATGGTCTTGTCAACTTTAAAGTCCTTACTAATTGAATTTCATCATCTCAGGTAGTTCGGCATCAATTAGTTGATGCAAGGGTTTGGACAAGGTCTCGTGATTTCTTGGGTTTAATGAATGAACCTGGAATTTCTATGTCTGCATTGGGGTCTACACGACATCCCAAGGGAGAGAGAAGTATCCATGAGATGTGAACTGGAGTGATGGTTGGACCAAAATGATTGCTCGTGTCCCGTTTTACATCTTGGCCGGACAAGTAGGTGCGTGAAGTGTTGAAAGCTGCTAGTTATGTTTTGTATTTTGCTGTTTTTGATTAGCATTACTCTAGGATCAAAACCAATTCAAACAAATTATGTGAATTTTTTTTTTCCTGCTAATTTGTTGGTGTGGATATGTGTGATTAAATGTTGGTTCCTACATATTCATCCTCCCCCATCATCCAAATCTTGTTTGCAACAATATTTATGAGTTATGACTTTTTCTGGATATTCATATAGGTGACTTAGGCTATGTTCTTTTGGACTGAAGTAAACTAAACTTAATTTGGTTGAACTGAACTAAACTAAATTTCTCTGAACTGAGTTGAACTGTACTGAACTGAATTAAAAGTTTAAAACTGTGAGAGGAATCTAACTCAACAGAATTGAACTCAACTGAATTTGTGTGAACTGAACTCAACTGAATTTATTAAATTAGTCCAAAAGAATAGAGCCTTACTCTGAGTTATGTGGCTAACTCCAATTGATGTTATCTTGGCAGGCCCCCCATATCATGTTTTTGCATTCTCATACATCCTTCCAAACATATGACAAATGCCAGATATGCAGTTAGAGATGAAAATTGTGTATCTTAGTACTCTTTTTCTCTATTGTGTGTGTTCCGGTTGTAGAACGGTTGGCGGTCTTGAGAAGAGACCGCCAAAGATTGGAGTTGGCGTCCACTGGCGAATAACTGTAAGGAAACACACGTAAACTACCCTGGGGGGGGATGTGAGGAAACCCCCTTCCGACGCTCAAGTCAGCACGTGTCCACTTAGGATTTAGAGAGAGAAAGTATAGAGAGAGAGATAAGAAATATATTTGTGAGAGAATGTACCTAAAGAATAGTACTAGTGGGGTATTTATAGGAGTACTATTCCTCTGACAGGGTGCGCCATCCTTTTACACGTGTATGGTTGTGATGCGCCTGACATAAGGGAAGATTCCTCTATTTAGTCTTGGTAGGCGAGCCAACGACGTTGTCGGACCATTTTAGTGAACTGACTTCTAGAGCTGTAGATGACGTTTACACGTTCGCGTTGTAATACTCCGTATTTTTAGTAAGTTATTAGTTATAATTTTTTAAAAACGTTTTATTTACTAAAAAGGCTTTTTATTAATTATAAAGGTTTTAAATAGGATTTTATAATAGATTATGGGTTTTTCTAATAGACTCTAGCCCAAATTAAGTATTGGGCCTAAGTTCACAAATTCTAATCCAAATAGTTGGTTTAATAAAATAAAAATATTTTAAAAGAAAATTCAAAAAGGATTTCAAAAGATTTACAAAAAAAAAAAAAAAAAAAAAAGAAAAAGGTTGAATTTGGCGCATAACTCATGCCACTGCCAGTAAGTGTTTATCCAAGATTCCAAGTCTTATTATTTTTCCGATCTATCTTTTGTTTAGTTTAAGCATCTAGACTATTTATCTTACGGAAGATTCCCCTATTCTAACTATATGATAGTAAAGGAATAGTGTATCTTAGCTAAAATTAATTATCTTTTCTCAAAAACCCATCTTTTAGTTCCGAGTCCTAGTACGACTCTACTTGTCCAACTAGTATAAATAGGGGCCTCCACCCATCATATTCTTCACACCAAATTTGAGGAATACATCTCTTTTCTCAAGTTTAAACTCTCTCTCCCTCTTAGCCTACCTTTTCTCTTCTCCTCTAGTAGTTATTAATTTTCAAGGTGCGTGTATATGTAGATCTTTAAATATTGTCCTGCATGCTTAGTATCATGTTCTAGAGTTGTTATGTTAGATTAATCTACATACTTTTATATGTTTAATATAAACAATATGAATTTTTGTATGCACGCATATGAATTGTTGGGAACACTCTAGCCGAATACTAAGTTGCGTCAATATTTATAGTGACTTCTATGCATCTAAAGTTTAATTATAATAGAGTAGTTTATGTTGGCAGGGTGGCAGTAGATACAAAAGAGTATGAATCCTCATGTCATGATAATACTAAAGAATAATAATAAAGATGTACGAGTAAGACTAATGATACAGTTTAACATCTAAAGATTTATTATATATGCTTCGTAAGCTATTCCCTATTTGTCGTACGAGCTTAATACCAAATTTGTGGTTATCGTTGTTGTTTTTATCGTTATTAAACATGATTGTGTTCCAAGGTTATTTTATGAGCAAGTTATTTATATTATGCCTTACATGGCTAAGTTATAAGATATTTTTTTTAAAGGAGGATTATTTCCGAAGGATTTTTATTAGTTATATGATCTTTTATGATCGCAATTACAAAGAGGCAACAATTTGTTATTTATTAGCAAGAACGGTAGCTATCATATTTTACCCATGTACTTTTTGTATAAGTCATGTGGACAAGGTAGTTCCCCTCGTCATAGACTCATTAAGGAATACTAAACTTGGGGGGTGTGCACACTTTAGGAAAGGTACCTAGGTAAGGAAAGGACTTTTATTAAAGTTATATACTTTATATTATACAAGTATTACAAGTATCCAAGGAAGGTTTATAGAAATATTTTGAATATTTAATAAAGTATTTAAATTTCCGCATATACATGTACTCAGTATTTTTACTGACACGCGTTTTGTTTGCTTGTTTTATGCTTTTGTCCCTGTGATGACCTATTTGATGAGCAGAATTTACAGGTTGATTTGATGCATATACTTCACATGGGGGAGCTAGTGAGGAATAATACTTAAGCTAGGAGTTGCTATTTTTATTTATTATAGATTCCATTATTGTCATAGTTGAATAATAAAGTTTTTATATTATCAATAAAGAGAAGTTATTATTATTAGTTTCCGCTGCATTGTTAAATTAGTAGTTATTAGTTTTAGCCTTTAACGTTATCACGTGGCGGTAATACTCTCAAGTTTCTCAAGTGTTTTATATTAAAAATATATCCTTCAAAAAGAGAGAAATTTGAGGGTGTTACAAAGTGGTATCAGAGCCTTTAGGATTATTAATGAGTGTTTGGGTAGATTTAGGAAGGGCACATAAGTTAGAGCTTCACATTTTTGTGCATAATTTTTTTGCCTTTTTTTTGCGTATGTTATATTTTCTTATTATGCCAAAAAAGTTATATTTCTAAGTATAAATATTTTCCAATTTATATATTTTGAAGAAAGGAATAAGTGTGTGGATCTATTCTTCTGAGGAAAGCTCTGGCTAAGGAAAGACTTGGTACTTAAGTTGGCCGCTTGTGCCGCACCTCTCTTTCCTGGGAACTCCCTCTATTAATTTTTCCATGCACGAAAAAACCTAGTATTCAGAGTAAAAATTAATTATATACATATTTATATATACTTAATATCTTTTCGAAAACACAAATAGTTTGAATTTTTGTTTCCTTATTTACACTCGCATTATTATTATGAATAATTGTATGACATTTTTGTCTAACTAAATGTGAAAATGTTATTAAATTTTCATAAGGATGGAGATTTAATTGTCTTTATGACAATATGGTGTGGTTCTTACTATTTGTAAATTTCTTTTACCACAGATTCATTATGGAAAGTCATAGTCCATTTATTTTAGGAAAATGTTTAGTTATTTTAGTAGTTGTTAGCAGCTTTAATAATTACTAGTTCTGGAACTAGACTACTACTCTTTAAGAATGTTAGCTTTCCTTTTTAAGGATAATTAATAAATAAAATTTTAGTTTCGTTTTCATGTTATGTGCTTGATGTCAATCATATTTTGAATCATGATTCTTGTATGATTTACAAATTTAGTAGGATGACTTAATAAGTAGTACTTATTTGTTTCTTACCCAGGAAGAAATGGCAAGTAGACCCGGAAGTAGATCTAAGACTCGAGCAACTCTTAAGGAGTTGACTTCTCTGACCAAGAATTTGGCTAAGGCTATGACCACTCAACTGAACCGTCAACAAGAACCTGACCTAGCTGGTGATGTGTTTAAGAAAGTAGCCTCTAGGAATCCACCTGTCTATGATGGAAAAGAGGACCCAGCCAGTCTTGAGAACTGGATTAGGGAGTTTGATAAGTTGTTTACTGCTGTCCAGTGCACCGATGAATTAAAGATCAACAATGCTACATACTACCTAAGAGAGGAAGCTGATTTATGGTGGTCTCATAGGAAGGAGGCTTTAACGACACAAGGAGATTTTGGATGGGAACAATTTAAGGTTGCCTTGAGAACCAAGTTGTACCCACCTCACTTAAGGAAAAAGAAGTGCCTAGAGTTTACAAACCTTAGGATGGGGACCATGACTGTCAATGAGTACTACTCTAAGTTCATAGAGTTAATGAGGTTTGCACCTGAAGTGGTTCCAACTGAAGTTTTGAAGGCTCAACGATTTGAGCAAGGATTGACCTTGTCCATTCAAGGGAAATTAGGAGGGGCTAACTTTGATAGCCTAGATGAAGGCCCTGTTCTTTAGAACTTATTTTGGCTGAACTGAACTGAACTTATTTTTACTTATTTTTACTGAACGGAACTTATTTTTGCAAAATAATAATAACTAAATAATAATAATAATAATAATAAATAACAAAATAATAATAATAATAATAATAATAATAAAAAAAAAAATTAATAATAATAATAACAATAATAATAATAATAATAATAATAATAATAATAATAATAATAATAAATAATAAATAAAAAATAATAATAGTAAATAATAATAATAAATAATAAATAATAATAATTAATAATAAAAAATAAAAAATAATTATAATAAATGATAATAATAAATAATAAATAATAATAATAATAATAAATAATAATAATAAATAATAATAATAATAATAAATAAATAATAACAATAAACAAATAATAATAAAAAATAATAAAAAATAATAATAATAATAAATAATAAATAATAATAATAATAATAATGATAATAAATAATAATAATATTAATAATAATAATAAAAAATAATAATAAAAAATAATAATGATAATAATAAATAATGAATAATAAATAATAAATAATAGATAATAAATAATAAATAATAAATAATAAATAATAAATAATAAATAATAAATAATAAATAATAAATAATAAATAATAAATAATAAATAATAAATAATAAATAATAAATAATAAATAATAAATAATAAATAATAAATAATAAATAATAAATAATTAATAATAAATAATAAATAATAAATAATAAATAATAAATAATAAATAATAAATAATAAATAATAAATAATAAATAATAAATAATAAATAATAAATAATAAATAATAAATAATAAATAATAAATAATAAATAATAAATAATAAATAATAAATAATAAATAATAAATAATAAATAATAAATAATAAATAATAAATAATAAATAATAAATAATAAATAATAAATAATAAATAATAAATAATAAATAATAAATAATAAATAATAAATAATAAATAATAAATAATAAATAATAAATAATAAATAATAAATAATAAATAATAAATAATAAATAATAAATAATAAATAATAAATAATAAATAATAAATAATATATAATAAATAATAAGTAATAAATAATAAGTAATAAATAATAAGTAATAAATAATAAATAATAAGTAATAAATAATAAGTAATAAATAATAAATAATAAATAATAAATAATAAATAATAAATAATAAATAATAAATAATAAATAATAAATAATAAATAATAAATAATAAATAATAAATAATAAATAATAAATAATAAATAATAAATAATAAATAATAAATAATAAATAATAAATAATAAATAATAAATAATAAATAATAAATAATAAATAATAAATAATAAATAATAAATAATAAATAATAAATAATAAATAATAAATAATAAATAATAAATAATAAATAATAAATAATAAATAATAAATAATAAATAATAAATAATAAATAATAAATAATAAATACTAAATAATAAATAATAAATAATAAATAATAAACAATAAATAATAAATAATAAATAATAAATAAATAATAAATAAATAATAATTACTAAATAATAAATAAAAAAATATTAACATATAAAATAAAAATAAAAAAAATTACAAGTTCATCGTTATTATAATTATAATATTAATAATAATAACAATAATAACAATATTAATAGTAATATTGAAAACAAAAATAATAATTACAACATTAATAGTAATACTGAACTTATTTTTGCTGAACTGAACTTATTTTAACTTATTTTTGTTGAACTGAACTTATTTTTACTTATTTTTGCTGAACTGAACTTATTTTTGCTGAACTGAACTTATTTTACTTATTTTTACTGAAAATAAGTCCAAAAGAACAGGGCCGATGTGTATGGGAGAGCTGCCCATCTATTCGGGATCAAGGGAAGAGAGATAGAAGCAAATCCTGGTGATAAAAGGAAGGGGTCTAGTAATGGGTTCCAAGGTGGAAACAAGCGACAAAAGACTAATGGGGGATTCAAGCAAGGAAAAGATGACAAGAGCAATGGGAATAACAACAATCGTAGTCAGTCTGAAAATGGAAAGTCCAAGAGAGTCTACTACTGTAAAAGATGCCCAAGAAACCACCCAGGGAAGGACTGTGAAGGAAATCTGGTAACTTGTAGGATATGCAGCAACTTAGGCCATAGAGAATATGAGTGCTTCCAGAAAGACTCAACATCAGCAAATCCTAAGCCAACCCAGAATCAGGGAGGTAATGGGAGCAAAGGACCCCAGCAGCAGTCATTGACCAATAATCGTGTTCCTCCTAAGAATGAGAATGGAGGAGACAATCAGGCTAAGGCGAACAATCAAGGTCGAGTGTTTGTCATGAGCAATCGTGAGACTGAAACGACTGCAGGCGTAGTGACTGGTACTTTCTTAATCTCTTCTATTCCAGTTAAGATTTTATTTGATTCAGGAGCTTCTCACTCTTTTATTTCGAAAACCTTAGTGGAAAAACATAAGCTGGGAAAACCCGAACCTATAAACATGGATATAGTTATACCTTCTGGATAAGTCATTGGTGTTTCTAAATTATATAGAGATGTTTTAGTGACTATAGTAGGGCAAATTTTCCTTCAGACTTAATTGAATTTGAATTAGATGACCTAGATGTTGTTCTGGAAATGGATTAGTTAGGGAAATTCAAAGCCCAAATAGACTGCAGAGCCCAAAAAGTGACCTTGAAAGGTCCAAAAGGAGTCAAAGTAATCTACAGAAAAATCAATTAGAAGCCCAGTCCAAGAATGATTTCTGCTATGCAACTCAAGAACTGTATAAGAAAGGGGTATCTAGTGTATTTGTGTAGTATACAGAAGTTGGAGGTAGAAGAAGAGAAGATGGAGAATATTCCTGTAGTTAATGAATTTCTGGATGTCTTTCCGGAAGAAATCCCTGGAATGCCTCCAATAAGAGAAGTGGAGTTCACTATAGACTTAATGCCTAGAACTGGCCCAATATCCAAAGCACCATACCGTATGGCTCCAGCAGAGATGAAGACCCAATTAGAAGAGTTATTAGAATAAGGTTACGTAAGGCCCACTGTATCCCCATGGGGTGCGCCTGTCTTGTTTGTGATGAAGAAGGATGGTAGTCTAAGGTTGTGTATCGACTACCTTGAGTTAAACCAAGTGACCATCAAGATTAAGTACCCTTTTCCAAGGATTGATGATTTGTTTGACCAACTGAAGGGAGCCGAAATTTTCTCAAAGATGGACTTAACGTCAGGGTATCATCAGTTAAGAATTGCTGATAAGGACATTGCACTAGTGGAAAAAAACACAGGGGCTGCGATACAAGGGCTGCGGTTAATTATAAAACACAACCCTTAATTGTGAAGGGCTGCGGTTAGCCCATAACCGTAGCCCTTTATTGATAAAAGGGCTGCGGTTAATTCAAAAACCGCAGCCCTTAAATTAAGGGCTGCGGTTTTTGGGCTAACTGCAGCCCTTAAACAACCCAAAAATGAAATAACCCGCTAAATCGAGTTACTCCCTTCGCTGAACCTATTTCTCTCTATCCTAATTCCCATTAACCCATCTCTCCTCCTCTCACCGCATATTCTCTCCCCTCTCACCGCATATTCTCCCCCCTCTCACCCTTCTTCGCCGGCGGTTTAGGGTTCTCTGTGGAGGGTTCGCAAGGGTTTAGGGCTCGCCGGCGAGGGCTCACAAGGGTTTAGGGTTCGCAAGGGTTTAGGGTTCGCCGGCGATGGCTCGCAAGGGTTTAGGGTTCGCAAGAGCTGTCTCTCTCGCACCTCTCTTCCTCTCGCCGGTGAATCCACACTGGGTTTCGCTGCTGCCACCACCGGTCCTCTTGCAGCACTGTCGAATCGCGTCTCCCTCGTCGGAGCTCTGCTTTCCCAAATGTCGAATCGCTGCCCCTGCCTCTTTCGCTATCTCCTCTGATTCGTTCTGCTGCTACACTCGAGCAACCTCACCGCACCTGCATCGGAGCCGCGCAGCCTTGTCGGAGCTTTCCTCCCTTGCTGGATGTCGTCACCAGGTTGGTTTCTAATTCTCATCCTTTTTGTTGTTTGACTTATCGACGAAGCTTCATCAATTTGCTCTTTTTACAACACTTTTTTTTTTTTTTATAGATTTTATATTTTCACTGAATTTTTTTGTGAAATGAATTAGGCTGTAATACTAATCTTGTTAAGTACCAAGATCTGAATTTTTAGACCCATAGAGCTGCTAGAGCGACTGATTGTTTTGAAATTTCTTGTCAATTTACCCAATTTGTGTGTTATATTGTTGAAATTCTTGTCAATTTACTTGCAAGGTACAAAAGTGCTATTACTTTGTTCGCTATTCTTGTTGTTATGCACGCCAATTATGTCCAACAGGTTTGTACTTTTGAAATTCTTCACTTCCACTTTTTTTTGTACAGCAACGGCATAGTCCATAAATAGCAAAGCAAGTTATTAATTAAAGAAAAAAAATAAAACAAAAGGCATACCTTTCTTTCCTTTGCTGCAAATTCTTCATCTGATCTGGATAATGTTTCTCAATGTATTGTTTTGCGGCTGCAACCTTCTGCTTAGTAGCAGTTGAGGGCATACCCTCATTGACCGGAGCTTTTAAATCTTCTTTTCCTTTGACAAATGGAAACGAAGGTAAAAATGGGAAATTTTTTGTTCCTGTTGATCTCGTTTGTGCGTTTTTTCCGGGAAATCTAATTTATTGTTGCTATATTCTCTTTTATTGTTTCATTTCTTCAGATCTAACTTTTAGCAATTTTTATCGAGTTTTTAGTGCGATTGATATTGAGTTTTTTACATTATTGTATAGATTTGAAACAAAGACTCTTTTAACAGAATTGATATTTTATTGGATTGTGTGTTTTCTTTGTGAAAGTCTTTGACATTTTTTCAACTGAATTTGGATGTCTATTTGGGAGGAGGAATTGTTTTGAGGGTAAATCACAAAGTTAAGGACAATTTCATAGTAAAAACTTAGCTTCATAGTTCTATATGTTGCTTCTTGTTGGTTAATTCATAAAGTTAGTTTATTATTCCATGAGGGACTAATATTCAAGGTTGGCTTATCACTTATGATATCATGTACTTACTCCTAGGAATGGCGGTCGGACCATTGTTTACCTAAAGAAAGAGCAACAAGAGTTACAAAGAATGGGAAAAAGTTATATAGTTCACAACAAAAATAACTCAAAAGTTGAGAGAACAAAGGTAAAAATTTAGCATTCACTTTCTTCTTGATTTGTGCTTTCATGAACGTTATTATTTCCTCGCTTAGTGAACTGATTTATTTAGCTCTAATAAAGTCACTTTGTTTAATTTATACCTTCAACTTCTTTGGCTAAATTTTTTGTGAAATAAAAGGTTAGTTTAACATGGTTATTCAATTAGTAGCTTCTAGTTCTATGTATATCTTTATTCTTTAGGTTGATAATGGATATATCTTTCTTACGTGGAAAATTCACTTGTTAATAGCATGATACATGGTTATAATGCTTTTCAGGTGCGCTGCTATGCGAGTATACCATGGCTAATATTATTACTGGAGATGGTGTGAAGAAACCAAAGGGGTGTGAAGAAACCAAAGGGAGACAGGTTATAATTCTTTTTCCGATTATGTTTTAGAAATTAGAACCCTTTTATCTGAAGTTGATTGTTCGAGGATGAACCTTATTTATCCCTTTTTCCCCTTAGTTGAAGACGATTGTTCGAGGAATTAGTATGGGCATTGTAGCCCCTTTGGGATCATAAATGGTGCTGGTTTTATTGAATTGATTTGGCCTTGATTGTTTGCTTCATGCATAAAGTTGGTAAATATTAGTTAGTTATTGATTTTTGTGGGATTTCTTGGCCAAATATGCATCTAAGTGGTTATTTTAGGACTTAAATTGCTTGATCCATGGATAATGAAGTGGTTATAGCTTGATATTTGTGTGATTTTTTGGTGGAGGAGAAAGAGAATAATATAAGGATGCCAGTTCCTCTTGCTCCATATCCTACACATTCAGTACCTTTCACTCCACCGGCCCCCCCTGCCGCCCCCACCCCAGCCTAGCACCCCCTGCGCCCCTTGCTACATCCTAGCCCAAGCACCCCTTGCTGCCCCCGCTACATCCTAGCCCAGCCACCCCCTGCTGCCGCCCCGCTACATACTAGCCAGCACCCCCTCGTTGCCCCTCCCCCCCTTGCCGGGCCCTCACTACCCAAGAGCACCTCCCCGCCCAGCCCCCCCGCCGCTGCTCCCTCCCCCGCTACACACCCCGGCCCAACGACCCCCTGCTACACCCCCAACCCCTGCAACCCCCCGCTTGACCATTTGTTATGTTCTAAGCTGCCATGTACTTACAACATCAACTAATTAAAAGTTGTTCTTGTGGAGGGGGTATGTCAAACTTCTGCTTTGTAGTACTTGCATATATATAGTTTCACCTCCAATTTTGCGAGGTTCTATCATCTCCAGAAAAGCTGCTTTTGAGGGATTCAGATGCTGATCTTGGTGGAGTTGTAATGTCTTCATGGCTGTTCTTCGGTTGGTTTATTTTTTGATGGTTGTGATCCTGCTCATATATTGCAATTTGAATATTTGAGGGTAGCCTCCAACTAATGTAATTAAGTTATTATTTTCTCTATATTTGTGTAGAAAACATAATTTGTAATGAATAATTATACTTTTATATATATGTAAGTGTTTGGGAACATTTAGGACAAAAAAATGCCAAAAAAAAAAAAAGGCTGCGGTCGGGGCAATAACCGCAGCCCTTGGTGGGTTAAGGGCTGCGGTTAAGGGTGCGGTTAAGGGCCAAAACCGCAGCCCTTCACTCACCAAGGGCTGCGGTTTTGGCCCTTAACCGCAGCCCTTAACCCACCAAGGGCTGCGGTTACTGTCCCGACCGCAGCCCTTAACGCTCTAAGGGCTGCGGTTAAAAACCGCAGCCCTTCCTAAATGCCAAGGGCTGCTAGTCCAATGGCTGCGGTAAAAAACGCAGCCCTTGGGCCCCTTTTGACCGCAGCCCTTGGACTTTTTTCCTCTAGTGTTGCTAAGACCGCTTTTAGGACGCGTTATGATCATTATGAGTTTATAGTGATGCCTTTTGGATTGACTAACGCGCCAGCAATATTTATGGATCTCATGCACCGAATTTTTAAGCCATACTTAATCCAATTTGTGGTGGTATTTACAGATGATATATTGGTTTACTCTAAGAATAGAGAAGAACATGAGGAACACCTCCGAATAATTTTGTCAGCACTCCAATAGAAGCAATTGTATGCCAAGTTTTCGAAGTGTGAGTTTTGGTTGGAAAAAGTGGCATTTACGGGCCACGTCATTACTAAGGAAGGGGTTGCCGTTGATCCAGCGAAGATTGAAGCCGTCAGTGAATGGCCTACTCCAAAGAATGTGACTGATATAAGAAGTTTCCTAGGCCTGGCAGGTTACTATAGACGTTTTGTTAAGGATTTCTCCAAAATAACTCGACCAATGACCAACCTTATGAAGAAAGAGTCCAAGTTTATTTGGAGCCCAAAATGTAAGAAAGCCTTCACCATCCTAAAAGAAAGACTAACCACAACCCCTGTGTTATCCTTACCTGATGGAAGTGATACTTATGAAGTATATAGTGATGCATCTAAACATGGTCAAGGGTGTGTTCTAATGCAAAATAGGAGAGTTGTTGCTTATGCGTCGAGGCAACTGAAGCCCTATGAAGTCAACAACCCTACTCATGACCTAGAGTTGGCCGCAATATATAGTCTTTGCTTTAAAGATTTGGCGTCATTATTTGTATGGGGTGACATGTAAGATATATACAGATCACAAAAGTTTGAAATACATTTTCACCCAAAAGGACTTGAATATGAGGCAAAGAAGATGGTTAGAATTCATAAAAGACTACGATTTGGATATCCAATACCATGAAGGGAAAGCCAATGTAGTGGCAGATGCCTTGAGTAGGAAGACAAGTCATACCTTAAGTACTATGGTGGTGGCAGATCAACTGTGTTTGGACTTTCAGAAGATGAATCTTGAAGTAATGCAATATGGAGAAGTAGAGAAAATGTTTAGTGCATTGACCATTCAACCCTCTATGTTTGAACAAATTAAAGAAGCTCAATTAAAAGATGAGAAGATGGAAAAGATAAAAGAGAAGGTGAGGGAGGGTCATGTTGGAGATTTCGAAATCCATGAAGATGGAAGTTTAAGAATGGAAGGAAGGTGGTGTATACCTAAAACTTGCGAAGATTTGAAATTGAAAATCATGGAAGAAGGCCATAATTCTCCATATTCGATGCACCCAGGGGGTGATAAGTTGTATAAGGACTTAAAGAAGAATTTCTAGTGGGCTCGTATGAAGTTGGACATAGCTGAATTTGTTTCCAAATGTTTAACGTGTCAGAAGGTAAAGAGTGAACATAAAAGACCCCAAGGGAAAGTCCAACCCTTAGATGTGCTGGGATGGAAGTGGGATTCTATTTCGATGGATTTTGTTGTTGCTTTACCTAGGGGTAAATCTGGGAATGATACGATATGGGTAATTGTCGATAGATTGACCAAGTCTGCAGTGTTGATAGCTTTGAAGGCAACATGGTCTATGGATCAATTAGCTAAGGTTTACATCAAGCATGTGTTAAGACTACATGGAGTACCAAAAGATATTGTGTCTGATCGAGATTCTAGATTTTTGTCTAACTTTTGGCAGAAGCTACAACAAGCCTTTGGTTCGAAGTTATTAATAAGTACTGCTTTTCACCCAGCCACTGATGGTCAGACTGAAAGGACCATCCAAACCTTAGAAGATATGTTAAGAGCTTGTGTCATGGAATATCAGGGTTCATGGGAAGATCATCTAGATCTGATAGAGTTCTCCTATAACAACAGTTATAATTCAAGTATAGGCATGGCACCATTCAAAGCTTTGTATGGTAGGAAATGTAGAAGCCCACTATGTTGGAACGATATAAGTGAAACAGTTATACTTGGACCTCAATTGATTGAAGAAACCGTGCAACAAGTCAACATGATCCAAGGAAAGATTAAGGCAGCCCAAGATCGTCAAAAAAGCTACGCTGATCTGAAGCGTAGGGAAGAAGAATATGAAGTGGGAGAAAAAGTGCTTTTGAAAGTTTCCACCAATGAAGGGTGTGATGAGGTTTGGAAAGAAAGGGAAGCTTAGCCCTAAGTTTATAGGCCAATATGAGATCTTGGATAGAGTTGAAAAGGTGGCCTATAGACTAGCCCTACCCACTGGATTAAGCCGTGTTCATAATGTGTTCCATATATCTCAGTTGAGACGTTATATTCCAGATAAATCGCATGTATTGCAACCTGAAACAGTCCAAATTGATGAGAACTTGTCTTATGAAGAAAGGCCGATTAAGATTTTAGACAGTAAGGTTAGAAGTACCCGGAATAAGGATGTTAAAATCGTTAAGGTGCTCTGGTCTAATCAGAAGTCTGAAGAAGCAACATGGGAAGCAGAGGCTGAGATGCGACAGAAATATCCAGAGTTGTTTGTAGAGATTAGTAGAAGAGTTACGGGGGCATAACTCCATTTAAGGGGGGTAGAATGCGATAGAGTTTCACGCGTTTGACTTAGAACCCTATTTTTACCTAATTTTGACTTATTTTATGAGTTATTATGTGAGCTAACTTACTTTTATAGGAAGTTGGAGGTATATATGTGTTACTTGCCTTCTCTCTTGCATTGCTTGCTTTAAGTTTCGGAGACGAAACTTCTTTTAAGGGGGGTAGTCTGTAATACTCCGTATTTTTAGTAAGTTATTAGTTATAATTTTTTTAAAAGGTTTTATTTACTAGAAAGGCTTTTTATTAATCTTTTGTTTAGTTTAAGCATCTAGACTATCTATCTAACGGAAGATTCACCCATTCTAACTATATGATAATAAAGGAATAGTGTATCTTAGCTAAAATTAATTATCTTTTCTCAAAAACCCAACTTTTAGTTCCAAGTCCTAGTACGACTCTACTTGTCCAACTAGTATAAATAGGGGCCTCCACCCATCATATTCTTCACACCAAATTTGAGGAATACATCTCTTTTCTCAAGTTTAAACTCTCTCTCCCTCTTAGCCTACTTTTCTCTTCTCCTCTAGTAGTTATTAATTTTCAAGGTGCGTGTATATGTAGATCTTTAAATATTGTCCTGCATGCGTAGTATCATGTTCTAGAGTTGTTATGTTAGATTAATCTACATACTTTTATATGCTTAATATGAACAATATGAATTTTTGTATGCACGCATATGAATTGTTGGGAACACTTTAGCCGAATACTAAGTTGCGTCAAAATTTATAGTGACTTATATGCATCTAAAGTTTAATTATAATAGAGTAGTTTATGCTGGCAGGGTGGCAGTAGATACAAAAGAGTATGAATCCTCATGTCTTGATAATACTAAAGAATAATAATAAAGATGTACGAGTAAGACTAATGATACAGTTTAACATTTAAAGATTTATTATGTATGCTTCGTAAGCTATTCCCTATGTGTCGTACGAGCTTAATACCAAATTTGTGGTTATCGTTGTTGTTATTGTCGTTATTAAACATGATTGTGTTCCAAGGCTATTTTATGAGCAAGTTATTTATATTATGCCTTACATGGCTAAGTTATAAGATTTTTTTTTTAAAGGAGGATTATTTCTAAAGGATTTTTATTAGTTATATGATCTTTTATGATCGCAATAACAAAGAGGCAACGACTTGTTATTTATTAGCAAGAACGGTAGGTATCATATTTTTCCCATGTACTTTTTGTATAAGTCATGTGGACAAGGTAGTTCCCCTCGTCATAGACTCATTAAGGAATAGTAAACTTGGGGGTGTGCACACTTTAGGAAAGGTACCTAGGCAAGGAAATGACTTTTATTAAAGTTATATACTTTATATTATACAAGTATTACAAGTATCCAAGAAAGGTTTATAGAAATATTTTGAATGTTTAATAAAGTATTTAAATTTTCGCATATACATGTACTCAGTATTTTTACTGACACACGTTTTGTTTGTTTGTTTTATGGCTTTGTCCCTGTGATGACCCTTTTGGTGAGCAGAATTTACAGGTTGATTTGATGCATACTTCACATGGGGGAGCTAGTGAGGAATAATACTTAAGATAGGAGTTGCTATTTTTATTTATTATAGATTCGATTATTGTCATAGTTGAATAATAAAGTTTTTATATTATCAATAAAGAGAAGTTATTATTATTAGTTTCCGCTGCATTATTAAATTAGTAGTTTGTAGTTTTAGCCTTTAACGTTATCACGTGGCGGTAATACTCTCAAGTTTCTCAAGTGTTTTATATTAAAATATATCCTTCAAAAAGAGAGAAATTTGAGGGTGTTACAAAGTGGTATCAGAGCCTTTAGGATTATTAATTAGAGTTTGGGTAGATTTAGGAAGGGCACATAAGTTAGAGTTTTACATTTTTGTGCATAAGTTTTTTGCCTTTTTTTTGCATATGTTATATTTTCTTATTATGCCTAAAAAGTTATATTTCTAAGTATAAATATTTTCCAATTTATATATTTTGAAGAAAGGAATAAGTGTGTGGATCTATTCTTCTGAGGAAACCTCTGGCTAAGGAAAAACTTGGTACTTAAGTTGGCCGCTTGTGTCGCACCTCTCTTTTTCCTGGGAACTCCCTCAATTAATTTTTCCATGCACGAAAAAACCTAGTATTCAGAATAAAAATTTATTATATACATATTTATATATACTTAATATCTTTTCGAAAACACAAATAGTTTGAATTTTTATTTCCTTATTTACACTCGCATTATTATTATGAATAATTGTATGACATTTTTGTCTAGCTAAATGTGAAAATGTTATTAAATTTTCATAAGGAAGGAGATTTAATTGTCTTTATGACAATATGGTGTGGTTCTTACTATTTGTAAATTTCTTTTACCACAGATTCATTATGGAAAGTAATAGTCCATTTTTTTTAGGAAAATGTTTAGTTATTTTATTAGTTGTTAGCAGCTTTAATAATTAGTAGTTCTGGAACTAGACTACTACTCTTTAAGAATGTTAGCATTCCTTTTTAAGGATGATTAATAAATAAAATTTTAGTTTCGTTTTCATGTTATGTGCTTGATGTCAATCATATTATGAATCATGATTCTTGTATGATTTACAAATTTAGTAGGATGACTTAATAAGTAGTACCTATTTGTTTCTTACCCAGGAAGAAATGGCAAGTAGACCCGGAAGTAGATCTAAGAATCGAGCAACTCTTAAGGAGTTGACTTCTCTGACCAAGAATTTAGCTAAGGCTATGACCAATCAACTGAACCGTCAACAAGAACCTGACCTAGCTGGTGATGTGTTTAAGAAAGTAGCCTCTAGGAATTCACCTGTCTATGATGGAAAAGAGGACCCAGCCAGTCTTGAGAACTGGATTAGGGAGTTTGATAAGTTGTTTACTATTGTCCAGTGCACCGATGAGTTAAAGATCACCAATGCTACATACTACCTAAGAGAGGAAGCTGATTTATGGTGGTCTCATAGGAAGGAGGCTTTAACAACTCAAGGAGATTTTGGATGGGAACAATTTAAGGTTGCCTTGAGAACCAAGTTTTACCCACATCACTTAAGGAAAAAGAAGTGCCTAGAGTTTACAAACCTTAGGATGGGGACCATGACTGTCAATGAGTACTACTCTAAGTTCATAGAGTTAATGAGGTTTGCACATGAAGTGGTTCCAACTGAAGTTTTGAAGGCTCAACGATTTGAGCAAAGATTGACCTTGTCCATTCATGGGAAATTAGGAGGGGCTAACTTTGATAGCCTAGATGAAGTGTATGGGAGAACTGCCCATCTATTCGGGATCAAGGGAAGAGAGATAGAAGCAAATCCTGGAGATAAAAGGAAGGGGTCTAGTAATGGGTTCCAAGGTGGAGACAAGCGACAAAAGACTAATGGGGGATTCAAGCAAGGAAAAGATGACAAGAACAATGGGAATAACAACAATCATAGTCAGTCAGAAAATGGAAAGTCCAAGAGAGTCTACTACTATAAAAGATGCCCAAGAAACCACCCAGGGAAGAACTGTGAAGGAAATCTGGTAACTTGTAAGATCTGCAGCAAGTTAGGCCATAGAGAATATGAGTACTTCCAAAAAGACTCAATATCAGCAAATCCTAAGCCTACCCAGAATCAGGGAGGTAATGGGAGCAAAGGACCCCAACAGCAGTCAGTGACCAATAGCCGTGTTCCTCCTAAGAATGGGAATGGAGGAGACAATCAGGCTAAGGCGAACAATCAAGGTCGAGTGTTTGTCATGAGCAATCGTGAGGCTGAAACGACTGTAGGCGTAGTGACTGGTACTTTCTCCATCTCTTCTATTCCAGTAAAGATTTTATTTGATTCAAGAGCTTCTCACTCTTTTATTTCCAAAACCTTAGTGGAAGAACTTAAGTTGGGAAAACCCAAACCTATAAACATGGATATAGTTATACCTTATGGAGAAGTCATTGGTGTTTCTAAATTATATAGAGATGTTTTAGTGACTATAGTAGGGGCAAATTTTCCTTCAGACTTAATTGAATTTGAATTAGATGACCTAGATGTTGTTCTGGGAATGGATTGGTTAAGGAAATTCAAAGCTCAAATAGACTGCAGAGCCCAAAAAGTGACCTTGAAAGGTCCAAAAGGAGTCAAAGTAATACAGAAAAATCAATTAGAAGCCCAGTACAAGAATGATTTCTGCTATGCAACTCAAGAACTGTATAAGAATGGGGTATCCATTGTATTTGTGTAGTATACAGAAGTTGGAGGTAGAAGAAGAGAAGATGGAGAATATTCCTGTAGTTAATGAATTTCAGGATGTCTTTCCGTAAGAAATCTCTGGAATGCCTCCAATAAGAGAAGCGGAGTTCACTATAGACTTAATGCCTGGAACTGGCCCAATATCCAAAGCACCATAACGTATGGCTTCAGCAGAGATGAATGAGCTGAAGACCCAATTGGAAGAGTTATTAGAAAAGGGTTATGTAAGGCCTAGAGTATCCCCATAGGGTGCGCCTGTCTTGTTTGTGAAGAAGAAAGATAGTAGTCTAAGGTTGTGTATTATCGACTACCGTGACTTAAACCAAGTGACCATCAACAATAAGTACCCTCTTCCCAGGATTGATGATTTGTTTGACCAACTGAAGGGAGCCGGAATTTTCTCAAAGATTGACTTAAGGTTAGGGTATCATCAGTTAAGAATTGCTGATAAGGACATTGCTAAGAACGCTTTTAGGACGCGTTATGGTCATTATGAGTTTACAGTGATGCCTTTTCGATTGACTAACGCGCCAGCAGTATTTATGGATCTCATGCACCGAATTTTTAAGCCATACTTAATCCAATTTGTGGTGGTATAGATGATATATTGGTTTACTCTAAGAATAGAGAAGAGCATGAGGAACACCTCCGAATAATTTTGTCAACACTCCAATAGAAGCAATTGTATGCAAAGTTTTCGAAGTGTGGGTTTTGGTTGGAAAAAGTGGCATTTATGGGCCGCGTCATTTCTAAGGAAGGTGTTGCCGTTGATCAAGCGAAGATTGAAGCCGTCAATGAATGGCCTACTCCAAAGAATGTGACTGATATAAGAAGTTTCCTAGGCCTAGCAGGTTACTACAGACGTTTTGTTAAGGATTTCTCCCAAATAGCCCGACCCATGACCAACCTTATGAAGAAAGAGTCCAAGTTTATTTGGAGCCCAAAATGTGAGAAAGCCTTCACCATCCTAAAAGAAGACTAACCACAACCCCTGTGTTATCCTTACCTGATGGAAGTGATACTTATGAAGTATATAGTGATGCATCTAAACATGGTCTAGGGTGTGTTCTAATGCAAAATAGGAGAGTATTGCTTATGCGTCGAGGCAATTGAAGCCCTATGAAGTCAACTACCCTACTCATGACCTAGATTTGGCCGCAATAGTCTTTGCTTCTAAGATTTGGCGTCATTATTTGTATGGGGTGACATGTAAGATATATACAAATCACAAAAGTTTGAAATACATTTTCACCCAAAAGGACTTGAATATGAGGCAAAGAAGATGGTTAGAATTCTTAAAAGACTATGATTTGGATATCCAATACCATGAAGGGAAAGCCAATGTAGTGGCAGATGCCTTGAGTAGGAAGACAAGTCATACCTTAAGTACTATGGTGGTGGTAGATCAACTGTGATTGGACTTTTAGAAGATGAATCTTAAAGTAATGCAATATGGAGAAGTAGAGAAAATGTTTAGTGCATTGACCATTCAACCCTCTATGTTTGAACAAATTAAAGAAGCTCAATTAAAAGAAAAGAAGATGAAAAAGATAAAAGAGAAGGTGAGGAAGGGTCATGGTGGAGATTTCGAAATCCATGAAGATGGAAAGTTTAAGATGGAAGGATGATGGTGTATACCTGAAACTTGCGAAGATTTGAAATTGAAAATCATGGAAGAAGGCCATAATTCTCCATATTCGATGCACCCAAGGGGTGATAAGTTGTATAAGGACATAAAGAAGAATTTCTGGTGGGCTCGTATGAAGTTGGACATAGCTGAATTTGTTTCCAAGTGTTTAACGTGTCAGAAGGTAAAGAGTGAACATAAAAGATCCCAAGGGAAAGTCCAACCCTTAGATGTGCCAGGATGGGAGTGGGATTCTATTTCGATGGATTTTGTTGTTGCTTTAGCTAGGGGTAAATCTGGGAATGATACGATATGGGTAATTGTCGATATATTGACCAAGTCTGCAGTATTCATACCTATGAAGGCAACATGGTCTATGGATCAATTAGCTAAGGCTTACATCAAGCATGTGTTAAGATTGCATGGAGTACCAAAAGATATTGTGTCTGATCGAGATTCTAGATTTTTGTCGAACTTTTGGCAGAAGCTACAACAAGCCTTTGGTTCGAAGCTATTAATGAGTACTGCTTTTCACCCAACCACTGATGGTTAGACTGAAAGGACCATCCAAACCTTAGAAGATATGTTAAGAGCTTGTGTCAGGGAATATCAGGGTTCATGGGAAGATCATCCAGATCTGATAGAGTTCTCCTATTACAACCGTTATCATTCAAGTATAGGCATGGCACCATTCGAAGCTTTGTATGGTAGGAAATGTAGAAGCCCACTATGTTGGAACAATACAAGTGAAACATTTATACTTGGACCTCAATTGATTGAAGATACCGTGCAACAAGTCAAGATGATCCAAGGAATGATTAAGGCAGCCCGAGATCGTCAAAAAAGCTACGCTGATCTGAAGCGTAGGGAAGAAGAATATGAAGTGGGAGAAAAAGTGCTTTTGAAAGTTTCACCAATGAAGGGTGTGATGAGGTTTGGAAAGAAAGGGAAGCTTAGTCCTAAGTTTATAGGCCCATATGAGATCTTGGATAGAGTTGGAAAGGTGGCCTATAGACTAGCCCTACCCACTGAATTAAGCCGTGTTCATAATGTGTTCCATATATCTCAGTTGAGACGGTATATCCCAGATAAATCGCATGTATTGCAACCCGAAACAGTCCAAATTGATGAGAACTTGTCTTATGAAGAAAGGCCGATTAAGATTTTAGACAGTAAGGTTAGAAGTACCCGGAATAAGGATGTTAAAATCATTAAGGTGCTCTGGTCTAATCAGAAGTCTGAAGAAGTAACATGGGAAGCAGAGGCTGAGATGCGAAAGAAATATCCAGAGTTGTTTGTAGAGGTTAGTAGAAGAGTTACGGGGGCGTAACTCCTTTTAAGGGGGGTAGAATGCGATAGAGTTTTTCATGCGTTTGACTTAGAACCCTATTTTTACCTAATTTTGACTTATTTTATGAGTTATTATGTGAGCCAACTTACTTTTATAGGAAGTTGGAGTTATTATGTTTTACTTCTTTTAAGGGGGGTAGTCTGTATTACTCCGTATTTTTAGTAAGTTATTAGTTATAATTTTTTCAAAAGGTTTTATTTACTAAAAAGGCTTTTTATTAATTATAAAGGTTTTAAATAGGATTTTATAATAGATTATGGGTTTTTCAAATAGACTCTAGCCCAAATTAAGTATTGGGCCTAAGTTCACATATTTTAATCCAAATAGTTGGTTTATTAAAATAAAAATATTTTTAAAAGAAAATTCAAAAAGGATTTCAAAAGATTTACAAAAAAAAAAAAAAAAAAAGTTGAATTTGGTGCATAACTCACGCCACTGCCAGTAAGTGTTTATCTAAGATTCCGAGTCTTATTATTTATCCGTTTCTATCTTTTGTTTATTTTAAGCATCTAGACTATTTATCTTACGGAATATTCCCCTATTCTAACTATATGATAATAAAGGAATAGTGTATCTTAGCTAAATTTAATTATCTTTTCTCAAAACCCATCTTTTAGTTCCGAGTCCTAGTACGACTCTACTTGTCCAACTAGTATAAATAAGGGCTCCACCCATCATATTCTTCACACCAAATTTGAGGAATACATCTCTTTTCTCAAGTTTAAACTCTCTCTCCCTCTTAGCCTACCTTTTCTCTTCTCCTCTAGTAGTTATTAATTTTCAAGGTGCGTGTATATGTAGATCTTTAAATATTGTCCTGCATGCGTAATATCATGTTCTAGAGTTGTTATGTTAGATTAATCTACATACTTTTATATGTTTAATATGAACAATATGAATTTTTGCATGCACGCATATGAATAGTTGGGAACACTCTAGCCGAATACTAAGTTGCGTCAAAATTTATAGCGACTTCTATGCATCTAAAGTTTAATTATAATAGAGTAGTTTATCTGGCAGGGTGGCAGTAGATACAAAAGAGTATGAATCCTCATGTCTTGATAATACTAAAGAATAATAATAAAGATGTACGAGTAAGACTAATGATGCGGTTTAACATCTAAAGATTTATTATGTATGCTTCGTAAGCTATTCCCTATTTGTCGTACGAGCTTAATACCATATTTGTGGTTATCGTTGTTGTTATTGTCGTTATTAAACATGATTGTGTTCCAAGGTTATTTTATGGGCAAGTTATTTATATTATGCCTTACATGGCTAAGTTATAAGAATTTTTTTTTAAAGGAGGGTTATTTCCAAAGGATTTTTATTAGTTATATGATCTTTTATGATCGCAATTACAAAGAGGCAACGACTTGTTATTTATTAGCAAGAACGGTAGCTATCATATTTTACCCATGTACTTTTTGTATAAGTCATGTGGACAAGGTAGTTCCCGTCGTCATAGACTCATTAAGGAATACTAAACTTGGGGGGTGTGTGCACACTTTAGGAAAGGTACCCAGGCAAGGAAAAGACTTTCATTAAAGTTATATACTTTATATTATACAAGTATTACAAGTATCCAATTAAGGAAGGTTTATAGAAATATTTTGATTGTTTAATAAAGTATTAAAATTTCCGCATATACATGTACTCAGTATTTTTACTGACACACGTTTTTTTTGTTTGTTTTATGGCTTTGTCCCTGGGATGACCCTTTTGGTGAGCAGAATTTACAGGTTGATTTGATGCATACTTCACATGGGGGAGCTAGTGAGGAATAATACTTAAGCTAGGAGTTGCTATTTTTATTTATTATAGATTCCATTATTGTCATAGTTGAATAATAAAGTTTTTATATTATCAATAAAGAGAAGTTATTATTATTAGTTTCCGCTGCATTGTTAAATTAGTAGTTAGTAGTTTTAGCCTTTAACGTTATCACGTGGCGGTAATACTCTCAAGTTTCTCAAGTGTTTTATATTAAAATATATCATTCAAAAAGAGAGAAATTTGAGGGTGTTACACGCGTCCTTCATAATGTTCGCGGATCTCTCAAGGACATCCGCTAACGTACTTGGGTTATACCCTTACAACTAGCCCCCCTAGCATATTTTGGGGTCTTGACCGCTGAGGATGTTTGTCTGAGATGCAAATAGTGTTGCCGTATTTAATTTTTTCGGAGAAGTTGATTCGTTGGGTGCTACGTGTCGCTTCAGGGAGTTGAAGAATTTTGAAAAGTTAATGATTACTTTTTCCGAAAATCACGCCCATTACTTTATTATGGTTTACCCGTGCTTGACACTTGGCAGAGATCTGCGAATGGGAGTTGAGGAGTTTTTAATCCTGGCCTTCTATTAGTCACATATATAGGACTGACTGTCCTTTTTCTTGTTTTTTTATCACATATTCCAACTTCCTCTTCTTCTTCTCCAGTTTTCTTTCTGACAAACCTCCATATTCGAAGCTTGTTTCGCCCAAAAATCGGCCCTTTTTGCTCAAATTGCTCTGAAAAGTAGTTAGAAATCTTTGTCTTCGCTTTCCGATTCCGGTGCGCCAAGAATTTCGCTTTTTCTCGCCAATTTATTTCTTGGTTTATTTTGGGTTTGAAGGTTCTTGTTTTCCGGCGACTTTCCAGGCAAAGATTGAACTTTTCCTCACATTTCTGCTTTTGGGTGCGTTGTTCTTTTTGTTTCCGGTGACTGTTATCAACTGCTTTAATTTTCTGGCGAGTCTTGTTTTTCCAGGTATTCTCTTTAATTTTTACTCTGCTTTTCCTTAAGTTTCTTTGCATTTCCATCATATTGGACCAGTCTGATAGCCAAAATAACCTGTGTGATGCTTTCATGACCGAGAGTGAGCCTTCCTCCCTTCTGTCCGTGAATATAAGTTTATCTTCTTCTGGTTCTAGCTTAGGTGAGAGAAGGACTAGGTTGCTGGCGGACATACCGCTTACATCTGAGACGCAAAGAGAGCACAGGTCTAAGTTTCTTAACGACCCTTCGACTCATGAGGAGCATAACCTAACTATGAGATATGTTGCTGCCAGCCAGAGTGCTAATAGGCAAACACTTAGAGAACTAAGGCATCAAATTCTTGCTAGAAAGAACGTTAGGCACCCTCCACCCGATGCTATTCCCGGCCTTGATGTACCTCCTCTTAAGGAATATGCTTGGTTAGATAGTTTGGTGGATGATGGGGTTGAGGTGACTGCAGATTTTTATGACCGTTTAAAAGAGTCTGTAGCCCCCACTAACCCTCCTATCATTGATTTAGGTGACGACAGTGACTCTATTGCGACCATCATGGCCAATCAAGAGTCTGTTTACCAACGTAGGAGTGTCCCTACCAGTCCCGCTCGCGTCACAGAGGACGCCAATGACACTATGGCCGCGAACATTGGAACCAGTGTGCCTTTGTTTGAGCGGGTAATTGGAGAAAGCTCCCATGCCGTCGATGCTAAGGATGATACCTCTAATGCCATGGAGGAAGAGTATGATGTTGACGGCCCTGGTTCTGATGCACTATGGCTACCAGAGGATGAGTGTGCTGGCTCGTTGAGTGTGGAGATTGATGAGCCTTGGCGTCAGGATGCTCTCAACCTTAATTGTCCCAAAGTCGCTGACACATTATACCAGTTTCCTGATGCTTATCGGTTAGTGGTCCCTTCTGAGGGCTCTATTGTGACGGAATGCCCTCCCGATCATGTGGCAATCTATACTCATCACTTCGAGTTTGGGCTCCGCTTCCCTCTAGATTCTTTTTTGGTGAGGATTTAATGTTTGCTTAGCCCAATTAACTCCCTTGGCGGTCTGCAATCTGATTGTGTATATTTGGACTATCCTGTTCTTGGACTTCTCGGAAACTCTTAACCTGTTCCGCCATCTCCTTTGGTTGAAAAGGAATGGCTCTTCTCGGCAAGCGGGATGGTGGTCGCTAACAACTGCCGACAAGAAAATGGCAGTTCAGCCGCAGGTTAGTAGTCTGAAGGGTTGGCAGGATGCCTTCTTCTGGGAACAGGTGCCTGAAAATTTTCCTATATGCCGTCATTTTACTGAACCGCGCCCTCATAGGGAGCCTTTAACCCAGGTTCCGTTGACAGGGGATGAACTGACGGCATTCGGCTATTTTAATACGGAAGATTACAAATATACTTTTGAGGACGGGAGGGAATCTATTGTCAAGGAACCCAAATATTGGCTCCCTCATACCAAGTATATTCTCGGGAATCAGCCCTTGTCGGCCTTGTTACTTTGTCACACTCATGAGAATGGTAAGTTTGCTATCGGACTAGCCCGTCTGTTGGTGATCTATGTCTTAGTTTATTAACTGTTTGTTTTACTGTGTGCAGGTTTTTCTCATCTTGATCTTGAAACACTCTGCATCACCGAGAACCTCGAGTCGACAACAAACATGCAGCCTGCTCCCTCAGAAAAACTACAAGACCTTGCACGGCAACACCAATGGCCGTTGGGGAGGGAATCACCACGGTCCGCAGTCTGTCCGTCGCGTTGTTCGCGGCGGTGGGAACGCGGTTCGCACTCAGGGCCGGGGTATTCCTCGAGGTGGCTCTAATGCTGCGACCGCTAGCTCCACTAGCGTTAACGCAACCGCTACTGAGTCTAGGGCCCTTGTGTCGTGTTATCCAGTCATCAGGGGAGGAGGTACAAGGAGATGGAGCGGTGAGCAAGCTGAGATGGGTAATGCCGCTAACAAGAGGCCGGCAATTGAGCACCCTCCTACCTCTACTCCTACCAAAGAATTTTTCGAGTCGATGACTTGGACGTTAATGCCTCCCCTATGGGCCACCAAGAGCAGGTCGTGGCTGCTAACCCTGGTAGTCAACCAGAGATTGCTAGCTGGCTTTCGGGTTCGTACTCCTCTATCCGCCAGAAATTGAGAGATTTGATCACAGCTCCAAGTTTTCTATCGAATAATTCTCCTGGCATCTTCTTTCGTTTCAATGAGTGGATCGAGAAAAAAGAGGTGATGTTGAGTGAAGTTGTGACGGCCTCCTTTGCTTGTCGACCTGTCGTTCCTCGCAAGATTTATCAGCCTGAGTAGGACGTCCGGGAGGATGAATCTCTGTATGTCGATGTTCCTGAGAACGGTGGCATCCTTGCTTACCGAATATTGAAGGGTATGCAATTGCCGCTTGATAGGCCGTCAGGATCATTAATGACTCCTGCAACTAGGCTGGCTCATGAACAGCTTGTGGTACGTTTATATATAGACTTCAAGTTTTTTTTTTTTTTTTTTTTACTGACGTCTTCATTCCTCTTTGTAGGCCAACAATGATGCTCTAGGGCAGATTGAGCAGTACGTTGAGTACCAGAAGTTGGCGGACAGTAAGAAAACAAAAGAGGAGTTGGCGGCCAAGACTGCAGCTCAGCAGCCTCTGGAAGATGAATTGCTAACTTTGAGGCCACGGGAAGCTCTGTTGGAGTAGACCGAGGCCAACGTCGATGCTTTTACGAAGGCTCTGGAGGCTGCCAAGTCTGAAAAAGATATTGCTGTCGCAGGTGCTCCATTCGAGGCTGAGGCTACGGGGGCCCGCTAAGGTAGTTGCTGAGTTCAAGAGTTATGAGAAATTCGTGTCGGCCCTCCACAAGAGGTATAACGGTGGGTGGGCTGCTGCCATGAGATGCGTGTGCAAATCGGATCCTCAATTTGACTGGACTGTCATTGAGACTGCTCATGCTGAAGGCCAACATCTCACGCCTTTTGATGGAGATCCGCTTTTTGCTGATGAGGACGCTATTGCTGATGCAGATCCTCAGTCCATCCTAGAGCAAACGGATCTGGACGTCCCCCCTCTTGAAACCTTTGGCGGCCCTTTATCAGCTGTTCATGTTCTTCTAATAGTTTATAGGTTGTAGCCTTTGAATATTGTTAAATTTGTATTCGGCCCATGTTGGCGCTTTATGTAAACAGTTGCTATTATCTTATTTTTTTAAATTGCAAGTACTTTATTACCATTTTGATGCCCTTTGTTGGCCGCCTTCTAGTTTTGCTGTTGTAATCGGCGGCCAAGCCAGTTGTTAACATCCAGTAATAAATTTTTTGCGATTCTGTACACTGTCGTGCTTTCGGCTTGCTTTTATCTTAGTGTTCGTCTTATTATGCAACCGCTTATGCACTTACCGTGCCAATTTTGTTACATGACCGTTAACATACTTGTTGTTATACGACAGTTATTCATGTTAGGTCTGTTATATGACCGTTAATGCACTTAGCCTATTATATGGCTTTGACTTATGCTAGGTCTGTTATGTGACTGTTAATGCACTGTTAATGCACTGTTAATGCACTTAGCCTGTTATATAGCTTTGATATATGCTAGGTATGTTATGTGACCGTTAATACACTTAGCCTGTTATATGGCTTTGATTTGTGCTAGGTCTATTATGTGTGACCGCTAATGCACTTAGCCTGTTATATGGCTTTGATTTGTGCTAGGTCTGTTATGTGACCGTTAATGCACTTAGCCTGTTATATGGCTTTCTAACGTTAGTGCCTGTTATTTGGCCGTTACTATCTAATTTGTTGACCTGTTATATGGTTTGTCAGTATATTTTCTTCTTGTATTTATGGAAATAACAAAATAATTGATGAAAAACTAGCAGAAGTTTGTATTATTTATATAATAAAAGTGGCTCTCGTCCTATTACATCCGATAAATCAAACATAATACTTCTTTAGGACGTTAGCATTCCAACAATTTTTCAGCTTTTTGTCATCCATACCCTTCAAAATCAAAGAGCCAGGAGCAAGCTTCTTGGCTATGATCTAGGGAACCTCCCAATTAGCAGTCAACTTTCCTTCTGTGTGTGCCTTGCCAGTGGCCACTGTTCTACGTAGGACTAGGTCGCCAGCATCTCACGACCATTATAAGACCTTCCTGTTATAAGCTTTGCTGATTCTATTCTTGTAAGCAGCCGCTTTTAGTTCCGCCATGAGCCTTATTTCCGGAAGGAAATCCAGGTTCTCCCTGAGTGCTTGATCGTTTTTCTCAAGATCTTAGCTTAGTGCTTGATCCGATAGGAGGGCAAACCCACCTCTACCGGTAACAATGCTTCTGCAGCAAAAGCTAGCTTAAAAGAACTTTCTCTCGTAGCTTCTTTCTCAGTTGTTCTGTTTGCCCAGAGCACAACTGGTACCATGTCGGCCCAACCCCCTTTGAATTCATCTACCTTCTTTTTCAGAGCGTTCAAAATTTGATTGTTCGCAGCCTCAGCTTGCCCGTTGCTCCGATGGTGGCAGACAGCTAAGTAAGCAAATTTCAGCCTGAAATCCGTCAAGAAGGCTTGTATGGGACGACATTCAAATTGGACGCCATGATCAAAGACAATAGCCATGGGGACCTCAAACCTTGTCATGATGTTCTGCCAAATGAACTTTTTGACCTGGTTTGCCTTGATTTTTGCTGTCGGCTCTGCCTCTATCCATTTCGTGAAATAGTCAATCCTACTATCAGAAACCTCCTACCTCATGTTGCTGTAATTAATGGCGGTCCCAAGATATCCATTCCCCATTAAGTGAACGGTATCGGACATAGTATAGGCTGCAAGTCGTTAGCGGGTCGGTTGATTACGGGAGCAAACCTTTGGCATTTATCACACCTTTTCACGTAACTCTGAGCATCAGCCATCATACTTAGCCCGTAAAATCCCGCTCTTAATGCCTTCAATGCTAAAGCTTTTCCACCAATATGATTACCACAAATACCTTCATGGATTTCTTCTAGTATCTTGGCGAATTCCCAAGCTGTTGCACATTTCAACAGTGGCAAACTGAAAGATTTCTTGTATAGCTCGTCTTGGTATATAACATACCAACTTGCTTGCCCTTTCAGCTTTTTGGCGGACGTGTGCTTTCCAGGAAGTGCCCCTATTAACTTGTACGCCACCAGTTCACTGAACCATTCACCTTGTTGGTTGATACTGTTGACGGTCACAATTTTTTCAGTGATGCTTTTCTCCTTCAATACATCTACTGTGACGGTTCTCTCAATGCTGAATGAGTCAGAGCTGGCTAACTTGGAATATGCATCCGCTTTCATGTTCTCAGCCTTGGGAATTGCCTGTACCTCAAAATGATTCCACTGAGCAATCATTTCCTTGGCTTTCTCAACGTAATTCTGCATGTTGGCCTCTCTGACTTCAAATTCTCCTTTGAGTTGCCCGTTTACCAAATGCAAATCCGTTTTCAAAGACACGCTTTTTGCACCTACCGCTAAGCACATTCTGAGGCCGGCAATAGCTGCTTCATACTCAACCTCATTGTTTGATGCTGGGAAGGCGAATTTTATGGCGTACTCTCTGGCCTTGTCATTACAATCCCGGCTCCAGACCCACTAACAGCAGAAGAACCGTCAACTTCCAGTAACCATGTTTCTTTTTCTTTTACCTCTTCCTCCTCTTATGAGGCTTCTACAATGAAATCTGTCAGGGCCTGCACTTTGATGGCGGTCCTGGATTTCTATTGTATATCATACTCTGATAACTCCACAGCCCACTTTAGCAAACGGCCCGAGATATCCATTTTCTGCAAAGATTTCTCTAATGGCTGGTTTGTTAGAATTTGAATAGGATGACAATCAAAATATGGCATGAGCTTCCTTGCGGCAATTATCACAACTAATGCCATTTTCTCGACCAGCTGATAACGGCTCTTAGGATCGTTAAGAATGTGGAAGACAAAGTATATTGGCTGCTGCCTGTTCTCCTTTTCCACCAACAAGACGGTCGCGACCGTTTTGGGCGAGGCTGAGATGTATAATTGTAGTGTGTCCCCTACCTCAGGCCTTGTGATGGCCGGCAAACTCTTCAAGTGCTCTTTAACCGCTAAAAAAGCTTTACTCTGCTCCTCACCCCACTCGAACTTTTTGTTTCCTCTTAGCAGCTCAAAGAAAGGCAAAGCTTTATCCGCTGACTTAGAGATGAATCAAGTGAGGGCCGTCATTCTTCCTGTCAACCTCTGGATGTCTTTGACATTCTTTGGTTCAGGTAAATCCATGATGGCACGAACTTTGTCAGGGTTCGTGTCAATTCCTCTTTTACTTAACATAAACCCCAAGAATTTTCCAGCTCTTACTCCAAAGACACATTTCATTGGGTTGAGCTTCATCTTGTATCTCCTTAACGTACTAAAAGTTTCTTCAAGGTCGCTTAAGTGTTCACTGTCAGTTTTTCTCTTGACGATGGAGTCATCAACATAAACTTCTATATTCCTCCCCTTCTGGTCCGCGAAGACCTTATCGACCAACTTTTGATATGTTGCTTGGCGGGCGCGGATGTGTCGTTGTGCACCGCACCCGGCCAAAGATAAAATTTCTCCTACTCTCTTTTACACTAAGCAAGTATAATGGAAGTAGGGGTCGTATCCACAGGGAAACAGGGACGAGTTTGGTACTTAGCGTGATTCGAAACCTAGATTAAGCTAAGGGCCGAGAAACCTAATAATAATAACAAAAGGGGGGTTTCAAGTAGATTTACGAACAAACTAAACTACAACTAACATATAAACAAAATGAGAAATCAATATGGAAAGATCTTGAATCCGATTAACATCCACTTCAATTCATTATCGATCCTTGAACCTCCACTCTAATTATTTCCATAATTATCTATTGTCGAGAATTAATCTCGTGTTCTCCTTATTCTTAGTTAAATAGCACGATCAGCGTGACTATAAAACCCTAACTAAAGGATAACCTAGTCCGATCTGCGTCTAAGTTCAATCCAATAGCAGCAATAAACACAGAGAACCAATAGACCTGCTAATGTCATACACGCGATAAACATTCAACAGTTGATTCAATTTCCCTAAGAAATAACCAAGATGATCAGCATCTAAATTACTCCCTAGTTTGCTACCAATTGACAAAAGAATAAAACAATCCGATTCTATTCTTAAATCTAGCATTAGATTAATCACACAATTAAACTAGTAACGTTCCTAGCATAATTATGCAATAATCATAAATCACAAGCATAGAAATTGAACCATAATCAAGGAAAAGAGAAAGAGAGGAAAGATCTCACAATAACGGTTGAAGCTTCATGTTAATTGATTCAAGAACAGTTCAAGCTACAATCCGATAGCCAAAAACCAAATCCATAGTTGAAATCCCTAAAAACTAATCTAAGAAATGAAAACTAAAACTAGGAAATGAAGAACAAAGACTAAGAAATGAAGAACAAAGAGAAATGAAGAAGGAAAGAGGAAAAGAGAATCATGAAGAAGGAAGGATGAGGAGAGGAGTATCCTCTCTCTCTCTCTCCTCAAGCTTGCTACTCCAAGGCCTACATTTCAGCTCTCCTCTTCGTACTCCTCTTCGTCTCTTCTTCAAAAATTAGGTTTTAGGAGCTTTTAAACCCCGCACAAAATCGTGGCCCCAAGCCAACTTAACAGTCGCGAGTCGCGCCACTGATCGCGAGTCGCGAAGATCGCACTGCCAAACCGCACAAAATGGCTGGGCAAGAGCATCGCGAGCCGCGACAGGCATCGCGAGTCGCGAGGGGCAGGGGTCGCGAGGTGCGACATTCCTCGCGAGTCGCGAGCCTGTGCTGGGCATGCGAGCGCTGGGCTGTGCGAAGCTTGCGTGCGATGGATGGCGTGCTGCTTGCGTGCGATGGCATGCGTGCTGCTTGGTGGGCGGGCGATGCTGCTGGGCCTCGCTGGGCTGGCATGGTTCGCGAGGCAAGCATGCGGTAGTTGGTGGAGCTTGGTTATGCGATGATGCTAGGATAGCACATTGTCGTCAACTCATACTTGCTTCCGTGCCACCAAGCCATGGTGTTGAACTTTCTTGAACACTCAAGGATAACTTCAATTAAACATCGTTTAACTCCGTTTCTCCTTAAAAGCTCGGAATCTAGAACATTAACACTCATTAACTCACAAAACCCCGAACTTCCGCTAAGGTTGATTTATATGTGAACGTTAACAATTACGAACAAATCCCTTAGCAAAGTGCACCTCAAACATCACAAAAACATCGTATAACTTGAGCGTATCATTGCTCTTGCATTGCGGAGCCCAAATGGCATAGCTTTGTAATTGTAAACACCACAATCTGTGATGAATGCTGCTTTTTTCCTGTCGGCTTTCAATAGACTGATTTGGTGATAGCCCTGGAACGCATCCATGAAAATCAATAGTGCATGACTGCTAGTGGAGTCTACCAGGTACACTATCCTTGGGAGAGGATAGCAGTCTTTGGGGCAGGCTCTAATCAAATCTGTGAAATCCACGCACATTCGCCATTGGTCGTTAGCCTATTTCAACATGACTACATTGGCCAACCACTCCGCGTAATCGCAAGTCTTAATAAAGTCAGCTGCCAACAATTTATCTACTTCATCTTTTATGGCTTTATTTTTCTCAACTGGAAAATTCTGTTTCTTTTGCTTCATAGGACATACTGCGCTGTCGATGTTCAGACGATGTACCATCACGGTCGGGTCTATTCCCGACATCTCATCCGCCGAGAACTCGAAGACATCAGCGTTTTCTCGAAGGAGAGTTACCAGGTTGACTCTGACCTTTGGGTCCATATCTGTCCCGACAGCTACCATTCTTGTCTCTTTATCAGGCTTGGGTCTTGGTGTATCATCAGGCCTAGACTCCAAGTCCTCCATGGACACTTCCATCATATTTTCATCGGTTTTCTCAGACTTTTCTTCGTCCGCCAAGGCTTTCTTCTTAGCTCGCCTCTGCTTCCGCTTTGGCGGACTTAGCTCTTCCATTAGGATTCTCCTTGCGGGCTGCTTTAGAGCTCTATGGTAGCATGACTTTGCCATCTCCTGATTTCCTCTTAATTTTGTTGTTGTCCCCAGATTGGACACGTACAACATTATCAAATGACTAGTAGATACTACTCCTTGGACGTCATGTACAAATGGACGCCCTACTATAGCATTGTAGGCTCCCAGTACATCCACTACCAAAAACTCTGCCATTACATCCCTGATTTCCTCATTTTCTCCAACCCTAACCGGCAACGTTATGAGACCTTCAGGAATCACTGATGCTCCCGTGAACCCTATCACTGGATAGCGAACAGGTTTCAAATGCTCTCGGCCAATCATTAATTTTCAAAAGTCAAAAAATAAAGTATATTCGCAAAACTTCCTATATCTACAAGGATTATATGAATCAGACAATTTGACACCTTCAAAGTGACCACCATAGGTCATCATGGGGGTACATAACATGCTTGGCGTCCTCCACTGTGAAAGACATGGCTGGCATTACTGGCGGCTTCCTCCATTGCATACTTTCGTTGAAATTCACCTGGTGCCTGAATTCTTTCAAGCTCGCCTTAGCTCCACTAACACTGCCGCCATGAATAGGGCCGCCATTTATATCGTGGATTTCTCCTATCCGCGACTGAACACTCTAGTTGCTTGGCTTTACCAAGTCTCCATCCTTTGTCTAAGCCTTGTACTGAGTGAATTAGCCCCTTCTTATAAGATCCTCCAAGTTATCTTTCAAATGTCTACAATCCTCGGTCAGATGTCCATGATCACCATGAAAATCACACCATTTGGTCTTGTCGCAGTTTTTATGGAACATCTACTTCGGACATTGCCACGTGTCACTGTTCTTGTTCATTGTATATATCTGAGCTCTAGAGGTTGTGAGCTGAGTGTATGCATCAACTTTTTCTTTGCGTTCACCCTTCTCACGGTCATTCCGCTCAAGTTCATTTCCCTTCTTGACCACATTGGATTCTTGCTTTCTTTCATTTCGACTGCGATCATTCTCACAACCCTTATCTTTTTTCTGCTTCTCTTCCTTCCTTCTTTCAGGCTCGCGGCCTTATCAAACTCTAAACCCCTGATGAAATCATTAGCTTTCCCCTGAACTGGCCCTAGAGAAGTGAAAGTCTTACGGCCCAGATAATTTCCTTAACACGGACCCCTCTTTCAGCCCGGTCATCAAAGCTAAAATGGCCAAGTCCTGCTGCAGACGAGGAATAGTGACCGCCTCTACATTAAAATGACCAATGAAGTCTCGTAGACTCTCGGTCTCACCTTGCTTGATTGGCGATAACTCGCCAGTTGTGCGCTCACGGCGCCTCTTACTTACGAAATGATTGCTGAACATAGATGAAAGCTGAGAGAAACTAAAAACGTTACCAGGCTTGATACTCTTGAACCATGTTTGAGCGATCCCGGTCAGAGTGGATGGGAACACCTTCCACCAGATGGCGTCCACCTGGTTTTACAGATACATGTGACCTTCATAGGCCGCGATGTGATCATATGGATCTGAGCTGCCATCATATTTGCAGGACGACATCTTGATCCTTGGCATGGGGTGATTCAGGATTTCTGGAATAAAGGGAGAGAGCTTTGGTTTGATCAGTAAGTGCCCGCCAGCCGAATAGTTACTAGCACATGTGGTGCTCTACTCACGGTGGGAATGACTTTGATCCTCGTCCTCCTCAGAGTTACCAATCTCCTCAGTTTCTATCATTTCTTCCTTATACCCAGGCTGGTCAAGCCGCCTTGCTAATTGTCGTCTCTCTCTGGTGAAGGTACACATTCTTCTTATCGGGGTACCGTCAGCTTTTCTTAGAGTCAACATCCACTTACGGCAGCACAGGGGGTGGTGGTGTGGTGTGATGCTTGGGGGACATGGCTATTTATAGCCATAGTTGAGTTTCTAGAAAACTTGAAAGTCATGTTTTAATAGTTGGAAAAATTGACAATAGAGGTCTCAACTTTGGGTGATAATTTTTAAACGGTGTGAACTATTGATTAACCTGTGTAGGTCCCAACTTTAGGGGGTCTTAACTTTTAGCGGGCCTTTGTGACTTGAAACTGACTTAATAGGTCATCACTTGTAAAACTTGGGTCACACCAGAAGGGTTAATTGAGGGAGGGATTTAGGAACTAGGTGAGATTTTTAAAAAAATCGTCAGTTTTTAAGTTACCGAGGCCCGCTAAAAGTTAAGACCCCCAAAAGTTGGGACCTACACAGGTTAATCAATAGTTCATACCTTTTAAAAATTATCACCCAAAGTTGAGACCTCTGTTGTCAAATTTTCCTTAATAGTTTGAAGATAACCATGGATGGAAGAGAATTTTGATAAAAATTCTTCTCTTGGAGAGGAGGTGATCATGGCAGCAACTTAGTGGTTTAGAGAAGAAAATTTTATCTTGAGTTGCCATGTATAAGGAGAAGGTAGAAGAAAGAAGGAATTTGGTGGGAAAGTCAAATTCAAGTTTATCTTCACTACTACTTTCTTCTTCTTCTTTTTCCTTCATTTATTTTTGGTTGGAAATTTATATTTTTCGGTTGTGTTAAACTTGGGCTTGAAACTTGGATGTTTGGACTTTGGCTAAAATCATTGACCCAAAAGTCATATAGGAAAAACATTATTGTTAAACCATTACCATAAATATTACTTATCTAAAGTAAATATACTTATTTTAGAAAATGACCTTAACCATGATCATTTTGAAAAATTTATGACCTAATTAAACTAATAAACTTAATTAGTAATTAATAAATCGAGTATAAAAAGTCGGGGCATTACATCCTCACCCCATTAAAAAATAGTTTCGTCCTCGAAACTTGACTTAGCAGAAAATACCATTTTTCTAAACAAGAGCTCATTTCAGTTAGAGCTCTCACCTTCATAGTCTTTCAGTTAAGCATCCAGCCTCCATTCCGCCATCGTCCTTTGTATCTCTACTTCAACTCGCCGAGGAGCAAAGAAAACAAAAGGGGCAAACTTGTTGGCATTGGACCTTAATTTGACCATTTGGTGAGATCTCATTTGGAGAAAAGCATTTGACTTTGGAAGAAATCATATAAGTAAAATTCATCGAAATAGTATTAAAAACCACATAACGCAATATACATCATAACCGTCATATATTCATATAGCTTAAGACCAACTAGGTCCACATGTAACCCCTTAAACTTCAAAAGGACATCCATCATCCTATTTCTCATATTATAAACTCTATTAACCCAAATAGACTTCGAAATCAACCTCAACTTTCTCAATGTCTAAATTCCCAAAGGATCATACCTAGGCGATGCAAAGTCTAAGACTCCGCACTTCCGGCTAGGTTTCGGCTCTGATACCATTCTGTAACGCCCCGAAAATTACATAACCTTATTCGTCAGCGGAAGCATAACTTAAGCTTGTGGGTTATGGCCCACTAATAAAATAATAGCCTAAAGTGGCGTCTTAACATACAAATGATCATTTTAAAACAATAGTTATTATCCTTATTACTGAGTATTCTAAATAACCCAAATATATTCATAATCACTTCAACCCAATCTTTCCGAACCTTTCTTGACATAACTGATCCTTCAACACCTTCATAATACCTGAATGATTTTATAGAACCGGGAAAAGGGGAAACACATAAAATAAACTAAAATGAGTTGAAAACCCAGTAACTTCACTCTAGCCCGTAAAAACGATTTTAGTTCGTAAATGTTTTAACAGATAAAAATACATTATAATACTTTAGTAATCATTGACAAATAACATTATCATTGGTATTGAATATTCTGCTGGTAAGGACCATTTACGTGACTTTAGTTCATTGGCAAGTATAGGTTTTGGGCGGAGCGTAACTTTCGTAATTCGTAAACATTATCATATGACCATTTTGGTCCGTTTCGTATATCGTAATAGAATTCCTCCAACTGTAACTCACCCATTTACCATATCAGTTCATGACTCCAAACCAGCAGAACCATCCACTTTTATTATCATAACTTATCAGACATCATATATTCTTAAGTCATAATCATCCATAAATCGTATAACCATAAATCGTTATCATAGTCATGAACATGACATTTCATCATAACATACATGAGCATCGTCACTTTGTAACGTATCACATCTTGCTACATACAACTTGTGACACATAATCATATCACATAATTATCATCACAAATTCATATCAGCACATTCGAGCATATCATTACATATAACATTTACGGGAAATCACATACGGTGCTGGACATGAAAGGTTACCTCATACGCTATTCCTTTCCTTTACTCCTTAAGTATCGTCACTCTTTAATCTCGTCCATAAAATCATAGCTCCAAAATATAACAAATCCATCATTAGACATGTACCCATTAAGATAAATAATACCGACCCAAAACGCACTTATCTTATGGGCGTTTAAAAGTCTCTACTCATAAAGTAATAATATAACTCAAAATAATGAAATACTACTTGCAGCTTTTGAAACATAAAACTCATTTTGGTTTTCAAAACATGTTGTGACTTCCATTACATAAAAAGTTTGACACAAAATCATTAGTATTCTAACAATCGGGCCATAGCTTTCATAACCCATAAAAATAGTCTTTGGGTTTTAATATTACCTTCATTGTAGTTAACTTTTGGGGTTTAGAAAACAAGAAAGTAGGAACAAAGCAGTAGCAGTAACGTAATACCAATGGCAGCAACGAAACAGAGAAACAACAGCACTAGGCTACCCGGTTTGGCAGCGCAGGTCGTCGGTAGCCCGCATGAGGTCGGTATCCGGCAGCACATGGGGTGGCGTTGTGGTGGCTAGAGGAGAAAGAGGGTGGTGTGGTGTGATGCTTGGGGGGACATGGCTATTTATAGCCATAGTTGAATTTCTAGAAAACTTGAAAGTCATGTTTTAATAGTTTGAAGATAACAATGGATGGAAGAGAATTTTGATAAAAATTCTTCTCTTGGAGAGGAGGTGATCATGGCAGCAACTTAGTGGTTTAGAGAAGAAAATTTTATCTTGAGTTGCCATGTATAAGGAGGAATGTAGAAGAAAGAAGGAATTAGAATTTTGATAAAAAATCTTCTCTTGGAGAGGAGGTGATCATGGCAGCAATTTAGTGGTTTAGAGAAGAAAATTTTATCTTGAGTTGCCATGTATAAGGACGAAGGTAGAAGAACGAAGGAATTTGGTGGGAAAGTCAAATTCAAGTTTATCTTCACTACTACTTTCTTCTTCTTCATTTTCCTTCATTTATTTTTGGTTGGAAATTTATATTTTTGGGTTGTGTTAAAATTGGGCTTGAAACTTGAATGTTTGGACTTTGGCTAAAATCATTGACCCAAAAGTCATATCGGAAAAACATTATAGTTAAACCATTACCATAAATATTACTAATCTAAAGTAAATATACTATTTTAGAAAATGACCTTAACCATGATCATTTCTAAAAATTTATGACCTAATTAAACTAATAAACTTAATTAGTAATTAATAAATCGAGTTTAAAAAGTCGGGGCATTACACGAGGAAACCCCCTCCGACGCTCAAGTCAGCACGTGTCCACTTAGGATTTAAAGAGAGAAAGTAAAGAGAGAGAGAGAGAGATATAAGAAATATATGTATGAGAGAATGTACCTACTGAATAGTACTAGTGGGATATTTATAGGAGTACTATTCCTATGACAGGGTGCGTAATCCTTTTACACGTGTATGGTTATGATGCGCCTGACATAAGGGAATATTCCTCTATTTTGTCTTGTTAGGCGAGTGCCAACGACGTTGTCGGACCATTTTACTGAACTAACTTCTAGAGTTGCAGATGACGTTTACACGCTCGGGTCCTTCGTAATGTTCACGGATCTCTCAAGGACGTCCGCTAACGTAATTGGGTTATACCCATACAGCGTGCAATTCAAATTAAAGTCATAACTTCCTATCAGAATTAGTTGTTACTTCATTGCATGTTTCATGGCAGAACAATGTGCCTCACTATCCAGCATTATGATGTAGGATTATAAGTACTCTAAGCGGAATTTCATGAATCATATTCATAAGCACTTAAAACAGGATCTCATGCATATACATTCAAGGATCACATAATAGTTAAGAATTAACCTTTGACGCGTGATTTCCACAAAGCTCTTCGAGATCCGGAGATAGAACCGCAATTGAGATTCCTCTACTAGGTCCACGAATCCAGATCAATGCTCCACCAATGCTAGTTGGAAGGAAGAGGGACTCTTCTATTTCTTGGAGCAATATTACGTAGCTTTGAAAAAGAGAGAAAAGAGGAGAGAGAAAATAATGAGAGAATAAACTTACTACTTTATTTTCTCACCCCACACCTAATTATAGGAACTAATTAGGTTAGGAGTCCTCTCCTTTTCTTTCTCCTTGGCCGGCCACCCTTAGAGTCCTACATGGGCTCTAGGTCATTCTTTTATTGATCCGGATTGTGTAAGTGTGACCTTGTAGGATCCATCTAATTGGGCTTCGGGTTTATTATTTACTAAACCTGAAGCTCTATAGCATCCTCTAGCAAGTCGTATAGACGACCCAATTTAATGAATTTATTATCTCCATAATATGATCCATGTTATATTTAGTAATTGCATTAGAGTTAAGGACACAATTCCTTCAATCTCCCGCTTGTCCGAGACGAGTGTGCAATCTTCAAATTCCTTAAGTCTCTTAGTGTCCAATTTGATAGTATGATCATATTTCTATGTTATCCATACGAGTCTGCAAATTAATCCTTGAAATTCGAGTTCAAATTGACAAACAAACGATCATCATATAATCCATTTGAGCACGGCCATGCATTTTTCAATTTGCACTCTCCAAGGGGCCAAGACACCCATCCTATCTCATATAGGAGGACTTTTCAATCTTGTGGCAACCAAAACTCCCACTCAACTTTTAGCACAACCCGAACACTGCCTTTATAGTCCCCTTTTACGGCATGACGTTCGACAGTATCAAAGTTATACCAATCATTAGGCTAAGTAGTGTTCTACTTATGTCTTAGGAATCCACTAATATAATTACGAAGTTATAGAAACTTCTAAGTAGGTCTGTTCGATCATGTATCAACTATACATGTCCATATGATTGACTAAACATCTCCATGTTCCCATAGCCCATGAAACGGCGCTATCAATCAATCTTATATGCTAAACCTTTTAATAAGTCATTTATGTCCAATTTAACGACTTAGATTAGGAACTATGATATTATATGAATTCTGTTCACTTATGGTGTTTCATTCATCAAATCACATATTTGACAAAACCATTGAATTCAAGATATATTTTGGACATTTTATTTAATACCAAACCAGAATTAAATAAGATAAAATTTTATTTCTCATAAACATAAAATAGCAAAACCATGTCTCTACATTGTAACAAGTTTCTCTAAACCTAGTACAATCTAAAGCCACTCTAACATTTGCTTCAAGGCTATAGCCCTAGCGTCACACTCATGCTTGGGTTGAGGTAGTGGTTTAGTGAGCGGATCAGCCACATTCTCATCCGTGTGAACTTTGCAGATCCTGACATCCTTCCTGTCAACAATCTCCCTAATGAGGTGACACTTCCTCATTACATGTTTGGATTTGTCATGTGATCTCGGTTCTTTTGCTTGCGCAATAGCACCATTGTTATCACAGAACAACTCTATCCCATCCAGAGCACTAGGTATGATATCCAGCTCTGTTAAGAAATTCTTGATGCAAACTGCTTCTTTAGCTGCTTCAACCACTGCTAAATATTCTGATTCTGTCGTAGAGTCAGCTACAGTGCTTTGCTTTGAGCTCTTCCAGCTCACTGCTCCTCCATTTAGACAAAAGACGTACCCTGACTGAGAGCGGTAATCATCTCTGTCGGTTTGGAAGCTCGCATCAGTATAACCTTTAACAACCAACTCACTTTCACCTCCATAGACTAAATACATGCCTTTAGTTCTTCTCAAGTACTTAAGGATGCTCTTAGCTGCAATCCAGTGTGCTTCCCCTGGATTTACTTGGAACCTGCTACACATGCTCAAGGCATATGCAACATCTGGTCGAGTACTTATCATGGCATACATGATAGACCCTATAGCCGAAGCATAAGGTATGCTACTCATTCGCTTCAACACATCAGGCTCAGTTGGGCACTGACTCTTGCTAAGCGATATGCCATGTGACATGGGAATAAATCCTCTCTTCGAGTTTTCCATATTGAACCTTGCAAGAACTTTATCAATATAAGTTTCTTGACTTAGTCCAATCATCCTTCGAGACCTATCTCTATGGATTTTAATTCCCAGTATGTACTCAGCTTCTCCAAGGTCCTTCATGGAGAAACAACTTTTCAACCATTCCTTGACTGACTCAAGCATTGGTATGTCATTTCCCATAAGTAGTATGTCATCTACATACAATACCAAGAAGACTAACCTGCTCGCACTAAACTTCTTGTAAACACAAGACTCTTCTTCGCTTTTGATGAGACCAAATTTCTTGATTGCCTCATCAAATCGAAGATTCCAGCTCCGAGATGCCTGCTTTAGTCCATATATGGATCTTTGAAGCTTGCAAACCCTTTTAGGATTTCTGAATCCTTAAAACCCTCAGGCTGTGTCATGTACACATCCTCATTCAAGAACCCATTCAAGAATGCGATTTTGACATCCTTAGGCCAAATTTCATAAGCATAAAATGCAGCAATCGCTAAAAGTATCCGAATTGACTTAAGCATTGCTACTGGAGAAAAGGTCTCATCATAGTCTTTACCATGAATTTGTCTGAATCCTTTTGCAACCAGTCTGGCTTTATAGACATAGACATTTGATACGCTCATGTTATACGGTGTATGTACGTTACTTTAGGTGCACTTTGCTAGGGGTTTGATTGTAATTGTTAACATTCGTGTCTTATTTAGCCCTTAGCGGAAGTTCGGAGCTTTGCGAGATAATTTGTGTTAACGTCATGTATTCCGAGCTTCCAAGGTGAAGTGCATTTGAGCCGAGCAAAGCCCAAGCATCACCGCAAGCCCAAGCACCGCATGCCTAGCAAGCTCGGCATCATCGCCCAGCTCTCGCGTGCACGTTCACCAGCCGCATCGCATGCTCGCCCAAGCAAGCTGCCCAGCCCAGCGCTCCATCATCGCACGCCCAGCATGCTTGCCCAGCGCTCGAAGCAAGCCTGCCCAGCACAGCAGGTCGCACCACGCGAGCTAGGTCGCACCTCGCGACCTCCTGCTCGCACCTCGCGAGCTTGCTCGCACGGTGCGACTTCCTTGGTTTGCCTAATTCTTCAGCTCGTGTTGGAGGCAGTAGCGCATCGCACGGTGCGACCTGTACCGCACCTCGCGACCCCTAGGTCGGTGTAATTGTCGGCTGACTTTTGAGCTTTAGTATAAATACTAAACTTGATTTTTGGACCTAGGGGGCAGCACACTTGAGGAGAGAGAATATCCAACACTCCATTCTTCTCTTCTTATCTTCTCTTTTTAGTTTTTATTTTCTAGTTTTGTTTTGAGGGATTTCAATTATGGAATTGGCTATTGCTATGCCGATTGTAGCTTGAACCGTTCTTGAACGAGATTAATATGAAGCTTCAAGCATTATTGTGAGATCTTTCCTCTCTATTTAGTTCCTTTGATTATGGTTTAATTTCTATGCTTGCTTTCTATGATTTTTGCATGATTACGCTAGGAATATTACTAGTTTGATTGTGTAATTAACCTAATGCTAGATTTAAGAATAGAATCAGATTGTTTTATTCATTTATCAATTGGTAGCAAACTAGGAAGTAACTTAGATGCAGATCGTCTTGGTTATTTCTTGGGGAAATTGAATCAACTGTTGAATGTTTATCGCTTGTATGACGTTAGCAGGTCTGTTGGTTCTCTGTGTTTATTGCTGCTATTGGATTGAACTTAGACACGATCGGACTAGGTTATCCTTTAGTTAGGGTTTTATAGTCACGCTGATCGTGCTATTCAACTAGGTATAAGGAGAACACGAGATTAATTCTCAGCAATAGATAATTAAGGAAATAATTAGAGTGAAGGTTCAAGGATCGATAATGAATTGAAGTGGATGTTAATCGGATTCAAGATCTTCCCATATTGATTTCTCATTTTATTTAGTTGCTAGTTAATTTTAGTTTGTTTAAAACTCTATTTGAAAACCCCCCTTATTATTAGGTTACTCGACCGTTAAAGTTAATCTAGGTTTTGAATCACGCTGAATATAGGACTCGTCCCTGTTTCCCTGTGGATACGAACCTTACTTCCCTGCTACATTTAATTGTAAAAGAGAGTAGGAGAAATTTTATCTTTGGTTGGGTGGCGTTCACGACAAACGCGGCCCGCCAAATTTTGGCGCCGTTGCCGGGGAAACGGTGTTACTTGTTTGTATTTAGTGTATGTTTTTGGATTGTATTGCTTATGGTTTTTGTTTATGGTTAATACTCGTGCTACTAACCAAGAACCTTTGCAGTACGATCGAGATCTAGAACTAACCCTTTTCAGGTTGAGAAGAGAATTGCGTGAAGACTTTAGAGAGCTCCCTTTTTCGCTTGAATTTGAAGAAGAGATGCCTCCTAGAGTTGAGCACCGCACTTTAAAGGAGCTCACTGCTCCTAACCTTGACCAACAGCCTTTGTGTATCACATTTCCGGAACCGGAAGTGGGGGACACATTTGAGCTAAAGTCGGGGTTGATACATTTGCTTCCCTCATTCCATGGGCTAAATGGTGAAGATCCAAATAAACATTTGTCAGAGTTTCATGTGGTATGCAGCAGCATGAAACCAAGTGGAGTTTCAGAAGACAGAATCAAGCTTAAAGCCTTCCCCTTTTCGCTAAAAGACGCAGCAAAGGACTGGATGTACTACCTTCCGGCCGACAGCATCACCACTTGGGCACAATTGAAAAAGAGCTTTCTCGAGAAATACTTTCCCACTTCTAAATCATCTACATTGAAGAAGGAGATAAGTAACATTGAGCAACGGGGTGATGAGTCATTTTATGAGTATTGGGAGAGGTTTACGAAATTATGTGCTAGCTGTCCATACCACGGTTATCCAGAGGAAGATTTGGTGCTATACTTCTATAATGGCTTATGTGATGAGGATGCTAGGATGGTTAATGCAGCAAGTGGTGGATCCATTGTGAATAAAACCGCACTCACCGCTAAAGAACCGTTAAATGAGCTTCTTTGAAAGCTCGAGGCAGTTTAGTAGAAGGTCTGGAACTCGACGTGTGGTCGCCGAGGGTTCTAGTTCTTCTAAGTTGGAAGATCAGGTGCAAGCTCTCACATCCGTGATGCGAGAATTCATAGTGAAAGAGAAAACTCACCAAGTGAAGGCTTGTGGCATTTGCTCTTCACATCATCCAACTGATTTTTGCCCTCATCTACAAGAACCGAGTGAAGAGGTTAAGGCGGCCGATTTTCGGGGCCAAGGTTTCCAGAAAAGATATGATCCATATTCTGGTACCTACAATCCGGGATGGCGAGATCATCCTAATTTGAGGTACGGGAACTCATCGGGGAAGGAACCGGCGCCACAAAGAAGATAACCGCCCACCACCTCCTTATTCGAGGGCACCGGAGCAAGGAGCTCCATATTTTCGGCCGCAAGGCCAATCACAGGGACCGAGTACCAGCATGTCTACAGAGGATATGATTAATGCTTTAACTAAAAATGTTACTAACATGCAGGGAAATATGGTTCAGTTTCAGGAGGAGACCCGTTCGAGCATCAAGAACTTGGAGAGCCAAGTAAGCCAAATTGCGGGAGCTGTAACCAAGTTAGAGGCTAGGGATTCGGTGAGGTTTCCATCCCAAATAGAACTCAACCCTAAAATGAACGTGAGTGCCATCACATTGAGGAGTGGAGCGGAAATTGCAAGCAAAGAGAGGTTGGTGGTTCGAGATAAAGAGATAGTGGAAGAGGTGATCGAGCATGAACCGACAACATATTGTAAATCATTGCCACCTCAACAAGAGGAGAAAGTCCAAAAATCACCTCCTCCACCATATGAACCAGAGCCACCATTTCCCGAGGCATTGAGAGAAACCCCCAATGCAGAGCGCAACAAAGACATTTACGAAATCTTTCGTAAATGTGAGGTAAACATTCCCCTTTTTGATGTTTTAAAACAAGTACCTAGGTATGCTAAGTTCCTTAAAGAATTGTGTACATCGAAAAGAAAGCAAAAACAAAAGGGAGTGCAAAAAGTGAAGGCTAGCGAGCATGTCTCTGTTATCTTTCAAAAGAAATTACCTCAAAAGTACAATGACCCAGGCATGTTTACCATCCCATGTACTATAGGTGACACCATGTTTCTTAAAGCCATGTTAGACTTAGGTGCGTCAATTAATGTGATTCCATATTCATTGTATAAGTCTTTGAAACTTGGCAATTTGCATGAAACTGGTGTGGTGATTCAATTAGCTGATAGATCCAATGTTTATCCTAGGGGTAAATTAGAGGATGTGTTAGTTAAGGTTGGGAAATTGCAATTTCCTGCTGATTTTTATGTTTTGGAGATGGAACCTGATAAGCATGCCGCCCCCATCCTTTTGGGGCGACCTTTCTTGAAAACATCTTGCACTAAAATTGATGTTTGCGCTGGTTCTTTGACCATGGAATTTGAGGGAAAGGTAGAGGCGTTTAAAATCAATGATTCTAAGCCTTTGATTAAGGATGATAACCCTCTTTGCTCTATTAACATTGTTGACTTTGTTTTGCATGATGTTCTTGACATTGTTGAGGATTGTGCATCTCCTACTAACATGCAGGTTATGGTGCCGGAGTTGAAAGAGCGGAAAAAGCCTCCTGATTTACCACCTTATTTTGAAACTGTACCACTAACGATGCATTGCAAGAGTTCTTCTCAGTTTGTTTTGCAGGTACTCGAATTGGAGGTTGACATGGAGCCACCATTGTCACACATGGAGCACAAGCCCAATTTTTGAGATTAAGGTACTAAGTCGAGCTAACGACTTTAAACAACAGCGCTTCTCGGGAGGCAACCCGAGACCCCTTTATTTTCTTTCTTTTCCTTTATTTTTCATTAAATTTCCACCACCACAACAAATTTTCTTTCACCCACCGCCCACCCACTAAAAAGATCCACAACCAATCTTAATCCACTTGGAATCAATATCCACAAAAGAAAACCCGGTGGGAGGAGTTCAATAGCTAGGAGTTGGTACAACTAGAGGGTTGAGATTGTTAATGTATCTTTTCGATCTCTTGAGCTAGGTGAAAATCTCACAAATTTAAAACTTTTGAACTTGTCATTTGTTTGAGTGATTCGAGGGAGAGGGTTGTGAGTTGAGTTATGAGATTTGAGTTGGTGTTGTTAAGAAATTTGAGTTTGACGGATTGCTTTTCATGAGTTTTGAAAATTCGATCTTCGATTTACTCGATTGTTGGTTTCCCCCCCATTTTCAGTTTACTTTTTCTTTTAATTGTCAACACATTGAGGACAATGTGTAGTTTAAGTAGGGGAGAGGGTATTCTCATTCTCATGTATCTATGTTGTATATATTACTTTTAATTTGAAAAAAAAAAACAAAAAAAAAATGATGAAAAGAATCCCGCTGAGTTGAAAACCCGCAAGGGCGGGCGACTCGGGCAAAAATGGGGACCCGGATAGGTTGAAAACCCGAAAGGGCAACCTATGCAAAAAAGTGGCTTATATTGAGCGGGTAAGATGGTGAGATGCAACCAAAAAGAAATGTGTGAAGCTAGGATGAAAACCCGAAAGGGCTCCTAGGCAAAATGAGAGATTAAGAGAGAATTTTGTACTTTGAAAACTCATTTGCCGGAGATGGTGGCATAAGGTGGAAAGCGTTTTCGGGTTTGGGTTGGTTATTTCATCCTTGATTTTGTGAAGATTTATTTTGGCTTTCACATTCTTTTGGTTGATTGTTTGTTTTTGGGAGTAAGCATGGAATTTATCCCTTTTTGTCTTTGTTCCATGGCTTGCTATTCTAAGTTAGTTGTAGTAGTAGTAGTTTTAGATCATCTTTTGGAGGTTTGGGAGAGCTGATAGTTTAGTGTGTCATGAGCTGACATTTTGATGTTTGTTGGCGTTGCCGGTTATTGTTGTTGTTACGTCTTTATATATTTCAGGTGAGCTTGAATCTAAGTGTGGGGGAATCATCGTCCCTTACGTTTAGGTTTTGAGCGGATGTTGATAAGATGTGATGATGATGATATAGTTGATGGAGAGTGTAGGTTGGTGTTGATAATTTGGGTGAAGATCCTTTTGGTGATCTTCATTTTGAGTTTACTCGAGGTCGAGTAAAGTTCAAGTGTGGGGGTATTTGATACGCTCATGTTATACGGTGTATGTACGTTACTTTAGGTGCACTTTGCTTGGGGTTTGATTGTAATTGTTAACATTCGTGTCTTATTTAGCCCTTAGCGGAAGTTCGGAGCTTTGCGAGATAATTTGGGTTAACGTCATGTATTCCGAACTTCCAAGGTGAAGTGCATTTGAGCCGAGCAAACCCCAAGCATCACCGCAAGCCCAAGCACCGCATGCCTAGCAAGCTCGGCATCATCGCCCAGCTCTCGCGTGCATGTTCACCAGCCGCATCGCATGCTCGCCCAAGCAAGCTGCCCAGCCCTGGCGCTCCATCATCGTAAGCGGGCCGCGCGCCGAAGCAAGCCTGCCCGGCCCGGCGCTCCATCATCGCACGCCCAGCATGCTCGCCCAGCGCTCGAAGCAAGTCTGCCCAGCACAGCAGCTCGCACCACGCGAGCTAGGTCGCACCTCGCGACCTCCTGCTCGCACCTCGCGAGCTTGCTCGCACGGTGCGACTTCCTTGGTTTGCCTAATTCTTCAGCTCGTGTTGGAGGCAGTAGCGCATCGCACGGTGCGACCTGTACCGCACCTCGCGACCCCTAGGTCGGTGTAATTGTCGGCTGACTTTTGAGCTTTAGTATAAATACTAAACTTGATTTTTGGACCTAGGGGGCAGCAGACTTGAGGAGAGAGAATATCCAACACTCCATTCTTCTCTTCTTATCTTCTCTTTTTAGTTTTTATTTTCTAGTTTAGTTTTTAGGGATTTCAATTATGGAATTGGCTATTGCTATGCCGATTGTAGCTTGAACCGTTCTTGAACGAGATTAATATGAAGCTTCAAGCATTATTGTGAGATATTTCCTCTCTATTTAGTTCCTTTGATTATGGTTTAATTTCTATGCTTGCTTTCTATGATTTTTGCATGATTATGCTAGGAATATTACTAGTAATCTAATGCTAGATTTAAGAATAGAATCAGATTGTTTTATTCTTTTATCAATTGGTAGCAAACTAGGAAGTAACTTAGATGCAGATCGTCTTGGTTATTTCTTGGGGAAATTGAATCAACTGTTGAATGTTTATCGCTTGTATGACATTAGCAGGTCTGTTGGTTCTCTGTGTTTATTGCTGCTATTGGATTGAACTTAGACGCGATCGGACTAGGTTATCCTTTAGTTAGGGTTTTATAGTCACGCTGATCGTGCTATTCAACTAGGAATAAGGAGAACACGAGATTAATTCTCAGCAATAGATAATTAAGGAAATAATTAGAGTGAAGGTTCAAGGATCGATAATGAATTGAAGTGGATGTTAATCGGATTCAAGATCTTCCCATATTGATTTCTCATTTTATTTAGTTGCTAGTTAATTTTAGTTTGTTTAAAACTCTATTTGAAAACCCTCCTTATTATTAGGTTACTCGACCGTTAGAGTTAATCTAGGTTTTGAATCACGCTGAATATAGGACTCGTCCCTGTTTCCCTGTGGATACGAACCTTACTTCCCTGCTACATTTAATTGTAAAAGAGAGTAGGAGAAATTTTATCTTTGGTTGGGTGGCGTTCACGACAAACGCGGCCCGCCAACATTCCCATCTTTGTCTATTTTCAATTTGAACACCCACTTGCATCCAATAGGGTTAACCCCATCAGGCAAGTCGACCAGGGTCCAAACTTTATTCTCAGACATGGAGTCTAACTCGGATTTCATGGCCTCAAGCCATTTCTCAGAGTCTGGGCTCGTCAAAGCTTGTTTGTAGGTAGTAGGTTCTGAATTCTCCAAAATCATAATTTCAGAGTTTTCAGTTAACAGGAAATCAACCAACCTCTTGTTTGGAATCCTTTCTCTACTAGACCTACGCGGGGCCTCAGCATCAAGAGAAATGTTCTCTTCAACTTCTTGAAGATCTTCGCTTTAATTAGGTTCAAGTGGGACGATAGGAGGTTCACGCGTTGAATACGTCATCTCCTGAACTAGACTTTCGTTATGTTGGGCCGTCTCTGACATGGTGTGAACCACGTCCAATTGTTGCTCATCTCAAATTTCTTCGAGAATTATTTTACTCCCACTTGTCTTTCTAGAAACAAATTCCTTTTCAAGAAAGACACCATCACGAGCAACAAACACTTTGTTCTCTTGACAGTTATAGAAGTAATAACCCCTTGTCTCTTTTGGGTATCCCACAAAGAGACATTTATCTGACTTGGGTGCAAGTTTGTCTAAAAGTAAACGTTTTACATAGACCTCACATCCCCAGATCTTGAGAAAAGACAAGTTTGGAGTTTTTCCATTCCATAACTCATATGGAGTCTTTTCCACAGCCTTTGACGGGCTCCTGTTTAGTGTGTGTCAGCTGTTTCTAGAGCATATCCCCAAAAAGAAATCGGAAGATCAGCAAGACTCATCATTGATCGAACCATATCCAATAAGGTCCGATTCCTCCTTTCAGATACACCATTTAACTGCGGTGTTCCTAGTGGAGTCAATTGTGAAAGAATTCCACAATCCTTCAAATGATCATCAAACTCTTGTCTCAAATACTCGCCACCACGATCGGATCGCAGTGCTTTAATTGTCTTACCAAGTTGATTTTGTACTTCATTCTGGAACTCTTTGAATTTATCAAAAGATTTCGATTTATGTTTCATTAAGTAGACATATCCATATCTACTCAAATCATCAGTGAAGGTAATGAAGTAAATAAGCCCTCCCCTTGCCTTTGTGCTCATAGGACCACAAACATCTGTATGTATGAGGCCCAAGAGATCGTTGGCCTTTTCACCCTTTCCAGTAAATGGTGACTTTGTCATTTTCCCCATCAAGCATGATTCACATGCATCAAATGATTCGAAATCAAATGATGGAAGAATGCCATCCTGTTGTAACTTTTGGATGCACTTTTGGTTTATATGACCCATTCGACAATGCCAAATGTAGGTTAGGTTTGATTCATTTGATTTTTGTTTCTTGCTATCTATGTTATAGACTTGTAATGACATATCAAGCACATATAAGCTATTTATCAATTTAGCACTAGCATAGAACATATTATTGTAAGAAATGGAACAACATTATTTGTTCTTAATTTCAAAACAAAACCCTTCGGAATCCAATACAGAAACAGAAATTATGTTCTTAGTTATCAAAGGAACAAAATAACAATTATTTAATTCTAAAACAAAGCCAGATGGCAAATGCAGACTATAGCTTCCTATGGCAAGTGCAGCAACTCGTGCTCCATTTCCAACTCGAAGCTCTACCTCGCCCTTTGCCAGCCTCCTACTTCTTTTTAGTCCCTGCACATCATTAACTATGTGAGAACCACAACCGGTATCCAATACCCATAAAGAAGTAGAAGTCAAATTGATTTCTATAACAAATATACCTGGAGTGGAAGCCCCAGACTTCTTTTCCTCCAAGTATAGAGGGCAGTTCCTCTTCCAGTGTCCTATCTTTTGACAATGGAAGCACTTGCTTTCCGCGGCCACCTTTGGCTTGGCGGTTGGCTTAGGTTTTTCAGTAACAACGACAACTTGCTTGCCTTTGTCCTTCTGTCCTGCCCGTTTCTTCTTATAACCCTTTCCCTTCTGAACCACTAGAACCTCTTTCTTTGGTTCTTTAGGGATATTCCTCTCAGCATTGACCAACAACCCGTGCAGCTCTTACAAAGTCTTTTTAGACTCATTCATGTTGAAGGTCATCCTGAACTGATTAAAGTTGTCCGGCAATGAGTGGAGAATAATGTCAGTAGCCAACTCAACCCTGTAAGGGAATCCAAGTCGTTCCATGTTTTCGAAAAGACCCATCATAGCGAAAACATGGGGGCCAACAGCTTGACCCGGCTTCATGTGACATTCTAGTATCTCCCTATTGGTCTCATACCGTTCAACTCGGGCTTGTGTTTGAAACATAGCCCGCAGCTCTTGCATGATGGTATAAGCATCCTTGGTTTCGAACCTCCTTTGGAGGTCCGACTCCATAGCTGTTATCATCAAGCAAGCGATCGCTACAAACCTATCATTAGCCTGCTTAGCACGACGTTTGTCGGCTTCAGTCGACTCATCAGTAATCACAAGAAGTGGGGTTTCTAAGACATCCTCTCGACCCTCATACCTGAATACGAGTCTTAGGGTTCTTTTCCAGTTGATGAAATTTTCACCATTCAGCCTGGCCTTTTCAAGGAAAGGACGAATGTTGAAAACAGAGTTGTTGTTGTTGTTAGACATAGTATCTACAGACAGAATAAAACAAAGTTCAATATTATGTTTATAAAACAACCTAAAACATGCAAAGGTTTCTAGGTTGAACACCTATTCAATTTTAATGTCCCATTTGAATAAGTGAATACAAGATCCTATTAACATGCAACACTAAGCAGACGGAGGCTTTATCTTAACGTTACATTCTCAAGGTAAGTAAACTCCATTACTAATTATAACAATTTATAATTCTTGTTTAGATTGGTAAACATCGCATGCTTAACTATCTCTTGCTTCAAAACCCAAAACGCTTTTTATGATTTTGTTAAGGATAACCAAACTAAGTAGTAAAATTTGCAATTTTACCTTATCTCCCAAAATTAATGATAATACCCTGCGGAGGCATGACCTATTACTATTAATTAAGGGTTAATAAGCCCTTTATGTTTGTAAAAGCTAACCTTAATATTTCCGGGACCTAAGTTTATTATGTTGTTATGAATTAGTGAACTCTAGCGCATTGATAACCAACATACAATAAACTTATAAGCATTTTAAATAATAATAAAATGCAAAAAAGAAATATGATCTAGTATGGCCCATAATCCTAAGAACTAAGCATCATGGGCTCCTCCTTGGACTCTTCATGGATCTCCATCCATCTTAGCCATAGGCCTTCTCTTGATGAGCTCGTCTTTGGATTACATAAGTATCAAAATAATTTAAATAATATCTAAATTAAATAAATTACAAAAATACTTAACGATACGCAAATCGTATTTAAATTACAAGAATACATCACGATACGCAGATCGTATTTTCTAACTTAAATGTGGGCCATACTAGTCATTCATAGCAATTATATCAAATATAAAAAGCCACATCATAATATCACATATTATTCTTGCCATCAATCAAAATATCAAATATTCTTAATTATAGCAAGTAGATGAAATATTTAATTAATTCCTAACCACCTAAAGGTTCCATCCTAGAATATCAAGCCTACTAATTTTAATTAGATTAAAAAATAAAATTATAGAATTAATTTATGACCCAGTCAAAATTAACATAATTAACATAGTTGACATAATTGGAATTTGCTTAATCTGCTCAACAAAAAAGATTTACAAAATTTCAAAAACAAATCTTTTCACGGCTGCTGCCAATTATCAGAAATTTTAAAAGAAAAGAAAAAAAAAAATTTTTTTTTATAAAGAACGTGGAGCACGACCAGACCAGCAGCAAGGCTGCCAGTCCCGACTCCCATGCCAGCACTGCAGCCACGGCCCGAACTCCGGCCAGCCATTCAGGCCGCACCACCGGAAACTCGCCGGTCAAATCCTTCCACGACCTGACGCCGACCTTTCCTCCAGCGGCAGCAAGCAGCACGCTGCTGCGCACGTCGAACGTGTGTCGCACGCGTGGCTGCCACCACCACCTTCCCTCGCCAACTGCCTGCCGGCAGCCTTTGCAACCCTCGTCGACTTCCAGTCCGGCGACCACCAGAGCAGCCACCAGCCGTGGCTGCTCCTCTTCCTCCTTAATTTTTTTTTGTTTTATTGGAATGAAATTAAATTACAACATTTGTAAAATTAATTTAGTGATCATAATTAAATTAAACATAAACTATTTTATGCCTAATTCAGAAAATTAATTTAAAATCTTCATTTAAATTAATTTTTAGGGTTACTCACATAAATTAATCTCTAATTCATATAAAACACTTTTCACATGAATTAATTTTCATACTTCAACAAATTTAAACATGAAAATCAGATTAATAATATGAACTTAATATTCGAAATAAAATCAGAATTTAAATTTCGAAAATTAGGGTTGAATTTTCGGCCACTTTATATTAAAAAATTAAGTAATTAAATCTCCATTTAATCAATTCCAATTATTTATTCAATCCATAATTCAATTCCTCCCCTTAATCAAATTAAAATTAGTCATGAACACATCAAAATAAATCTAATTATTATGACCAAAAAATTATATGCTAGAGGCTAAAACTGATACCACTGTAGGATTATAAGTACTCTAAGCGGAATTTCATGAATCATATTCATAAGCACTTAAAACAGGATCTCATGCATATACATTCAAGGATCACATAAAAGTTAAGAATTAACCTTTGACGCGCGATTTCCACAAAGCTCTTCGAGATCCGGAGATAGAACCGCAATTGAGGTTCCTCTACTAGGTCCACGAATCCAGATCAATGCTCCACCAATGCTAGTTGGAAGGAAGATGGACTCTTCTATTTCTTGGAGCAATATTACGTAGCTTTGAAAGAGAGAGAAAAGAGGAGAGAGAAAATAATGAGAGAATAAACTTACTACTTTATTTTCTCACCCCACACCTAATTATAGGAACTAATTAGGTTAGGAGTCCTCTCCTTTTCTTTCTCCTTGGCCGGCCACCCCTAGAGTCCTACATGGGCTCTAGGTCATTCTTTCATTGATCTGGATTGTGTAAGTGTGACCTTGTAGGATCCATCTAATTGGGCTTCGGGTTTATTATTTACTAAACCTAAAGTTCTATAGCATCCTCTAGCAAGACGTATAGACGACCCAATTTAATGAATTTATTATCTCCATAATATGATCCATGTTATATTTCTGTTTCTTGGATCATTTTCATTTACCTTGTAAAGATTATACTCTCATGATTTCATCTTTGTGTTATGCCAACCCACTCCTTTTCGACTAGCACTTCTTGCTGGACTTCTTCATGCTGAACTAAAGCATGAAACTTAGGAGCTCTTGATTAAGAGGTTAATTCGAAGAATCAAGCAAGTTGCTTCTACCCTTCTACCATATCCGGGTTCTAGATTCAACAACCAAGCCAACAAGGAAGCTCACGATGTTGTTCTCCACTGCGGAATTTAGTAGTGCATCTTACTATATAGTCTTTTATTTTACCTTCTTGATGTTGTAAAAAAAGGAAGCCATAGAATCCAATTTCAGGAATTAATTTCGATATCTGTTTGTATTCCAGTGGGTGTATCAAAACACACCCCTCTTAAGAAGGACTATGGATGACCTTCAATAATGTTTTGTTTACATAATAATTTGTCAATAATGTAGTATGGTTCGAGGTAAAGTCGTATTCATTTTGTAATGTTAATGAAACTAGGTTTGAAGCCCGTGCGTTGCACGGGTTGTTGTATATTTTATTTTATTGCAAATTTTTGTTAAAATTATTGTTGATTTTGTGGTGTTGTAAAATGAGATTTTTCAATATCATTGTATTTACACACTTTAGGTAGTTTCATCTTTTGGAACCATTCCATTTTTGAGAAACTACAGTTGACAATATTACCTTTATTTTATGTTAATAAAACATCATTAATTACCCAAATTGCCTTATGATGTTGCGTTTAGTTTAATAAGGATTTATTTGTCCCCTACTCTAGTTGACTAAAGAGGTACCTCTATGCTAAACTACACATTTCTTATTTCCTTAAAAACCATGTCCAAACCAATTGTTGAAGTAGAAAAAAAACGGAGAAAGTATTTGTCATTATACTGTAATTTCTTGATTTGGTATTGTGATATATAAATTTTATAATTTCTAATATTCAATTGAATATTGTAGCTAAGTCTATTATTAAATGGTATCCCAATAACAGGTATGACTAACAATAGCTAATGCAGTTTTAACATGAATAATACCCGAATGATACTTTAAGAAAGTTGAGGGTAATAATTTAGTTGATGCAGGACAGAAAGAATATTTTCTTAAAAATTGATAAGAATGACATGGCATGCTTAGGTGGAGCTCTTTATAATATTCTAAGGATGTTTTATTTAAATCAAACTCTGTATTTTATATAATCCAAAACTCTAATATGTAACTTTATCGCTATAGATTTTAGTTAATAAATTTTGTACAATACTATATTGTTTTAGTTTAGTTGAGTAAGGTTGAGGTTTTGAAAGATAATATGTTTAATCCTGTAAATTGGACCTATAATCAAATGTTATAATCACATATAATACAATATACTTAATACTTATAGCCATTATATATCTAAAAGAAGACTAAATAATATCCTACAATGCATCTAATTTAATATATTTTCATGAGTTGTAGAACTATATTGTAAATAGATCATATTTTGAAGCATATTTCAAGCACTCTCCAATGGTAAAAAAAATCATAATGTTTTGAATTAGGTAGCAAAACTTAAATTCAATTTACATAATATAATAATTCAGGTTGTTTATTCAAAACGCAACTCTACTTTCTCCCTATCCAAAACTCTTTTATGTATTTAAATATATGTAGAATTCTATTTTTTTCAAATATTTAAAATAAAAACTAATAACATGACAATCTTAAGTGGGGCTCTCTATTTCATAAATGGTAGAACTATATTGTAAATGGATTTTATTTCAAAGCATATTTCGAGCACTATCTAATGGTACAAAAATTATAATATTCTGAATTAGGTAGCAAAAGTTATACACAATTTACATAATATAATAATTTAGGTTGTTCATTCAAAACGAAACTCTAATTTCTACTTATCCAAGACTCCTTATATGTATTTAAATCGATGTAGAACTCTATTTTTAGAATAAAAATAAAAATAAAAATTGATGACATGGCAATCCTACATGGCGCTCTATATTCCATAAGTTGTACAACTATATTATAATTGGATCTTATTTCGAAGCATATTCCGAGCACTCTCCAATGGTACAAAAATTACAATATTCCGAATTACGTAGCAAAAGTTATACACGATTTTCATGATATAATAATTTAGGTTGCTCATTCAAAACCAAACTCTAATTTTCGCTTATCCAAATCTCCTTATATGTATTTAAATCTATGTAGAACTCTATTTTTGTAAAAAAAAATAAAAAATATAAATTGATGACGTGGCAATCCTACGTGGCGCGCTCTATGAGCTCGAAATCTTGAGGAGCTCCCTATATTCCCGAAAAGTTCCTCCTTTATGTATATATATATTGATTGAAAATAGAGATAATTTTAAGAATTTCATTTGATTCTGGCCCCAAAGGCAGAAATTTTAACAAGGACTTCATATTCATTGTAGAATTAAAGAAATTGTTAAATATGGGCTTGGGCCGCACCAATCATAAGGAGAGATAATCCACTTCACAAGACTAAGGAGTATCCACCTTCAAACCATATATATATATATATATATATATATATATAAAGTGGACCCATCACTCTTCTTTTATTAATGTGGGATATGTGTTGTGCGCTATACATCATAGCATCAACACTCTCCTCACATGTGAGGCACCTTTTCTATTGGCCCAGAGTAAATTGACGGTGCCAGCTGTGGACCTAACACTGACACCACGTCAAATATGGGCTTGGGCCACACCCATCATAAGGAGAGATAGTCCACTTCACAAGACTAATAGGAGATTCCACCTTAAAACCATATGGCAATAAAGGGAGTAGCCTTCGCCTTATAAAGTGAACCCATCTCTTTTTATTTTATCAATGTAGGACACTCAAATGTGTTGTGCGGCTATAAATCATATCATGGTATCAGAGCGGACGATTCTGCCCCATTATAAAATGCAAGATGGAAGGTGTTAAGGATTCGTTTGGGGTAAGTAAGCCCAACAGAATTGCACTGGCCCCAAGAAGTGGCCCAGTTGACCTCATCTTGGAAGTCCAAATAGGGCCCAATGAGGATGTTGTGACCTATCCCGATTGCAAGATTAAAGGTGACTCACAGGTGAGCGGGAGTGTTAATTAGGAAATAGTTGTCCCACATTGAAGAATTAGAGAGAGAATGACTAACATATAGATTGGTGAATTACTCCCACCTATCACCACCAATTGGTTTTAGGATGGAACCCTGCCAACCTTGTATGTGGTCAAACTCTCTTATAGAATGGGATTGTGATAGGTTTTTCTATGTAGTGCCCCTGTGTTTTTTGAAATTCTACGTTGTACCCAGCCTTTTTGAACTCTCCACATTGTACCCTTAAACTTTCTAAACGTCACACAAAATACCCTTAGTAATAGAAAATCCTACTCCAAACCTCACTTAGTCTTCAATTTATCATATCATATCCCAAACCTCAGTCAACTAACAAGGCTAAAAAATCCTAATCTATGCCCACAGGGTAAGAAAGCCCCAAAATCTACTGTTTGATATCGTGTATAAGTGTATTTTGTGTAACGTTAAGAAATCTTAGGGGTACAACGTGGAAATTTCAAAAACATTGGGTACAACATAGAATTTCGTAAAATATAGGGGTACTATGTAGAAAAACCCTATTTTTTATTTACAATGTTTCATTTTCATTCAGTACCCATCGAGTTTAACAATTGTAATACTAATAGTAATTATTATAATTACAATAATAATTAGCACTATAGATTATACTCACTGATAAGTTGTATCGGCAGTTTCGGCACCAATCATCACCCTCAATATCTCTCATGAAGCCACCTCTGAATCAAAGGATCCTCCAAGAATCTTGTAGTAGAAGATGGAAAGCTAAGAGCCAATGCCACCCCTCGATCAATATGATCATGTATTGATGTTGCCAGCCCCGGCTCGAACAATATGGAGGCTCAGTGCTAATATTGAAAAATAGGCCCCTACATGAAAAACATTCAAAGAAACCACCAAAATAAGCAAGTAAACTAAATAACAAACATGTATCAAACTAAGTTTTTATCTTCAAAATATTTTGATACATTCCAAAAAAGATGGATTCTAAAAACTTGCAGTCATTTTAACTATCAGGTTCAAATTCTTTATGTTTATACATTTTCTTTTCAATTTGGAGGCCCCTTTAAAAGTGAGGCCTTATTCCATGTCCCACTTTGGACATATTAAGGGCCGGGCCTACATGTTGCTTCCTACAACCTACAGGTCGTGCATGCAGTGGCGAAAAGAAACATGGATGATGCATAACACAGCCTTGCTGCCTTGTTTTACTTAAATGTCCATCTCTTCCTTTAATCTAACTTCCCTTCTATCTATATATTAGTCACCTGTATCATACATTAGGGTGTATAATGTCTCTGTAATATGGGTTTTTTCTGACCTATGCACCAAGTGAATAGGTTTAACTATTTGTTTTTCACCATTGTTCAACAAAACTGGTATATTTCCATAGTTAATTTAGGACATTAATCTCATAATTGATCTCTAAGGAGATAGGGACCAAGACAAAATTATCATATAAATATGAAATTAGGCTAGATTTGACTTTTCTAAGACGTAAATGAGAAAATGTGCAAAATATGAGAGTTCAAAATGATTAGAGATAGCCTTATATATACCATGAACGAGGTACATCCAAGGGTATAAAGATTACATTGTGATAAATTTATGGGAGCAGTATATAAAAATTGTTTGCTCATCGATCATGATTTGATATGAAAATCTCATGTTTAGGGTACAATGAGATCTCTAACAAAAACATAATCCTAAACATAATAGATATATAACATTTTTTTTTTAAGATAAATAGTTATCTAACATATAATATTTCTTAAACGCAATAATATTGTTCGAAAAATATTTAAAATATAAGAAAATTTGTCAGAAACAACCTTTTAATTTTTTTGTCAACAAAAACCTTAAACCTAAAGACCTTTGTCAGAAGAAACCTGATGACGTAATTCGGGTGTTGACCAATATTTTTCGGCATTGAGAAGGTTAAAATTTACCAGAAACAACCTTTATAATGCCTTTTTTTGTCATAAACAACCTTTTAAAATCTTTTTTGCAAATTAAAACCTTAAACTTTTTTTTTTTTGCAAGATGAAACCTTACCTAATTTGTCGGTGTTGATTAACCCATTTTCGACGATGACCAGTACAGAAAATATGATTTGCGTCGGATCTGAGACTCTCATTTACGTCGGATCCAGTTCCGACGCTACAGGTCTCGACGTAAATTAAACAGATACGATGACCGGTACAGAAAATACCATTTGCGTCGGACATGCCGCAGGATTCGACGCAAATGCCTCTTCATACCAGCAAGCACATGGCCCCAGCGCTGGAAGGAAATGCTTGATATTCGTCGGATGAAGTTACACAATCCGAAGCAAATTAGCTAATTTTTATATTAAAAAAATAAATTCAAACAATAAAAAAAGCACCTCAAATCAGATCTGACAACTGCCCCAGTTTTCACACCAAGTTGCACTATTAGATTAATTACAAAATAATTAAATTCAACAAATTATATATAATGAAAATACAACGATGAAAAAAAGGAAAAATACAATAATCTGTTACAATGATGAAGCCTACATCAGGTCTTCTTTGTCTATCACCAACTAAACTGACTTATCTAGTACTTGTAATTTACAATGAGAGGAAAAAAAGGAAAAAAAATCCCTAAGTTCCGAGATAAACTGAAACTGAAAATATATGAAATATATGAACTTACCTCAATTGTATTGCACAAATATGTTAAAAAAAAAAAGTAAAAACCAAGCAGACAAGGACAAGAAGAATTCATCTTCATCGGAAGGAGAATACAGGAGATAGAGAACGAGCATTGACTTTCACCGACGATCGACGAACCGAACACTTCGATTTTAAAGTGTTGTGCGATAATAGGGAGTACAAATTCAACTTTACAACACCAGATTCAAATATCTAGAACAAAAATTCCAGAAAAAATCGAAACCCTAAAATCCATTAAAATCAACCTTTACAGCTCTGGTGATACGAACAAGTTTCTCGACCTTGATGTCCCTCATAGGGTTCGAAAGCTTCTTCACCGGCGCCTGCATTTAAGAGGAGAGAGAAAATCAAAACCTTAGAATCCATTAAAATCAACATTAGGAGAGTGAGAGGAGAGATAAATCAACGTTAGGAAGAGAGAGAGAGAGATAGAGAGAGAGAAATCACCATTTCTATGAGTTGGGAGTAGCAGTCGAATGAGGAAGAAGAGGAGAGAGAGAAAGTTGTGTGTGCGATGCGGAGAAGAATGAGAGATTAGGGTTTGAGACAACTCGAAAATTAAAAGGGGAAGGTGAGGAAAGTACGTCGGATGTAGTTGATCCTGTTTTATATTTGGGCCGAGTATCTGCGTCGAGTGGGCCAAGTAAGTCCGATGCAAATCATAGTACACAACGATTTGCATTGCATATCGTGTACCTTCGACGCAAATCGCACCCATTTGCTTTACTGCTTTGCGTCGAATGCACCATAAATCCGACGCACATGATTATTATTTGCGTCGAACCCCCTTAGTATCCGATGCAAATGGTGCGCCCATTGACTTCTGCGTCGGTTTCCCAATTGTGCGACGCAATTCAGGAGACGCAAATCAACGTTTTTATACTAGTGCTTGTATATCACATGACTTATTTCCTTTTCCCCTCATTTTCCTCCACATTATATATAACTGAGAACAACAAAAAAGGAACATATAAATAAAATAAAACTCTACAACCCCCTTCTTCTTCCTTTTATGCTCCTCTTCACATCCCCTACAAAACCTTCCATTTTCTACTGCCATCATTTCCTGGAGTGTTTTTCCATCATGATTATTGATCATTTGCTATATAATAGTCAAAACAGAGTAGATATGATTAAATTGAAAAATTTGGGGGAAAAACCCTAATTTCCATTAATGCATAAACTGGAAAATATTAACAGAAATTATTGAGGAAAACATATACTACCTCCGTTCTCTTTCTATTGCAACAATAGAGTTTTCACGCTTGCCAATCCACAACTTTAACTATTAATATCTTTCATTGCGTTTTAGTAAAAATTATACAAATTTGATATATTGAAAGGATAAATCGAGGCGAATCTAATAAGATCCCACTTGACTATATTTTTCCTTACGTAAAAATCACAAGATATAGTGAAAGAGTAGTGAGTGAATAGTGTAAAAATCTCCTTGTTGCAATAGAAAAAGAACGGAGAAAGTATTACCTTGGTCACATTTGGTTGAATTGAGATGGGAAACACATGACTTGTAAAACCAACAACTTTTTTGGAGGATTTGGATGAGATAAGCTAAAAAAACTGGAATATCACAAATAGGGAAAATAGAGTGAAGTAGAATAGGATCTGACTGGGGAAATGGGCGGAAATAATAAAAAAGGGTCAAGTGCCACTCTCATCGATCGATCTCGAAAATCGCTTGGTCAGCGTCGGAAAACTAGGCAAGGTTTATCTCCCCAAAAACAAATTTAATTCAAGTTTTTAATTTGCAAACAAATTTATAAAAGGTTGTTTCTAATAAAATGCTATTATAAGAGGTTGCTTCTTGCAAAATTTTCCGAGTCATTAACTGAGTCAATGCCGAAAAACATTGGTCAGCGTCGGAATGACGTCATCAGGTTTCTTCAGACAAAGTTTTTTAGGTTAAGGTTTCTATTAAAAAAAAGTTTTAGAAGGTTGGATCTAACAAAAACCATTTTAAGAGGCTGTTTTTGATAAAAAGTTGCTTATAAAAGGTTATTTCTGACAAATTTTCCTAAAATATATATATATATATATATATATATATATATATATATATATAGGAAGATGATCACGTGAAAACCGCTCCTTATGCTGAAAACTGAAAACTGCAACATAAAATGAGTAAAAAGTTTCTTCAAATGAGCAAAACGATAAAATGAGCAAAAAGTTCTTAAAATGAGCAAAACTATAAAATGAGCAAAAAACATAAAATGAGCAAAAATTTGTAAAATGAGCAAAAGTTTTTAAAAATGAGCAAAATCATAAAATGAACAAAAGTTTGTAAGAAAATGAGCAAAAGTTTGCTAAAATGAGCAAAAGTTTCTTAAAAAGAGCAAAAACAAGAAATGAGCAAAAAACATAAAATGAGCAAAAATATGTAAAATGAGCAAAAAGGCCGGTTTTCAGTTTTCAACTTAAGGCTAGTTTTCAGTGGATCCTATATATATATATATATATATATATATATATATTCACAAAATTACTAATGTCTCTCGTATGTTACCTCTAATATAAAGAATTTTGTTATTATTCAGGGAGATATATTATAATTTATTCAGGAATCCTATATCATCTCTTCCCTAAATCATCATGTTCGATCATTTCAGCAACAAATAGAATTCAACATTTCTTCTACTTCATGGATCATGCTGAAATTTTTTGTACAACCAACTTGTTTTACAAAAATGCATATAAAAGACAAACTACTTTAATTTATGTTGTTTTTCTTAGAAAATATTTGTTCTCTGAAGGCTAGTATACAATTTGCTGTCATTAGCTAGCTAGCTACAAAAACGTATGCATGCACGTGGTAGAATATTATGAGTTTTCTCATGAAGAATTGATGTCACGCATTGAACAAGTACACTTTTGTGTTAGGGTCGGAGTACTTTCCTTGGATGAAAAGTAAAGTATAAACAAGACAGCACGTAGCACAGTATACTGAGTTTTAAGAGCAGTCTCTGTGTTGGATTGGAAGACCACGAATTAAGCAGCTGCTCTATTTCACTTCTCCATGTCATGGATCATTGAGAAGCATAAACACAACACTAATTAAGTGTCATTTGCTGATTTGTCAGCTCCTCGAACTTGCTAAGCTATCCTCTAATGAGTAGAGAATGTCCACATATTTCTTGGCGGCAAGAGCGTCTCTTATCATCCCTTACATATTAAATATCTGAGCTAGCCATTCATGTAAATGGGTCATGTTTCTGTGTTGATCATTGATTCAATTTTGTTGACAAATTATATTAAGGAACTCGTTCTGTTTTGTTATTTGCAATTGTTTACGTTTACGTTATTTATAAACTCCACTTTGATCATTTCTAATGATTTATACTTAACAAAAAAACTATCATCATGTCGCATGCGGGTTATTATTGGAAAATAGTTTATGTATCTTTTTAAGATATGAACATTTTAGATTTTCTTTACTTATAGTATAAAAAATATTAATGATTAAAATGTTGCATTGGCGTCAAACATGATATTCAAAGTGTTGCAACTTAAATTGAACGGTGAAATTATATATATATACAAAATGTATAATAGTTCCAAATGATTTGTTCATGTTGGGCACCTATTTCGTTTAATCGTTTTTGTATTACTAACCTCCATATGAATAAGTGTTAAATCTAGTCAAAGTTGTGTCACCTTTCTCATTCAACATCAAGTTATATCTATACAACCTAAAGGACAAGAGTCCTACACCAACACAAACTAGGAATAATAATAATTGTTTGGGCCCATTTCTTGGATTAGCCCACCTATGACAAAGTTACTAAAATACCTCTACCTTTAGGGAAAGTAATCCTCCACCAGCTGGAGCTGACTAAAATACCCTCATTTATTGGAGGTCCCATCCTCTATAAATAGCGGTTGTTTCATCAATCAAAGGGTAAGTAATTCTCAGTTACAAAACCCAGAGCATCTCTCTCTACATTGATCACTTTCTCTCTCTACCTCAATCATTTACTGACTTGAGCGTCGGAGGGGTGATCCCGGGACCACCCCCTGGGGTAGGTTAACCTCATTTTGCAGGTTTCCGGCGTACGAACGACGGAGCTCAGGCGTACTTTTTTGGGGCCTACCTCAAATATCACAACCTATTACAATCCTCAATTTCTTAGCAAAAATAGTTTGGCGCCGTCTATGGGGATGTTACAATCAAAGTCACTTCGCCACCACTCAGTAAGATTCACTTCGTTGTAACTTAGCAATGGCCCCAACCAAGAAAACATGTTCCCATGCCGACCGTTCCAGAAGAGCTCAAGCATCCCATCATCATACGCCTGCGAACAATCCCTCTATCCCAACAATGATGATTCCACCCCGATGGGAAAACCCATCAGCATCACGAAGTCGGTCAGCCCATGGCCTCGCGTCGGATACAACTAAGATTCAACAAATTCTCCAGCAAAGTCGGATGGATATAGTTGCCACTCTCGTCACGAAGATATCATTCGTCCCTCCCGAGATGCCCAGCCTAACCGGCTAGGACCTAAACAGAGGGAAGGACTGCGTCAACCTTCGAGGGGCAACTCAGCCAGGGAGAAGCAAGCAACTCACACCTCTTCAAGGTTCTCCAGAGACACGTTATCACTCGGAAGAATTGGTCTAGAAGAACACAAGCTCATGAATGTTGATCCGAAAGAGGGGTATGGTGACTCGAAATTGCAAAACCCCTCCAGAATAAACAGTGGCATCCTCAAGTTTACGGGCCGGCTCAGCCAGAGGTGCCTACTCATGAAAGGCACCCATTCATCAACGGTACCTACTCATTCAAGGTACCCACTCATCGTTGAGTGCCCATTCGGCCAAGAAAATATACTCTGCCGTATGTGCCTACTAATCGAAGGCACCTACTCATCAACGGTACCTACTCATTCAAGGTACCCACTTGGCCAAGGCATATACTCAGCCAAAGGTGCCTACTCATGAAAGGCACCCACTCATCAACGGTACCTACTCATTCAAGGTACCCACTCATCCTTGGGTGCCCATTCGGCCAAGAAAATATACTCTGCCATAGGTGCCTACTCATCAAAGGCACCTACTCATCATGGCACCTACTCATCAACGGTACCTACTCATTCAAGGTACCCACTGACACAGGGTATTTTGGTCGTTGGACAAAATACCTAAGGTCAAACTACCTAACTAGACCACTAAAATAAGTAAAGTAGTAAGCAAGGGTCATTCTTCCACAAGGACTAAGGAACACCAAAATGTATTGATAAAACAATAAGCTAGGCCGAAATCAAGTCGGAAATTGTTAATAACCAACTAAGAACTATGAAAAAGCTAAATATCAAAGATAACTAAAGTTATGAGATGGGATTAAACACCAACTAATCATGAAATAGGCATAAGAATATCAAACATAGAGATAATGCATGAACACTACTTGAATTAGCTATTGACCCAACATAAAACTCTCATCCTACTCTCATAGGCGGAGAAATTCTCAAAGACATCAAATAAGGACTCTCATCCATTACTAACATATCCCGTGGTTCAAATAAGCACAAGTCAATAATATAAATCAATAGGTCACACTCTCATGCCAACCTAAATCAATCTACTCCAATCCAATACAACATTCAAGTGATCAAAGAGAATGCAAAATAGATTAGAAAAGCTAGACAAATAATAATTTAATCACGCAAATCTCCAAATCCAATCTCAAATGCCCAATTTAATCATGGTTGGGTTTTCACCCAAACTCTAACCAACAAACAACTGCATAAATACAAAAATGAGGACTTTAGAGAAATTAAACACTAATAACATGATAATAATCATTAATCTAGCATTAAACGAAATAAAATAAATCATAAATAATTAAACTAATTATGAACAACTAATCTAAGAAAAACAATTAAAATAAAGCAATAAAAGAGGAGATAGAGTAAGAAATGCTCATTGATTAATGGTTGAAAGTTCTAATACAAGTGTCACCCTTGATTCTACAATCTTCCACCTTTTTTGAGTTTTCTCCCTTTTCTCCCTAAACTAATCTATGGAGGTTAATCCTCCTTAAATCCCTAAAAAGTCTAAAACTAAGAGTGGTGAATAAAATAAAACTTGGCTAAAAAATCCTCCCCCTCTAAACAAAATGACTTAAGGGTATTTATACTACTCTTAAAATTAAAAGAGAAAAAGAAAAGGGAAAAAAATAAAAAAGAGAAGTAAAAGAAAAGGAGTGAAAAGGGGAAGAAATAAAAAGGAAAATAAAAAGATGGGTACAAGAAGTACAGCAAGGAAAGGAGAAAATAGAATAAACAAAAAAGAAAAAAAGAAAATAAATGAAATGAAAACCCAAAACAGCAACCCCCCACCCCTGCTATTTCTTCATCTTCGTCTCATCCTTTTTCGGTCAACAACAACTTAATCCTCACGCACGTCATCACCATCTGCTAATCTAGATCGTTGCATTGCTGCATCCTCGACACAAATCATTGGTGCAAATCAATCTTCACCGTTAATATCAATTGCAACCCAATTTCATTTGCTATGAAACTTTGGCCATGGATTTTGCTCGAACAAATCTCAGCCGTTTAAGATCATTAATTCCGTACAACGTCTGGAGCGCCCGCTCCTAAGTCGCGCAATGGTCGCTCAAACTTCCTGGAACTCTTCTGTTTTGGGTGAATGGGAACGGAGCGCCCGCTCCTTTATTCAGCGGAGCGCCCGCTCCTTTATTCAGCGGAGCGCCCGCTCTTCTTGGTTTCGGGTCAGATGCGAACTGTAAAGGTGGAGTTGGCGGTGTTGCAGGCCAGGGTAATGGTGGTGCTGCGGTGGAGCGAGGGTGGCTGCTTTGGTGCAATGATGTGAAGTGATGTTGTGGTGTTGGTTAGGCATTGTTGTGGTGTTGGATAGGAGATGATGTGGTGTAGGATAAGTTGACCAATGAAGAGGATGATATCTTTGGCCTTTGGGCTTTTGTGCTACTGAATTGGGCTCGATCAATTCCATCCTTCAAGTTCCGCAAACACTCACCTACACACACATAAAAATAAAGCACGAGAGAAGAAAACGAGACTTATAAAATAAAAATAAATAATAAATTAAGAGTGACTAAGAGAAAATAAAATAGAAAATTAATTGCAAATGCTAAACTAATCCATCTAAAATTAATAAAGCAAAGGAAATAAATAAACTATGAAGTTAAGAGTTAAAAACTAGTAAATAAAACTAATTATTCAATTAAGCTATAAAATATAAAAAGAAGAAATAAAGGCTAATATAGATAGAAATAAATGAAAATAAACTATAAAAACAATCTAAAAACTACTCCTATAAGTGACATTAATGTCACTTATCAAACTCCCCCAAGCTAAGCTTTTGCTCGTCCTCGAGCAAAATAAGATGAAGCACAAAGGAAGAGAATGAATTTATTCAATCGAAGTAAAAATAAAAAGATATGAGAATATACACTAACTCACTTTCGTAGGAATCACGGTTGCATTTAGCATATGCAACAAGCTCTTTAAACCCCTAAATCGCTCTAGAGGGCAAGTGAGATCTCGCGAGGGTTTCCTAAGAGCTTAAACCCACAACTCTTGTCTTTTCATCAACCATTTATTCAACAAACTCAAGATTTATGCCCAAGTCAACTATCAATGAAATGGTTCACAAGCAAGGATAGAGAGCAACTTTCAAGACAACTAATTTCCAAGTGTACTCATAGGTATGGGTAGAGAAAGAAACTAATCAAGATTGCAATAGGACACCTAATTAGACTTTTTACTAGCTCATTAGAGAACACCTAGCTATCCAAAAGACTTATGGCTCTTCAAGTGTTATAGAAGCTTAAATCACTAGTCCACCATCCCTAGACACACAAATAGGCCATAGACTCCACTCTACTCAAAACTTAAGAAAAATAGAACTAAGTGTGGGAGGCATCTACAAATTGACCTCTTTTATTGAAATTCTTCTATTCTTTTTGCTTTTCATTTTTTTTCCACTTTTTTTTTCATTTTTCACGCCTTTTTTGACTGTTTTTGGCTTTTTCTTCTTCCCATATTACGAGAATTTTTGCTATACAAGGTAGAAATAACTACTCACTAAAGAGAAACATAAGAACTTGTGGCTTTTTGTGCCACTTATTACAAACGAAAAGAAGTAAAAACTAAGTTTCTTATAGAGCTTTGTTTGGGGACATGATGAGCATATCTAGGGACATAAGGGACCGCAAATTTGAAGCTAAAATCATCCAAGCATGAGCAACATAGTCACGATTCAAGACAAGACATCCAATTGAGCATTCATTAGTTTCATTTTGGTAGACTCTAATGCAATCAAGATTAATCACCTCTTAAAACACCACAACTCAAGCTCACACTCTTCCAAAAGGAGCCTCTAAACATGTACTCAAAATCAAAGTAAGGAATCCACATATATCATCAACTAGCATCTTTCTCGGGCATGAAATGCGGTTGTACTTTTCTTTAGTCCTTAATTTTTTTTCTTTTTTTTTTTTGGATTTTGGCAAACATCTTTTTCATTTTTTTTAAATTTTTTTTTCTTTATATAGAGAAACTCAAAACTTGAATGAAAAATAACAGAAAGGAAAATATTTTTAGATTTTGAAATTTTTTGAAAATGAGAAAAGTAAATAAAAATAAAGTATATACACTTCCCCCAAGCTAGCGAATAGCTACTCCCCCAAGCTAGAATAAAGCATTGTCCTCAATGCTTGAACAAGACGATTAAAGGGAGGGAGGGGGGAAAGCAACATCCAAACCAACAAGCACATGTTCCACAATCATAAAGCATTAGAGAAAGAGAAAAGGAATGATCCTACCGGATAGTAGGTGGGTATAAAACACGCAAATGACCCAATTTCTCCATTTCTAGTCAACTTCCTCAAACCATTATGTGCTTTCCATGTACTATTGAGAATGGTTGTTATTCGAATTATGTACCTAAATCAAATCAAGGATAGGAAAGAAAAATAAGAAAGATTAAAAGAAAGAAAATAAAAGCAATAAATCACGGGTTACTTCCCGAGAAAGGCTTATTTAAGGTCATAAGCTTGACCTTTCTAGTAAATATCCCGATAAAGATCGCAAGAGTTTGTCATATACACTAGCACACATTTCAATTGTTATTAAGAATGCAATGATAGAATGCAAAGTGTGCATAAAGTGCAATGCAACTCCATGCCAAATAGGAGAGGGACGCCAAAAACAAAAAGGATCAAAAGGAAAAACAAAGTAATAAGAAAAAGAAGAATCAAAATAAGAAGAAAAAGAAGAATAAAATGGCAAACTCTCCTCAACAAAATATTTTATGGTGGCAAGCTCACTCTTCCTCAATAATAAACGAATTGGGCACTTGAAGGTCAAAAGAGGCAAGAAACTCATCAAGAGGTGGAGTTTTAAGAGATGAGAATGGATAAGAGATGGGGGTAAAGGGAATAAGGTCAATTCTTCTTGTAAATGGAATATGAGGAGAATGCATAGAAACAAGGCTTTCACAAACCACTTCACTCATATCACAAGAATTAAGAGGAAAGACTTCTTCCACAAGTGAGTTATCCTCAAAAACATTTTCATTATCCATCAAAACACCAAAATCATCACTAAACACCAAATGAGATATCTTAATTTCAAAATGATCAAGATCTTCACTCAAGCTAGAATGGGTAGGAGATGGGTGTTCTAAAGCACAAGGAGGGGGAGTAAGGTCCAATTCTCTAGAAGTGGATATATGAGACTCAAAAAGGGAATGAATAGACTCATAAACATCCTCATTTTCAACAATATCCTCAATAATAGGACTTTTCTCCTCAAGAATATACTCCTCATCATCACTACTCCAAAAAACATCATCAAGACCTAGATTTTCATTTTCAACATCCCTCGAATCATCATCATCATCAATAATCCCATCATGGTCAACATAAGATCCATTTTGCTCTTGATTTGCAAAAGTAGGCTCTAACCTAGACTCCAACAATTGAGAAACTTGGGTATCAAGCCTTTTGAGAGTTTCCATATTATGATTCATGTGCTCCATAACCTCTTTTTGTTGTGCCATATAATCAACCATCATGGTCTCCAAATTAGACTCCAACAATTCGGATTGTGAAGAATTTTGAAAATCATTTTGGGAAGGGGGATCATAGGATAGATCATGGGAATTCATGCAATGATTTGAGGACATCAATTCATGAGATACATGGGCAACATTAGCATTAGAATATGTTTCATCCAAATGAGAGCAAGATGGGGGAGAAATGCAAGTCTCGGGTTCGTAACTAGAAAAATCTTGATTAATATGCATTGACATATCCCATTCATAGGTTTCTCTAGCCAACCATTCAAATAGACTCCAAGCCTCATCCAAAGATTGAGCATGGAAGTCACTTTTAGACATAGACTCTACCACCCTTCTAGTTTCTTCATTTAGACCCTCAAACATGATATTACATATTTCCCGTTTTTCAAAGCTATGGTCACAACCAAGAGAATCACCAAGCCTCCAACAGTATCTCCAAAATACTTCATGTTCAAATTGGGGAAGGGAGAAGATTGCCATTTTTTGATTTTTTTAAAATAGAAAATAAAAGAAAAGCAAATGAACCAAAGGAAAGAGAAATATTCACAAATGACCTAGACTTATCTAATCAACACAAATCAATGTTAGCCGAAGTCCCCGGCAACGGCGCCATTTTGACAAAAGGGAAATTCGGTCGTTACAAATCTCCTAATCGTCAAACAAAACCTAGCTAAATCACTAAACTAGGTAAAGTGATAAGTAAGGGTCGAGATCCACAGGGAATAGCAAGAAGAGCACTAATGTTACTAATCGTTGTAAGCTAAGTCGGAGATTTAGGAAGATGTTTGGTTTACTAAACTAGGAACTAAATTAACTAATCAATTAAGACCTTAGAAAGACACTAAATGATTAGACAAGAAATCAATTGATAAAAACATTGGGAGAAGGGGATAAATTCCATCCAATCATAATTTAGGCATTAAGAAGGGCAAAGTATAGGGGAAAGAATCAAGCTACTAATTGAGGTTAATGACTCTCAATGGGTTCTAAGCCCTCTCTCAAGGGTGCATAAAACTACCTAGGTCACACATTTAAGCCACTCTCATGGTCTCAAACATACATCCAAGGATAAGCACAATGTTAATCCACAAAACCCTCACTCGAATCTCACTCTCATGAGCAATTAAGCAAGAAAATAGCATAAACATCAACCTTAATCTCCTCTCTCAATTTGACCAAGGCATCAATCAACAAACATCTAAGTAATCAACTAGAATGCAAGTAGATAATAGTCATGCTATTGATCAATTAATAAGCCCAATCAAACCCCTAACTTCTTATATATTCAAATACCCAAATCAATCATGGTTGGGTTTTCACCCCAACCCCCAACTAATTAACTACTCACTAATCATCATAATCATCATAGTAATACTCATAAAAGGGAAAAATAAATTAAACATGAACAACTAAAACAATCAACACAAGATTTAAGTTAAGAAACTAAAATCTAAACATGGATTAAGCTAAGTAAATTAAATTTAAATAAACAAAAAGATAAAAGTATAAAAAGTAGAGAGAAGAAGAGATATTACTTAAACCATGAAGAAGAAATGAGGATCTTGCATAAAAACACAAATTTTTGCCATAATCCAAGCTACAAAGCCATGAAAATTTACTTTCTCTCTCTAGGGTTTTACTTTCTCTCACTAGATTAAGCTCAAAACTCTCTAAAAATGATTTGCTGGAATAAAAGTTAATCCGTCATTAAGCGAATAGAGTATTTATATCCTTACAAAATCGGGGCTAAAAACAGCGTTTAAAGAACAAAAGTCGAGAAATTAAAAAGGAGCGCCCGCTCCTTGTTAAAAAGGAGCGCCAGCTCCTAGCAAAGTTAGGTGATGGAGCGAGTGCTCATGGAGAGCTCCTGGGTCGCTCCATCCCTACTGCCAATAGGATGGCTGCCCAGCAAATTAGGAGCTCCCGCTCCTCTGTATAACGGAGCGCCAGCTCCCTATTAAATGCGCGCCAGGAGCGCTTGCTCCATGGGAGCTCCTGGGTAGCTCCAAGCTATTGTTTCTTCTTGCGTCCTTAAGCACGGGTAGGATCGCCCACTCCTATTTCTTTGAGAGCGCCCGCTCTTCTTTTCCCCAAGCTAGGAGCTCCAGCTCCTCGGTGGCTCATTGCTCGCTCCAAGTTCCTGCCTCACCCTACCATGTATTAGCGCTTTTAGGAGCGCCCGCTCCAATTTTACAAGGAGCGCCCGCTCCTCCCCTGTTTGCTCTTTTCTCCTTAAAAGTTCACACTAAACAATAGCGTTAGTAAACAAAGGGGAGGGGGGAAAAGCCATTGAATCCTACATATCTAGCATGCATCGCTAGAAGATGAAAATGAGGAAGTTAGAGGGAAAAAATGCATTAAAATTCAAGATTATCGTGCAAAACTTTATCAAAATATGCATATGAGTGAGACTAAATTCTCACTCATCAAAGCCTTACTTCCAGGCCCATCAAATTAAAGTTCTCATAGGCCAGCCGCTCAGGAAGCTCATCGAAAGCAGGAATCACTCTAGTCGGATGACCGACTGGGCGGATCAGTTAGCGGACTTTGGGTTGGAATATCTGCCTAGGAGGGCGATCAAAGCCCAGGCCTTGGCCGACTTCATAACAGAATGTACAACCAGGCCCCCAGTCAGCAGGCAGGATAGCTGGGAGTTGCAAGTAGATGGCTCGTCCACCAAGACAGGGTGCAGAGCCGGATTGGTTATCAAACCCCCGGTCGGAGAAAAGATGGAATACGCCATCAAATTCGAGTTGTTAGGCTCTAACAACAAAGCCGAATACGAGGCCCTGATCCTCGGACTGGAGTTATGCATATTTGCCGGAGCCACCGTGATTAATGCTAAATCCGACTCGCAGTTGATAGTGGGTCAGGTATCAGGCAAGTACGAGGCCAAAGAAGACAACATGAGAATGTATTTGGTCAAGTCCCAAGGTATCATCAAACAGCTATCTCAGTTCAATATCACCCACATACCCCGGTCAGAAAATCAGCAGGCTGACGCCTTGGCTCAGATGGCCAGTTCGGCGGAAGGGTCAGCTCCTCGGACCATCATGTGGGAAGTCCTTCGACAGCCTAGCATCAATGTCAAGGAACAACTCGTATTGAATCAGACATCTACCTGGATGGAAGAGGTAGTCGGGTATTTAAGAGATGGAAAGCTGCCTGAAGATCACAAAGAAGCGGAGCGAGTCAACCACAAATCCGGATGGTTCCTGTGGCATGAGATACAGCTCTACAAAAAGTCCTTCACCCACCCCTTGCTCAAATGTGTCACTCCTGAGGAAGGGAATTACGTCCTCAGGGAAATTCACCAAGGGGCTTGTGGAAGCCATCAAGGAGGAAGAACCATAGCTGGAAAAGCCCTTAGAGCCAGATATTACTGGCCTACCCTGAAATCAGATGCTTATGAGCTGGTTAAGAGGTGCCCATCCTGTCAGATCCACTCGGACATCCCAAGAGCCCCAACCACCCCCTTGACAACGATTCAAGCAGTTTTGCCATTCGATAAGTGGGGTATGGACCTACTCGGACCATTTCCCGCAGCCTCAGGTCAAAGAAAGTTCCTTATAGTCGCCGTCGACTACTTCACCAAATGGACTGAGGCCGAACCACTCTCCTCAATAACACATAAACAAGTTCAAACGTTCATTTGGAGGAACATCATCACCAGGTTCGGAGTTCCTAGGGTACTGATTTCCGACAATGGACGTCAATTCAACAGCGGCCCTACTCGGGAATATTGTGCCCGTTTCGGAATATGTACCAATTTCTCTGCAGTCTCCGGGCCACAAACGAACGGGCAAGCTGAGTCGGCTAATAAAGTAGTCCTTAAAGGAATCAAGAAATCCTTGGAGGCTGCCAAAAGAGCATGGGTCGATGACCTACCCGGGGTCCTCTGGTCGGCTCGAACTACTGCCAAGGAGGCAACGGGGCACTCGCCATTCAGCCTTATGTACGGAAGCGAGGCGGTCCTACCAGTGGAGATTGACATCCCATCACCTCGAATGACTTTCTATGAATTCGAGAAGAACGAGGAAGAAAACCGGGCAATGCGATGCTAAAATCCATTCAGTACAAACAAAGAGTTACTCGGATGTTTAATCGCCGAGTGAGGTCCCGACCAATCCAACTCGGCGATTGGGTCATTCGGAAAGTAGAGGCCACTGGGCTCTCACACTTAAAGGGAAAGCTAGGACCTAACTGGGATGGTCCATACAAAGTAACAGAAATCATCAAGCCCAGCACATTCCGACTAGAGTCCCCCGAGGGCGTCCCCTTGGCCTGACCCTGGAATGCAGACAACCTTAAAAAATACTTTGTGTAAAGTTTGTTACTTGCAATAGGGGCATATATTGTAATAGCTGTAATCATAGTCGGTCGGCACTTTTGTAGCAAAGTCAGCCTTCTAGAGTTGGCTCTTTTTGTAGTAATAACCAAAGCGCAGCCGGTCGGCATATTTTGTATCATAGCCAGCCTATTAGACTTAACCAGTTAAAATAGTTGGCATCTTTTCTGGAAATTATAGCTGGTCGGCATTTTTAGAACAGAGTCAACCCATTAACCAGTGGGCATTGTTCAGCCAATAAGATATCCGATTCGGCAAATGAAATCGGACAAAAAAACGACACCCATTCGGAAAAGGCTTAACCAATCAAGAATCAGAAAATGGATCAACTTTTCAACACACGCCAATTGGTTCGTAAATAAGTCAGTCGGAGTCAATAAAGTTAATCGGACAATATTGCAATCAATAAACAAGGAAAATGGAGGCCAAAAGATAAGTTTCATTAAATGGGAAGAAAATTACAAAAGAGGAGTCATTACAAAAGTAAGTAAGGCAGAATCCAAAAAACGGCTAAGTACAAATGCCATGTCCTAAGAACTAGGGGGAGGGAGGTCAGTCACGCTCCCGACATTAACCTCGGTGTTATCACCGACCAGTTCCCCTCCCCGACTAGCATTGGCGGCTTCATCGGCATTATCATCGTCATCTTCATCGCCGTCAACAACATTAACATTCACTCGGCCTTCCTCCTCGTCATCTTCATCATCTTCATCAGTCTCAGCCCCCTCAGCCTTCAGCCGAGCCATGATCTCGGCATTATCAAAGTCAATCGACATCTGATATCCTGACCAGATGTTAGCCCAGACCAGTTCCGGATGAGACTCGGCCAGGACTTTCTTCAGCCGATCAAGGGCCTCGTCCTCTCCCATTTTGAGAGCCGCACTACCGACCTCGTTAGCGTAGACCTCGGCCGCCTCAGACTTCTCCTAGTCAGAGAACCATTGCTCTTCGGTCTTGACCCTACCTTCAAGCTCGGTCAGTTTAGCTTCGAGGTCGGTCACCTTCTGCTCGGCTGCGGTCAGCTTGGTAAGGGCATCATCCCTAGCAGTCTTTGCCGAGTCGCGGGCGAGAATGAGGTCGGCCCTCTCCTTCTCCCATTTTGCCCGCTCATCGGTAAAGTCTTTCTGATCTTTTTTGATGCCGTTTTCAGCATCAACAAGCTTCGACTCGGCAACCCGCTTATCCTCATTGGCCCGGTAGACCTCGTCGAAATGCTTCTTGGCTTTTTCTTTGAGGTCGACCACTTCCTCGGCCAGGCTCACTCGATGCTGAGCAACATTAGCCATCCGAGCGGAGAACAGAAACGAAAGAAAAAGGTTAGAAATTGAACAAGTAAAATAGGGGAAGGTCGAATAGAAGAAGCACTTACGTCGAGCCAAGAGCGAAAGAGCTCGTTGGTCTCGTTCCGACCGTGGGTAATTTCGATGTACTCCCGGTCAGCGGGAGTGTATATATACTCGAGGGCTTTGGCCCAACGCCCATCCTTCTCTTTTCGGCTCAGCATCGTGAACGGAACGGTCGCCGCCGCCACCATCGGTGTGTATTGGGCAGTTCCATAGACGGAGACAAGGGGGTGTATTGGAGGCTCCGGATCGAATTGAAGTCAGAGGAGTGAAGGGAGATGTTGTCGCCCCCATCGGTCTGCTGGGAAGGACCCCTTGGGCTAATGACCTCAACTGATTTGCTCCTCTTGGCCTCCTCACGTTCGGCCTTAGCCTTCTCCCGCTCGGCCTTCGACCGAGCAACTGCTTTCTCGGTCTGGGCCACCTTATCGGACGACCGCTCTTTTCTCTTCTTCGTCTTCGGCTTAGCAGGATCCTGAAGTGGGGAGAAAACGGTTAGCAAAAAGAGCCCAATAAATAGTCGATCGGCCTAAAAGAGAAGCAGCAAGAAGATGAAATTTTCACCTTAGGTGGAGCGGGGACCTTCATGGTCTTAGCCGCGATTTCATCCTTCAACCGAGCGGCCCTCATTGCTGCAACATTCAACTTATCAGCCATGGTCGGGTCAGTCTCGTTTATATACGCTCGGGCAGGATCTGCAACGAAAAGAGGAGAAGTGTTAGTCAAAATAGAAAGCTAAAAATTATCATACCGACCACCCCAAGCCATCTCCTCGGCAGATTACCCTTCGGAAAAGTCGAGCTTAGACCCATAGCCGAGAGGAAGTGCTCGTCTTTGAAGAGCTTGCAGTCGGGCAACCATTGGCCAAGTACGAATACCTCGCCTCCGTTAATAATCCTCGACTCGGTCTGCATATAGCAGGCTGCCGCTCCTTCCCCATCATCCAGCTCTCCCACTCGGTAGTTCAAAGCAATGACGGGCTCGGCCGAAGGCTGGACCAGGGGAATCCCCCAATCCCCGCCAAAATAAATGAAGGCAAACTCCCTACGGAACCCCTTCTGAGAGGTAGGAAGATTGAGGACCGTTCGATACCCTGGTCAGATCTGAAAGCTCTACCAATCAGACCCATTCTTAGCAGCCATAACCTCAACCAACTTGTACAGGTGCCTCCATAGCTTAAGGGTGGGTCGGACATCCATCAAGTCGCATAAGACCGGGAAGGCGTTGATCCCACCCCAGGAGTTAGGAGAAATTTGGCAAATTGCCAAGTGGTAGGCATTCAGCAGCTCCTTGACAAAAGGAGTCAAAGGAAATCGAAGCCCCATCTCCATCGACTTATAGTAAACTGCTATGCATCCAGGTGGAGGAGAGATGACTGTATGATGGGCCTCTTGTCGGACAAGGTAGTATGGGTCTTTTATTTGAAATCTCGTTGTCGTCCCTTTGAGGTCCTCGGTCAGAGATTTTATCACACCGGGCTCGGGAAAGAAAGTCCCTGGACCCCTTTTTGGATCGAGGTTGGCATACTCCAGTTCCTGACCCGAAATGGACGCTTCTCCTACTCCCCTTGGCATGGCCACCCTTACTACATCAGAAGACAAATACTTGTCTAAGTAACTCCTTGAAGGAGGATAGGCCAATGACACCTCCCAAGGGTAGGGAATGACACCCTCGGCCTCCTCCTCCACCGAAGAAGATGGGCTCGGGAGAACAACCGCGTCGGGCACAGCCGAGGGTTCGGGGCAGCTTATTACCGTCGACACCATCGTTATTCCCATCCCCCTCACCTCCTCGGACAATTTATTAGGAGGTCAGGCTGGTGGTGTCGACGACTCGGACGAATCTCCCATTATTTATGAACAAGGGGGTCGGTCGAGGTTATTCAAAAGAAAAGAAAGAAAAAGAAAACTTAAAAGAGCAAGAGCGTACCTGGTCGGACGAAGAAGCTGGAGGAAGAACTTTGGAAATGTAGAGAGGATTTGAAGATTTTTTAGAGAGGGGAAATGAAGAAATAAGCAAATGATTCTGAAACTCTACCTCCTCTCATGTATATATAGGGGCGCCTTGGGGGATGTGCAACACCAACCCCCCCCCGCGTTGCCTTGATGGGCTTCCAATAGAGGCCCAAATGGACCTATTCAGTCCATCCCATGCAGAGCCCAGTAATATCAAGCAAAAATCTTCTAAGTCCAAGGAACTTGAAGCGTCAAAGTCCCTTAGAGCGCCTCGTTAGCTCGACCAATAACAAGGGCCCCAATATCCCAAGTATCAAAAACAGCCATGTGGCATTTCAGGTTGGACATATCTGGTCGGGCAAAATAGTCGCAACTCCACTATCCAGAATACGAAACCCACTCGGACCAACTTGGGGCTCATTAGCCCCTCATCCGAGTGGCCCTGTACCCTACTCAGCCAATAGGAGCTCCCCTCCTTTGCCGAGTCGCTTCTATACTTGGTCAGGTATGGCCAAGTATCAGCTAGCACCCACTCGGACCAACTTGGGGCTCATTAGCCCCTCATCCGAGTGGCCATGTACCCTACTCGACCAACAGGAGCTCCCCTCCTTTGCCGAGTCGCTTTTATACTTGGTCAGGTATGGCCAAGTATCAGCTAGCACCCACTCGGACCAACTTGGGGCTCATTAGCCCCTCATCCGAGTGGTCCTGTACCCTACTCGGCCAACAGGAGCTCCCCTCCTTTGCCGAGTCGCTTCTATACTTGGTCAGGTATGGCCAAGTATCAGCTAGCACCCACTCGGACCAACTTGAGGCTCATTAGCCCCTCTTTCGAGTGGCCCTGTACCCTAGTCGGCCAACAGGAGCTCCCCTCCTTTGCTGAGTCGCTTCTATACTTGGTCAGGTATGGCTAAGTATCAGCTAACACCCACTCGGACCAACTTGGGGCTCATTAGCCCCTCATCCGTGTGGCCCTGTACCCTACTCAGCTAATAGGAGCTCCCCTCCTTTGCCGAGTCGCTTCTATACTTGGTCAGGTATGGCCAAGTATCATCTAGGACCCACTCGGACCAACTTGGGGCTCATTATCCCCTAATCCGAGTGGCCCTGTACCCGACTCGGCTAACAGGAGCTCCCCTCCTTTGCCGAGTCGCTTCTATACTTGGTCAGGTATGGCCAAGTATCAGCTAGCACCCACTCGGACCAACTTGGGGCTCATTAGCCCCTCATCCGAGTGGCCCTGTACCCTACTCGGCCAACAAGAGCTTCTCTCATTTGCCGAGTCGCTTCTATACTTGGTCAAGTATGGCCAAGTATCAGCTAGCACCCACTCGGACAAACTTGGGGCTCATTAGCCCCTTATCCGAGTGGCCCTGTACCCTTCTCGGCCAAAAGAAGTTTCCCTCCTTTACTCGGCCAAAGTATCAGCTGGAAGTGACCCGGTCGGCCATCTCCCTCTTCAATGAGAGGTGACCGAGTCGGCATTCTTCCTTCAACAGGAAGTGACCCAGTCGGCCCTTTCCTCCTTCAAAGATAGGTGATCGGGTCGACCTTCTCCCTTCAACAGGGAGTGACCCGGTCGGTCCTCTCCCCCTTTAGTGGGAGATGACCGGGTCGGCACTCTCCCTTCACCAGGGAGTGACCTGGTCGACCCTCTTCCCATTCAATGAGAGATGACCGGGTCGGCATTCTCCCTTCAACAGGGAGTGACCCGGTCTACCCTCTTCCCATTCAATGAGAGATGACCGGGTCGGCATTCTCCCTTCAACAGGGAGTGACCCGGTCGGCCCTCTCCCTATTTAATGAGGGATGACCGGGTCGGCATTCTCCCTCCAACAGGGAGTGACCCGGTCGGCCCTCTCCCCATTCAATGAGAGATGACCGGGTCGGCATTCTCCCTTCAACAGGGAGTGACCCGGTCGGCCCTCTCCCTATTCAATGAGAGGGGACCGGGCCGGCATTCTCCCTTCAACAGGGAGTGACCCAGTAGGCCCTCTCCCTATTCAATGAGAGGAGACCGGGTCGGCATCTTTCCTTCAACGAGAAGTGACTCGGTTGACCCTCTCCTCCTTCAATAAGAGGAGACCGGGTCGGCATTCTCCCTTCAACAGGGAGTGACCTGGTCGACCCTCTCCTCATTCAATGAGAGGTGACCGGGTCGGCATCCTTCCTTCGACAGGAAGGGGACCCAGTCGGCGTTTTTTCTCCTAGCAGGAAGTCAGCCAGTCGCAAACCAGTCAGAAATAAGACGGTCGGTATTCCGCCACAGACGGGCGTCCCTCCAGTCAAATTTTCGTGGTTCCCTCATCTATGGCATGGGGCTAATTGTTTGGGCTTAATTAACCAGCAGCCCAATGAGGAGCATAAAAGCAGTGGGTCTCGCCTGAAAGTTGACCTAATCACAAGGACTTAGGAAACCTCTAAAAGGGTGCAATAATCGTTGCCTAAAAAGGTAACATGCCCATTGGTACCAAAAAGGCCCATCTGAACAATGTTTCCTGTCTGGGAAATCTCCAACACTATAAAAACCAACTGCCTCATCAATGAACAAGTATTCAATTATCACCTAACAAACTAGAGCATCTCTCTCTAGACTTTCTCTCTCTACCTCAATCTCATCTGACTTGAGCGTCGGAGGGGCGATCCCGGAGCCACCCCCGGGGTAGTCCAACCTTGTTTTGCATGATTCCGGTGTACGGATATCGAAGCTCAGGCGACCGCTCTTGGGGCCCACATCACATCCCCCAACCAATTACAATCCTTAATTTCTCAGCAGAAACACCAAGAATTTTTTTTTTTTGACAACGGGAAAACATACAAAGATAAAAGTTTCTACAATGAGAATGAGAAAGTAAGCATCGCTTAGCTAAGTCGTGGGCAAGAGCCACATTGTTCCTATGGACCTTGATCAAGCAACACCAAGCAAAAGATTGACCTAGAGCCCGAATGTCCTGAACAGTGTGTTGAATAGAGATATCATGCTAATGAGGAGACTGGATGTAGCGAACTAGCAATTCTGAATATGTGACCAGAAGGATCTCAGAGAGGGAGTGAGAGCTCGCCCATGTGAGGGCGAGCAACCAAGCCTTGACCTCAGCTTGGAGAGCTGACCACGCGTGAAGAGGAATGCCTTGGAAATGCTGGTTGTGCAAGGTAGTGTGTTTGGCTGCCCAGCCAAGCTGCAACCCCTATCTTTTGGTGTTGGTTCCAAGCACCATCTTTTTGCAGTGTCACTTCCAGATTCCTAGTTTTGTTCTACCCAATGTTGACAAAGACAAATCCCGGAGGCTCCTCGGCTTTATTGTGGAAATTGTTTGGAACTAGCTGTGGTTGTATAAAAGTGGAATGTTGAACCTGACTTAGCTCAAAATGCCTCTGTAAACCATTACCTGTAGCTCGAAAAGATCTAAAAACTTGAGCATTTCACGTTTTTCATATGGCCCATAACATGTCGATAAAGATATTGATCCTATTGTCATTACAACCATCCTCTTTTTATAATAATTTATATGCGGCATTAGCCAGTCCTTGAAGGATGTTTGAGGAGGGGTAGCAAGTAGGAGACACCCTGGACTAAGATCCCAGGCTAGAAGGGCAATGGGGCACTCTCTAAAGAGATGTTGAGAATCCTCAAAGTCATATAAACAAATGGGACATGATGGCGAAGGCCCTATATTTCGATTGAACAGGTTATGGTTCGTGGCAAGAGCATTGTGCCATACATATAAATAATTTCCACTTAGGCATGATGTTCAAACTCCAGATGTTACGAAAGAATTTTTGAATCACCGGAGATGTCATGCTGTACATTTCTTGTTGCTGTTTTTGTAAAAGAAAGGTGTAACAGACTTAGTTGAGTACTGTCCTGATTTTGATAAAGGCCAATATAGCGAGTCCGGGGGCCTAGTATGATGTGGAAGTTCAATACCTTTAATTTGACGAGCACTACTTGGAACAAATAGGTGATTGATTTTGCTAAAATCCCAATCTCTATTGTCCGGAAGAATTACATCGGCAACTCGAA